>CM026555.1:10317432-10648861 GCA_015143295.1 Tetracentron sinense | reverse complement strand
CCGGCGCTCTAGCCTCGAGCGACTAGCACTATTCATTACACTATTCACTCACAACCCATTAAACACCTTGGGTATTTATACCCTTGTTTTAACCACTTAGAGTATCTTTATACTCTCATTTTGAGACTCCAAATACATACCTAAGACCCTCACTTGACTCATCATAATACCAAGAATACCATATAAGGCATGAGGGCTTTACACATACCATACAAGGGCTCTATTCACATGAACAGTGAATCAAATTTTCGGGGCTCTACAACAAGAACCAACATTCCACGAGGGGTCTCCCCTCACTCACAAGTGCATATCATGAAGAAGGGCCTCCCTTCCCTCGCAAGCACATACATATCATGAAGAAGGGTCTCCCTTCCCTCGCAAGTGCATTGCATAAAGAAGGGTCTCCCTTCCCTCTCAAGGCATCTCTCAAGCACATCTCACAAGGATATCTCACAAGTGTATCTCACAAGTTACATGATCACAAGCAAGCACGCATGACATGCATGACATGTCACGACATACAAGAATCAAGCAAGATAGACAAGACGAGTTTTCAAGCACGAAAATGGTACTTTAAGTCAAGTCAAGCGCACGGTGTTTTCAAGGGTTTATCGGCTTTCATGAATGCAACATGATGAATTATATTGCTTTACTTCCTTGTATGATATGAATTGTTTCCATCTAACATATATGAATTGCTCCTGATTTATGTATTGCCATTTTTATGCTATAATTGTTAGTTAGTATTTAGTACCCGCTGAGTATTCCATGCTCAGCCGTACTTCTTATGTCGGCAGGTTCTGAGGGAGCTGCTGCTCCATTTGATGTTTGTGCTCCTGGTCCATGGGTGGAAGAGGAGTACGTCGAGGAGCCTTTGGAGGAACCTCCCGTAGAGGGTTACCAGTAGGTGGTGTTAGATTCTGAGTGGATTAGCTGTGGGTGAGATGAGAGATATACCTTCATGTATTTTGGCGGGTCTGTTTGTACTTTCTTTTGGATTCCTTTTGTGTAAACTTGGATTCGTGTATACATAGAGGTTCGTTTAGACTTCCGCTGTGTTATGTTAGAGTATGTTTCCGTTGTTTATATCCTCTATTGTATATGCTCTGTGGGTTTTTGCAGGTTGGTTTGTCAAGCAAGTCATGTAAGCCATGATTAGTAGTCCAAAGTTCACTCTAACTCCTAGGGTGGGTTTTGGGTCGCGACAGAAGTGGTATCAGAGCTTAGGCTTTAGGTCTTTAGGGTCACTTAGAATCTTATACCACGGCTTGACAAGAGCATATGTTAGGAAACAAGTTAGGAAGGAAGTGAGTCAGGAACGAGTCTGGTTCCAAGTTTAAGACTAAACTTTAGTTTTAGTCTAAAATGGTTGCTTTAACCAAGTACGGGTCCTAGGTACGCTAGAACACTAAAGTATAAGTATAATGTGATGAATACTCTGTTGACTTGATGTGATGTATATTAGTATTATACAACTAATACAAATTGAATTATTGTGAAATGACATTGAAATAAACTATGGTTTCAAGTTAGACTCATGTGGTGTTATTATTCTCAGGACTTTAGTCATGAGACGGAACACACGGGGTCGTGGACCACATACCAGAGCTTCCTCTTCTTCACGGGATGAGGATGAGCAGCCGGACCTCTCTCAGGTCTTAGGCTCTATTGCTGAGATACTCGCCATACTGGCGGCTCGGCAGGCTATACCATCATCGGCGGCACCTACTCCACCGCCCGCAGCTCCAGTACATCGTACCGCTGGAGTTGAGGCATTCAGGAGATTGAGGCCTCCACCCTTCCATGGGAGTGTGGACCCTCTTGCTGCGGAGGCATGGATCCTCCAGATGGAGAAGATCTTTGCGGTCCTCTCGCCTACAGAGGAGGATAGAGTAGCATGGGCAGTTTTCATGCTAGAAGGTGAAGCCCACCATTGGTGGTTGTCTGCATTGAGGATGCGAGATTGGACCATGCAGGGTCAATCTTGGACTTGGGAGGAGTTCAAAGATACTTTTTATAAGAAGTATTTTCCGATCGGAGCACGGGAAAGGAAAGAGAGAGAATTCATCAACCTTGAGCAAGGTTCGATGTCAGTAGCACAATATGAAGCTAAGTTCTCGGAGCTCTCTAGATTTGCGCCTCACATGGTGGTTACTGAGGCAAGGAAGGCGAGGAGATTTGAGCAAGGGCTCAAGGATGTTATTATGGAGAAAGTATCGGCTTTCAGGCACGCTACTTATCCGGAAGTGGTAGACAAAGCCTTATTGATCGAGGCAAATTCTGAGGCAGTGTCCAAGAAGAGGGAGTTGGCAAGAGGCCAAGCCAGTAGTTTAGCACCTCCAGAGAGGCGGGCTCGTATCGGCCCTTATCAGTATGCGTGGCCAGCACCACCGATGAGGCCATCTTATGCGCCTCCAGCTCCACGGCAGTATGTGCCTCAGGCACCGCGACCTCAGGCTCTTCCGGCCCCACGGCCTGTTGCACCTCAGACGATGAGGTATGCTCCACCTTCGGCCCCTCCGACTTATACACACGAGGTCTGCACTTCATGCGACCGAAGGCACCCGGCAGGAGATTGCCGAAGAGCATCGGGTGGATGTTTTCATTGTGGTCACCAGGGCCATGTGATCAGGGATTGCCCCAGTCGGCATTTACCAGGCCAGTCTCAGGGGATTAGGCCACCAGCACGCCCAGCAGGATCATATCAGGCGTCATCTTAGACTACCCGGTCTACACCTCAGTCTCGCCAGGCGAACCAGGGGCGAGTTTTTGCCTTAACAGAGGGTGATGCACTTGCATCTGACGATGTAGTGCAAGGTACGCAGTTGTAGCTTATTTAATTATCCGTAAATTAAACTGTTAAGTATTAATCGATTGTGTACGTACTTGGCATGTTATATATGTATATATACCTACATGTATACACTGTTGATGCATGGATTAACTCCGCTAGTTAAAATTTCAGGAACCCTACTAGTCAATGAGTATTTGGCTCGAGTGTTGATTGATACCGGGTCTACTCATTCATTTGTCTCGCCGAGTTTTTTAAAAGGCTTTTCTGTAGAGCCAAGTCAGCTAGAACCGGAGTTAGCCATTTCGACTCCTCTCGGCAAAACAGTATTGACAGATAAAGTGTATAGAAATAGTGTGGTCCAAGTTGGAAGCCACGAGTTGGCGGTTGATCTCATCGTCCTTGGATTCCAAGACTTTGATGTTATATTGGGAATGGATTGGTTAGCAGCACATCATGGGCATGTAGCTTGCTTTGAGAAAATGGTACTCTTCAAGCCAGTAGAAGGAAAACCATTCCACTTCCGCGGGTTGAAAGGTAGATATATTGCTCGTTTTGCGGCGTTGAACTTAGCTAACCCCGAGGCAAAGGACTCATCGACTATTCCGGTTGTGAGTGAGTTCCTGGATGTCTTTCCAGAGGAGTTGCCAGGATTGCCTCTAGACAGGGAGATTGAGTTTGTGATCGAGCTTGCACCAGGCACAGCTCCTGTTTTCAGGGCTCCGTATAGAATGGCCCCTATTGAACTCAAAGAGTTAAAGACCCAGTTGGAAGAATTACAAGGTCTTGGTTTCATTCGACCAAGTGTCTCACCGTGGGGTGCCCCGGTGTTGTTTGTTAAGAAGAAAGATGGCTCGATGCGGATGTGCGTCGATTACAGGCAATTGAACAAAGTCACTATAAAGAATAGGTATCCCTTGCCTAGGATTGATGACTTGTTCGATCAGTTGAAGGGAGCGAGATTTTTCTCGAAGATAGACCTTCGATCGGGTTATCACCAGTTGAAGATTAAGGTGGAAGATGCTCCCAAAACTGCTTTCAGGACTCGGTATTGACACTACGAGTTCTTGGTGATGCCTTTTGGACTCACGAACACGCCGGCAGCCTTTATGGATTTGATGAACCGGGTGTTCCGGCCGTATCTTGATAGGTGCGTGATTGTATTTGTTGATGACATTTTGGTCTATTCCCAGACACGGGAAGATCACACACGCGACCTATGCCTTGCTTTGGAAATGCTAAGAGAGCACAAGCTATACGCCAAACTTAGTAAGTGTGAGTTTTGGTTGGAAGAGGTGGCATTCCTAGGCCACGTTGTTTCTTCAGAAGGTATCTCGGTAGATCCAAGGAAGATCGAAGCAATTATGAGTTGGGCGAGGCCCAAGAGTGTTACCGAGATACGCAGCTTTCTTGGGTTGGCAGGCTACTATAGAAGATTCGTAGAGGGTTTCTCTAGCCTTACAGCACCGCTTACTTACCTGACAAGGAAGAACGCCAAGTTTGTATGGAGTGATAAGTGCGAGATCAGTTTCACGGAACTGAAGAAGAGGCTTACTACAGCCCCTGTCCTTACTGTGCCATCTGGACCTTATGGGTATGAGGTGTATAGTGATGCCTCACACGTTAGACTTGGGTGTGTACTCATGCAGCACAAGAAAGTCATTGCCTATGCATCGAGGCAATTGAAGGAGCATGAGAAGAATTATCCCACGCACGACTTGGAGCTTGCGGCGGTCGTGTTTGCACTTAAGATTTGACGTCATTACCTTTATGGGGTGGAGTTCTATGTGTTCACTGATCACAAGAGTCTCAAGTATCTCTTTTCCCAAAAGGAGCTGAATCTAAGGCAACGGCGTTGGATGAAATTTTTGAAAGACTATGATTGTACCATTCAATACCACCCGGGTAAAGCAAATGTAGTGGCTGATGCTTTGAGTAGAAGACCTCAGGGGTTGTTAGCACACATGTTGGTTCAAGAATGGAAGCTACTAGAAGATTTGGCAAATCTGGACATCAGTGTGAATAACTCTGTCCGTGGTCCTACCTTGGCAAATGTTACGGTTCGGCCATACATTATAGATTTGATCCAAGAATACCAAGCCACGGATGCTGAATTATTGGCTTATCGGGACAAGGAAGTTGCTAAGGGTAGTGAGGACTTCTCTCTCACTAGTCGGGGTGATATCACATTCAAGGGAAGGCTGTGCATCCCAGCCAATGCAGATCTTCGAAGAGAGATTTTGGATGAAGCACACCGTTCGAAGTACACAGTGCATCAGGGGGTACAAAGATGTACCGGAACCTCAAGAGTCACTTTTGGTGGCGGAATATGAAGAGGGAGGTTGCGGAATATGTAGCACGGTGCTTGGTGTGTCAACAGGTAAAAGCAGAACACATGCGGCCCGCAGGTCTATTACAGTCCCTTCCGATTCCCGAGTGGAAATGGGAGAACATATCCATGGATTTCATAGTTGGCTTGCCAAAGACGGCAAGGGGCTCAGATGCGATATGGGTAGTAGTGGATCGTTTGACGAAGTCCGCTCACTTCTTACCTTACCGAACTACTTTCAACTCTAGTCAATTAGCCGCTTTGAACATCAAGGAAGTGGTGAGGTTGCACGGAGTGCCCGTTAGTATTGTGTCAGATCGGGATCCAAGATTCACATCACGATTCTGGAAAAGCTTCCAGGAGGCTATGGGTTCCCGACTTGATTTCAGCACCACTTTTCATCCACAGATGGATGGACAAACCGAGAGAGTGAACCAAGTCATTGAAGACATGCTTCGGGCTTGTATGTTGGATTTCAGAGGCAGTTGGGAAGAGCACTTGCCTTTGGTTGAATTCGCCTATAATAACAGCTATCAGGAAAGTATCCAAATGGCACCATTTGAGGCCTTGTATGGGCGAAGTTGTAGGTCTCCTCTCTATTGGGATGAGGTAGGAGAAAGGAAAGTACTTGGTCCGGAGTTGATTGAGCAAACTGCAAGCACAGTTAAGATCATTCGGGATCGATTGAAAGCCGCTCACGATCGCCAGAAAAGTTATGCGGACACGCGCCGTAGGGACTTGGAATTTCAAGTAGGGGATCAAGTTTTTGTGAAAGTATCTCCTAGCAAAGGGATCATGAGATTTGGAAAGCGAGGCAAGCTCAGTCCTCGGTATGTTGGGCCTTTTGAGATTATCATGCGAGTTGGTGAGGTTGCTTACAGGGTAGCTCTCTCACCTCACATGGCCGTAGTTCACAACGTCTTCCATGTGTCTATGCTTCGGAAGTACATTTTGGATCCTTCGCATGTCATAGACTTGGAACCGTTGGAGATTCGAGAGGACCTCACCTTGATTGAAAAGCCGGTTCAGATTTTGGATCGAAGAGATCAGGTGCTGCGCAACAAGACAATCCCTTTGGTTCTTGTGCAATGGCAACACCATGCTCGGGAAGAAGCTACATGGGAGCGTGAAGCCGAAGTCAAAGCAAAGTACCCAGAATTAATTGAATGAGTTTTTGTATAAGTTTGTATATGACTTGTAATTTTCTTTTTGGTTGTAATGCAAGTAGCGTCTAAATTTCGAGGATGAAATTTTTGTAAGGGGGGGAGGATGTAGAGCCCCGAACCTTTTCACATTTAATGCATGACACTTTCATTGCCATTTTGCCTTTAAAGAGGTATAATTAATAAATAAGGAAGAAATTGGAAATTCTGAAACGTCAGAAATGTTCCTTTTCGAAGTACAAACCCAACGCAAGTTGAATCGGCAAAATCGGATGAACGAGTCAAAAGATATGGCCAAAACAGTCTGGACCTGCAGGCAAACGTAGCTCGGAAGGCGCTAAGGACGTAGCTCGGAAGGCACTAAGGACGTAGCTCTGATAACGTGCTCTAACGATGTACTCTGATAACGTATACGTTGTGCATCCGTTGTGCAACAGACAACGGGTGCGTCGTGCAGCAGACAACGTGTACGTTGTACAGCAAACAACGTGTACATTGTACAGCTCACGACGGGCACGTTGTACATAAGACAACGGACAACGAGCTCAGCACAACGTGTTCAGCACTATTCACAACGGACAACGTGTTCAGTACTATTCACAACGGACAACGTGTTCAGTACTATTCACAACGGACAACGTGTTCAGCACTATTCACAACGGACAACGTGTTCAGTAGTATTCACAATGGACAACGTGTTCAGCACTATTCACAACACAACGTGTTCGACACACGTGTTTTTGTAGAAATTTCACTAAGGGTATTATGGTCTTTTGGTCGGTTCACTCTTACCTTAAGAGTTCAACCCGAGCCTTTAGGGCTCATTCTCAACACTTAGAGAGATTGGGAGATAAGAAGAGAGGAGAGGGCGATTCCTAAACCTAGGGTTTCCATTCTGGAGAAGAATCAAAGGGGTTTTGAGACCCTAGATCACTTCAAGTCCGGTTTTTCTCCAAGATCACGGCTCAAGCTCGTGAGGAGCATCTCCTCAAGCTAGGGTAGCAACTCACGGTTGTTTTTGGAAGGGGATTTCTTCCTCACTTGATCAAGGTCGGTACTTCTTGCTACCCTCCTAGTTATAGTTCTTCTTTTCCCTTTTTTCTTCTCTTTATTTTCCTTCATTTACACATGTGCTATGAGATGGATGGTTGTGAATGGTGAATGGTGAATGGTGAATGGTGAATGGTGAATGGTGAATGGAGATGGAATGGGTGATTGGATGCCAATGGTTGTGTTGTGATGATTAAAATGGGGAGAGCATTGTTCCAATAATGAACACACATGCATGATCTGAGTAAAACCCATCTAGAAAAGCATGTTGTAGGGTAAATGAATAATGAACACACCATGTTTGATGAAATGCCAAGGTGAATAAAGTGAGTTGTAAATTAGGAAATGCATGCCTAATAAATTATGGATATTGCTAGGGCCTATGATAGTGTGTTTTCTTGCTTTCCCTAAATGATATGAATATTACATTGCTCAATCATTGATGTTATATGTGTTGTGAAATTACCCAAATGTCATATTTAAATTTAAATGCAAGTATGTACACGGTTCCCACGAGCACGGCATGTATGACATGATTTATCGAGGTTTTCAAGAACATGGTTAGAGGTGGGACATATCCTACGATATGTTTTACCTCGCTTTTCACAAGAGAACAAGAACCAACATTCCACGAGGGGTCTCCCCTCACTCACAAGTGCATATCATGAAGAAGGGCCTCCCTTCCCTCGCAAGTACATACATATCATGAAGAAGGGTCTCCCTTCCCTCGCAAGTGCATTGCATAAAGAAGGGTCTCCCTTCCCTCTCAAGGCATCTCTCAAGCACATCTCACAAGGATATCTCACAAGTGTATCTCACAAGTTACATGATCACAAGCAAGCACGCATGACATGCATGACATGTCACGACATACAAGAATCAAGCAAGATAGACAAGACGAGTTTTCAAGCACGAAAATGGTACTTTACGTCAAGTCAAGCGCACGGTGTTTTCAAGGGTTGTATCGGCTTTCATGAATGCAACATGATGAATTATATTGCTTTACTTCCTTGTATGATATGAATTGTTTCCATCTAACATATATGAATTGCTCCTGATTTATGTATTGCCATTTTTATGCTATAATTGTTGGTTAGTATTTAGTACCCGCTGAGTATTCCATGCTCAGCCGTACTTTTTATGTCGGCAGGTTCTGAGGGAGCTGCTGCTCCATTTGATGTTTGTGCTCCTGGTCCATGGGTGGAAGAGGAGTACGTCGAGGAGCCTTTGGAGGAACCTCCCGTAGAGGGTTACCAGTAGGTGGTGTTAGATTCTGAGTGGATTAGCTGTGGGTGAGATGAGAGATATACCTTCATGTATTTTGGCGGGTCTGTCCGCACTTTCTTTTGGATTCCTTTTGTGTAAACTTGGATTCGTGTATACATAGAGGTTCGTTTAGACTTCCGCTGTGTTATGTTAGAGTATGTTTCCGCTGTTTATATCCTCTATTGTATATGCTCTGTGGGTTTTTGCAGGTTGGTTTGTCAAGCAAGTCATGTAAGCCATGATTAGTCGTCCAAAGTTCACTCTAACTCCTAGGGTAGGTTTTGGGTCGCGACAAGTTTACTGTTAAATCTGTTTGGGATGCGATTTGTAACTCTTATGCTCATAAGGATTGAAGTTTACATATTTGGAATTCTAATATTTCAAAAAAAAATTAGACTTTTGGTTGGAAGGTAATGTATGGTGTTTGATCGTCAGTCAATCTTAAATTATTCATTTTTAGTAGTAATTCCGTAGAATAGTACTAGCAAGGGTATCGATCCTCTAAGGACTGTGCTGGTTTCGTTGCCTTTTATTCAGATTAATTTTAAACTAATAAAATGGGTAATTGAATTTTGCTTGATTAAACTAAAACAATTAATTAACTAATTAAAAGAGATTTCTAAATTAAACTAAAAACAATTGGGTTTTTAAATCCTTTTGGAGAGAAAATCTAGGGTTTTCAAATCCACCACTAGCCTAATAACCGGTCCTTATTTTGAATTTATTCTAACCTCTTAAATTGCAAACATTCTAGTTAGAGTGATAGCACGTCCCCTCTCAACTGATTAGAAAAGTTCAAGGGATCAAGCCCTAGGCATATCGTATCTTCGGTTAGCACAAATGATACACACTAATCTACGGTTGTCTAATCACTCGTCTTCCCTTAGCATAAAATATCTTAGGACTTGGTCTCTCGATATGTTAAAACCATTGCATAAAACCTATATTTAAATTCTAACAAAAATTAACACAAGTGATTTTGATTCCAATTTCATAAAACCTAAGACAAGGTTGAGAATTCCATTGAGATCAAATATAGATAAAATAAATCCGGTTGTTTGAAAATAACCCCCTCATTATGCAATCAATGTCTTACAACTAAGAAATAAAAACTAAAACAAAATAAAACGACACAGTTACTTGGCTAAGGTTTCATCGAAACCCTAGAATGGAAATTAGTTCATCGCTAGGGAGGAATGCAACATCTTCATAGACAAAGCTGTAGAACTTCTCATCATGGCTTCCTTGATCTCCAGAGCTTCTCTTCTTCAGATCCAAAAATCTCTACAAAATTCTCTAATCATGATAATAATGGAATCTTTACAAGGAATCTCTCCTTTTATAGAGAAAGAGAGAAAGATAGAGTCCTTATACAATAAGGACATCTAATTTCTCTACAACTCTTCTTTTCTCTTTTCTCTACAAAGTTTAGACCTTAAAGAATAATCAAATTGGGCCCAAAAGAAAACTTTTATATAATTAAAATAAGCCCAAAACGCAGGAAGGGTGACTGATCCTTTCTTCTTCACTTTTGCTCCTGAGATCCTTCTAAACCATCCATATTAAGCTCTTTTTCTCGGATGAACCTGTAACAAATATAAACAACCAAGTAGCATAAAATAATACAAATAATTACTCTAAAGGATTTAAAAAGTTAAGTTTGAGGTGCTTTTATGTATAACATTTAGCACCGATCACAACCCCAAACATAGACATTGCTAGTCCTGGAGCAATGAAAAATAAAATAAAACTAAACTCTAAACTAAACCTACATCCCCTTTCGTGGGATCCCCGGTTGTATTTTGCATATGCAACATGCCTTTTAAACCCCTAGGTGGCCCTAGAGGACGAGTGAAGTCTCGTGAAGGTTTACAGTGATGACATGTACAAACATCTGTACTACCCTGTCATTGTGCAATATATTCAAATAAAACATGCAAATCTCAAAAGTGATTGAATTATATTCCAAATTTTCCAGACTTACAATACATACAAGATAATCCACAAATTATTAACAAGATTGAATTTTCAACTCTCCACATTCTCAATTTCACACCATTCTTAACTATTTTTAAAAATTTAGCTTTTAAAAGATTTGTCAGAATTTTCTTTGATATGTAATGTGACAAATAATTGAATGTGTGATATCAACCTTACTTTTCAACAGTTTTTTTGTTTTCTCATTTATCATTGAATTTTCTTTCAATTTAAACTACCAACTTCAAGGCTTTCATTCAATACTTTTTTTTTATAAGTGTGACTGTGCAGAATCTGAGTCCATTAAGCATTCTAGACAACCCATGTAGCAAGTGTTATGCCGGTGACTCCCAAACTAGATGGCTTTAAGGCACCAGGTGTCAAGACACCTCTAAGGGCTTAGTTACTCGAGTTAACTAGGCTACGAATTCAAACTAGTCACACTAGTTTATTTTATCCATTCCAAAAAACACACGGTTTGACGCGAACTCTCTATGCTTAGTGAGGCAAGAGGCCTGGTTACTAAGTGTAAAACCTGGTTAGGTAACCCATTCTTCTATAAATTTTTCTTTTTAGCCAAAGTTGATGTTCAATTTCTATATTATCCAATTCTTATGAGTTAACAAAATCACTATCAATTAGTTTGGTTTTAAACCCCACTAGACAATATGTTAGTGTGCTCGTGCAAATGTCAAAGTCTATTCATGACTAAAAAAATTCAGCTTTTGTAAGGTTAAAAACAGTTACAAACAGTGTGTATTTGGGATTATGTGTTCTCAAATTCAACCCTATCAATAAAATTTGGATTATCCGATATACATTACAATCTTTCAAATTTTAGAATAAAACAATTGAAAAAAATTTCAGTGCTTTTGCATGTTCTACCCTATTCATGGTTGTACACTTATCAAAAATAAAATAATAGTGTTGCCTATTATTTCCCAACCCCAAACTTAAACTTTACATTGTCTTCAATGTAAAAATTGAAATAAAGTATAGAAGGGATTAGAACAATAATACCTTACTCGTGAAAAGCAAACCATGATGAGAAAGTGCAAGGGGGTGAAAATAGATCAAGAATAAAGACAAACCACCCCAAACTTTGTCCAAACAATACCTACAAGGTTAGTACAAAACAAGAAATATCCAAAAAAAAATAATAATAGATGCAAAGAAATAGAACATAAAATAATGAGCATCTGAAGTTATAACAGTGGATAAAACTAGGGACAGACAGACTAAAAAAAAATATATCAAAAAAGTAGAGTGAAACTCCATACACTGACTCAAGAAAATATAAAAAATAATCTTAACTAAAGACTGGAAGAACAACCTACTGAGGAGGAGGAGGAGGTGGTGGAAAATGGCTTGGTGGAAACTGAGCCTCTAGAGCAGCTCTCATCATCTGCTAAAAGTCAAAAGTGCTCCGGGTCTGCTGCTGATAAAAGGTGTCGGCCTAATCCCATCACTGTGCAGCCTACTCCCTGAAAGAATGCAAATTAGCCTTATTCTGTTGGAGGAGTTGTCTAGACTCCTGCTGAAACTGTCGATCACTCTCCCAATGTTGCTGCTAGGCCTCCCATCTCTGATTCTGAATCGTCCATCTCCACTCCTAAATCGCCCATCTATGATCCTGAACACTCTGATAGTCTAAAAAATCCTGACGAGTGAAGGATACAGGTGTCTGTCTGAGCACTCGGCTGAGGAGGTGGCCTTCTACGGCTAGGCTAGGGAGGTGGGGGAGGTACATGAATCTCATCAGGAATAATCTCATTCTCAAAGTATCATCTGGCATTTTTTATCAGTTACCTTTTTCAAAGCATTATAAGTCTTACTTCAAGAAGATTCCCCAAAATATACAGGAGGTATACTAGGCTCATTCTCATTCAACACATATCCATGGTCAATTAATAATTGGGTAATTAAATTACCAAAATAAAGACCCCATGTATTTGACCCAGAAGCAGGCACAACAATTGCCTTATCATAAAATTTCTCCATAGTGTGCTAAATATATTCAGCAACATCAATCCATTAGCCACTCCAAAACTCATACAGGGCTCTTAAAAGAAGATCCCTTCTCTCAATTTTATGCCCTATGGGGAACAAATTCAGTTTAAAAATTGAGTCTATAAACCATAACTCTGGAGGAAGTAAAGCCCTTCTAGTACAATTTTTCTTCCCATTATCGTGATATTTACCATTACACATCACTTCTATGATTTCATGAGTGCCAGGACTCTTAAGTGGGGAAGGTGTAAAATCTACCTCATCTGGAGAGGTAATAGGTCAACCCATCGCCAAAGCAATAGACTCTACTGTGACATCAAAACTGACCTCATCCACTGAAATGGAGAGAACTGGGCACCCACCTCGATTAGTCTTAACCATATTTTGATAAAATAATTGCACTAAGTGAGGATGGGTCATGGTAGAAGGCATTAGCAAACACAAAAGTTCTCTCCTTTCTAACTCTTGAATAGTAGAGGCAGTAGGCCTATGATTTCGAAAAAAATCAATATGAAAAGTGGTCATAGGCTCTACTTTCCTCTCCATAAATTCGGCATTAGGTTACTCACTAGAGTCAAGGGGTTATTTTCCATGTTTTTCCTCTTCCTAGGGGCCATTTTATGCACAAAAACTCTTTGAGACTTTTTGACAAACACTTGGTGTGCACAAAGTTAAACACCCAAATCAACCCCAAAACACTCCACAAACGATCAACCCAACTTTCCACAACAAGTAAAAACTTCAATCCAACCAAAAGATCATTCACTCGGTCCACCCAGCCTCCCAAAATCACAATAGAAACCAAATCCTACTCAAATCATCCAATAAATGTAAACTAAATTGAAAGGGATGAGATAGAGTGTTACCTTGGATGGAAAAGTGGTGAGGAATGCACAATCTCCCTTGAAGATTTTCATCACTAGATAGAAGAATTATTTAGAGATGATTTGGAGGAAGAAAAGTGGAAGAGATTGAGAGAGAATGGGAAATAATGAAGAAGAAGGAGTGAAATAGGGACTCTCACGGGTTGTTTAAACAAATAGGAAGGTTGGGCCTTAAAAACTAAAATATTGACACTTCTATAAGTGGGTGATCGATCCCCCCTAGGGGCGATCGGTCGCCCAAAACGCCGGCACCACAAATTTTTATTTTTTTTTATTTTTTATTTTTTCACACGAGATGGGTGGACGATCGATCCCCCTAGAGACAATCGATCGCCAAAAACGCCGGTTGGCACCAAAACCAGTTTTTTTTTTTTTTTTTAAGATACCCGTAAAATGGGCGATCGATCTCCCCTTGGGGCGATCGATCGCCAAAAACTCCGAGAGAACCCGATTTTTTTTTTTTAAGACTCAATAAAATGGGGAATCCCCTACTGACTCTCTAAAAGAGTAGGGGGATATAAAATCCACCCTACTGACTCTACAAAAAAATAGGGGACTGACTCTCTAAATGAGTAGGGGAATATAAAATCCACCCTATTGACTCTAAAAAATTTGGTGGATACTAATCCACCCCAAACTTAGAATCTAATTCTAAAAAAAAAAAAACTACAAAATCAATGGGTTGCCTCCCACAAGCGCTAAGTTTTACGTCTTCAGTCAGACATCCTCAAATTAATCAATCGTCTGGATAGATGGGTTCATATAAAACAGAGGCTTCAATTAATTCACCTGAAACAATTCCCTCTACATAGGGTTTCAACCTTTGCCCATTCACCTTAAAAATATGTCAATCTATTGGGTCTTTGAGCTCAACTGCTCCATTGGGAAAAACTGTGATCACAATATAGGGCCCATCCCATTTTGAATGAAGCTTAGAATTAAAAAGCCAAACCTTTTGATTGGGATGAAAAGACCTTCGTAAGATGGTTTTCTAATGAAAAGCTTTAGTTTTGGCCTTATAAATTTTAGCACTCTCATATGCGTTATTACGCATATCTTCCAATTCGGAGAGTTGAAATTTCCGATTTAATCCCACTAAAGTCATATCAAAGTTAATCTTTTTAATGGCCCATAGGGCTTTGTGTTCCAACTCCACCGGAAGGTGGCATGCTTTACCAAAAATGAGACGATATGGAGACATTCCAATTGGGGTCTTAAAAGTCGTACAATAAGCCCAAAGGGCATCGTTAAGCCTTATAGACCAATCTTTTCGGTCAGTTCTAACTGTTTTCATTAGAATATTTTTAATCTCCCTATTTGATACCTCTACTTGGCCACTCGTTTGGGGGTGATAAGGAGTAGCTACCTTATGAGTGATAGAGTATTTGAGAAGTAGAGATTCGAAAGATCGATTCATAAAATATTTTCCTCTATCACTTATAACTCTCGGTGTGCCAAATCGACTAAAAATGTTATCTTGAAGAAATTTGACCACCACTTTGTGATCATTAGTCTTAGTGGCAACTGCTTCCACCCACTTGGAGAGATAGTCCACAACCACCAAAATATATTCAAATCTGAAAGATGGGGGGAAGGGACCCATGAAATCAATACCCCATAAGTCAAAAAGTTCAACAACTAGAATCAGGGATAAAGGCATCATGTTTCTCCGGGATATTGCACCTAATTGTTGACACCTTAAACAAGTCTGACGAAAATCATTGGCATCTTTGAAGATTGAGGGCCAATAGAAACCACATTGCAAGACCTTAGCTACGGTCTTTTTCCCTCTAAAGTGACCTCCGCATGCAAGAGAGTGGCAAAAGGTAAGGATACTTTGAAATTCACTCTCAGGCGCACATCTTAGAATCACTTGATTGGAACAATACTTAAACAATTCCAATCTTCCCAGAAGTAGTATTTGATTTGGGAGAAGAAACGGGATTTGTCTTGCTTAAACCATGAAGATGGAATTTTTCCGACTGCTAGGTAATTGACAATATAAGCAAACCATGGAGGTTGAACTTGATTTACCTGAAACAGTTGTTCATCAAGAAAATTATCCTCAACGGGACAAGGATTTAAAGGAGAGTAGACCAGGATTCTAGATAAATGATCGACGACCATATTGTCGGAACCTTTCTTGTCCTGGATCTCTAGATTGAACTCTTGAAGAAATAGGATCCATCTAATCAACCTAGGTTTAGTGTCCTTCTTGGCAAGGAGATACCGTAAAGCGGTATGATCTGTGTACACTAAAATTTTAGAACCTAGGAGATAGGATCAAAATTTGTCAAGGGCAAATACTACAGCTAGTAATTCCTTCTCGGTAGTGGTGTAATTTAACTGAACATCCAAGAGAGTTTTACTTGCATAATAGATAGCATGTGGGGTTCTATTCACCCTTTACCCTAAAACAGCCCTGACTGTATAGTATGAGGCATCACACATGAGCTCGAATGGGAGTGACCAATCTAGGGGCTGAATGATAGGAGCAACAGAAAGTAAAGTGCGGAGCTTATCAAAAGCTTCATGACAGGTTTCATCAAAAGAGAATGGGACATCCTTGTACAATAAATTGCTTAAGGGTGCTGAAATTTTACTAAAATCCTTAATGAAGCGACGGTAAACCCGCATGGCCTAGAAAAGATCGAACCTCTCTCACCGTGGATGGTGGAGGAAGACTCGCTATAAGGTCAATCTTGGCCTTATCTACCTTTATCCCTCTTTTGGACACAATGTGTCCCAAAACTATCCCCTCTTAAACCATAAAATGGCTCTTCTCCTAACTCAATATAAGATTTGTCTCCTCGCATCGTTGCAAGACCAAAGATAAATGATAGAGACAATCTTCGAAGGAGGTTCCAAAAATGGAAAAATCATCCATGAAGACTTCAAGAAACTTTTCAACCATATCGGAAAAGATGGAAATCATACACCTTTGAAAAGTCACTGGTGCATTACATAGGCCGAATGACATGCGCCTATAGGCAAAAGTGCCAAAAGGGCATGTGAATGTAGTTTTTTCTTGATCTTCAGGATAGACAGGCGCTTGATTGTATCCGGAATAACCATTCAGAAAATAGTAATGACTCTTACCTGCTAGCCTTTCAAGGATTTGATCAATGAATGTGAGTGGAAAATGATCTTCCCTAGTCATGGAATTCAGCTTCCTATAATCAATACATACACGTCAACCCATGGTTACGCGTGTTGGAACATCTTCTCCTTCCTGATTAGTAATCACAGTGATACCGGACTTTTTTGTTACCACTTGAATGGGACTCACCCATTTACTATCCGAGATGGGGTATATGATTTAACAATTTTACTACTTCCTTCATCACTACCTCTTTCATATTTGGATTCAACCTTCGTTGTGCTTCTCTTGAAGTTTTGGCATCCTCTCTAAGATAGATGTGATGCATGCACACGGAAGGGTCGATACCCTTCAGATCTGCTATGGTCCACCCAATTGCTCCTTTGTACTTTTTGAGCACAACCATCAATTGACTCTCTTGTTCATCAGTTAAATCAGATGCTATGATGACTGGGAGAGTATCTTTTGGTCCTAAAAAGGCATATTTAAGTGAAAAGGGAAGGGGTTTCAACTCAAGAGTCGGTGTGGCCCCTAAGGATGGAATAGGAAGAGTGCTAGAAGTGGGAGGTAATGGCTCTTTCCTGGCTTTCCAAGGTTGGAAATCCATTTGAGAAGCCGAATTCAGCAAATTGTTAACTTCTTAATGGATCCCTCTACATCGAATTCATCTGCATTAAAGTGAGATAGACATGCTTCATATGGGTCATTGGATAAGATGTAAGGAAGTGAATCCTCAACCATCTCTTCAAGAGAATCGATCATGAAACATACCTCATCATCATCATGAGGGGGTTGTTGGGATGTACTAAAAATATTTAATCGAACTTTCATGTTCCCAAAAGACACATCTATCACCCCGGTTCGACAATTTATACATACATTGGTTGTAGCCAAGAAAGGTCGACCAATGATCACAGGAATTTTTTTAGTGGGATTCCGAACCGTTTCCATATCAAGCACAAGAAAGTCGACCGGAAAATAGAATTTTTTGACCTTAATAAGGACATCTTCAACTATCCCTTTAGGGACTCTAACCGATTGGTCAGCTAATTGCAGAATGACTGATGTAGAGCGAAGTTCGCCTAACCCTAACCTTTCATAAACTGAGTATGGGAGCAAATTCACAATTGCTCCTAAATCAATGAGGACCAGGTCAACTGAGTGATCTCCAATAATACAAGATATAGTAGGAGCACCAGGGTCTTTGTATTTAGGAGGAGTGGTATATTGAAGCAAAGAGCTCACTTGCTCGGTTAGAAGTATTTTCTTGGACACGTGAGTCCTTGATTTACGCTTTTGAGTACATAAATCCTTCAAAAATTTAGAGTAAGCCGGAATCTGCTTGATTGAATCAAGCAGAGGAAGATTTATCTTAACTTGTTTGAAAACCTCAATCATGTCTTCCATTTTTGTTCATTTTTTATCAAATGGTGAGGAATCATTCAAACAAGTAGGATAAGGGGCTTTAGGCATGTAGGGTGCCTCAGGAATAGGATTTAGAGTGGAAGAAGGACCTTGATCCTTTTCATTGGTATCCTTTCCCTCGCCCTCAATTTCAAAAGATCCTACAATGGGTTGATTTTTCTTACCCTAATTTTCCCTAACATTATCTTCAACTACCTTCCTACTCCGTAAGGTTGTCACAGCCTGAACTTGTTCATGATTTATTTAATTAGCTTGATTGACACCTTTTGGATTACTCACAGGTTGACTTGGAAGTGTTCCATCAATTCTCCTATTTATAGCATTAGCAAGTTGTCCCATTTGGGACTCAAGCTTTTGAATAGATTGAGAGTGTGATGAAGCAATTGTGTATTGTTTTCCAAGCCTTTTAAAGCATTCAACAACTTCTCTTCAAAATATGGATTTCTTTGGTTAAAATTGGGTGGAGTTGATTGTTGAAATTGTTGGGGTTGGTAGTTGGATTGACTTGAAAAGGCCGACTGAATGGCCTTTGAGGTGGGGAAAAATTATTCCCTTGAGTTTGTGGCTGTCATGAAAAATTAGGATGATTCCTCCAGCCCGGGTTATAGGTATTTGAATAAGGATCATTACCCGGATGAATATAGGCAGCATTAACATACTCTTGGATAAGATCCGGGAATTGGGCAGCTGATGTGTCACGCCCCAAAATACCCCCTAGGAGTTTAGGGATACTTTAGGCGTGACTATACGTACCTGCCAAACCATCCTGTCATGAACATGATAATTACAGTACAAAAACAATGATAATCAGAGCGCAGAAGCTAAACATAAATGCGGAAGCGTAAACTAACTTTTTCTTTTCTTCTATAGTTTTCAAAATGGTATTCCAAGTGATCACAATTATACAAACATGCCTAAGACTAAGGTGGACAGGCCCACCTATCAAAATGTCAAAATACATAAGCACCCTCTCGTACACTCCCCTCAACAGTAGTCGAGGTACGGCCACACATCAAGGTCTCGATTCGCCTGAGACTGCAGTGGGATAGATGGCTCTCTCTCCTCTATATACTCTTCCTCGACCCAAGGCTCTGGGTCGGGGGCTTCCTCAGTACCTGCCGACATGAAAGTACAGCTGAGCATGGAATACTCAGCGAGTACAAGCTACTAGCTAACCATAAAAATAAGAACACACAACAGCAATGGTACAATGCAAAGCAGAAATAGGAGCATCACAAAAGAAATAGCATAAGACACGGTGCAATGCAATCATCTTAACGTGCTTGCATGAATGCGAGAACTCCGATAAAACTCGTGCTTGAAAGCCCGTTTTATGTCTCGGTATGACTTGTAGAAATCATGTATGCGTGCATGCATGAATGCCTTGTCATCGTCTTGTAACCTTGCATCTTGTAACTTGTGAGCCAGAGGCTAGCACCCGAATCTCCCTGGGCTGCCAACCTCCTTGATATATGGTTTTCTTGTGAGCCAGAGGCTAGTACTCGAATGTCCCTGAGCTACCAACCTCCTTGACAATATGTGATTTTTATTACTTGTTTAGTTTTCTTGTGAGCCAGAGGCTAGTACTCGAATGTCCCTGGGCTACCAACCTCCTTGACGTGCAATATTTTCTTGTTGGTTATTATATGCACATGCTCTTGAAATTTCGGTTCATGCTAACATGCGTGCTCGTGTACGTGCCAATAGTGACAATCATGAGAATGAGGGTAACAAAAGAGATATTGCATTTCATTTAAATTCATAGCATATCATGCAAACATTTAGGTGATCAACATAGCATTTGGTCGAGTCATCATTTACAAGAACAATTACATAAGGCTTACATCCAATTCCTTTAAGTCATCATTTCATAGTTTAGGCATTTATCAAACACATAACATACGATGTTCATTAATAGTTCATCTTCCTTTTTCTTAAATGCATATTTTCCATTCAATCACATAAGGGTAAGTTTATTATTTGTAAAATGCCCATCCTCCATTTTCCATTTCCCACACCACCCATATCACACATCATACATTTGGCATCCCATCGCCTCCATCAACATTTCATACACATCCATGTCCTTCTTCCTTATCTTATTTACATTTATTGAGATGATATAATTCATAGGGAAGGAAAGCATAATATAAAAAAAATCACCATTTACAATAGAAAACCTAGGTCATTGCTAAGGAAAGTTTGTAGGGTGTACTAACCTTAGATCAAGGCTTGATCTTAGTAGGAACCTTGATTTGAGCTCCAACTTGAAAGGAGGAAACCTTTTCTTGAAGGAGACTTGGTTTGAGGAAGAAAACCCTCTTAAAATACCTTGGAGAATGCTGCCCTAGCTTGAGAACGAGATCCCCCACGAGCTTGAGCCTTGACCTTGAAGCAATCCAAGTTTGAGGATGATCTAGGGTTGTCAAACCCTTTGATTCCTTCTCCAATGGAAACCCTAGGTGCAAATCCCTTCTCCTCTCTCTCTAACTCTCAAAAACCCTCTAAGTATGTTAAATAAGCCCTAAAGGCTCGGGCAAGCCTTATGAAGTAAGGATTTAACATCTGAAAGATAAAAATGCCCTTACTGAAATTTCTGCAAAAATGCGAAGACCGAGCAATCGGTGGTTATGACCGATCGATTGGTTGCCTACCGAGCGATCGGTGTTCTGACCGAGCGACCGGTCAAAAACATGCTCTCTGGAAAATTTTCCCATACAAAATTTTTAACCAGTCAATAGCTACCGATCGATCGGTTTTGGACCGATCGATCGCTACCATGACTGAGCGATCGGTGCTCTGCAGGTCAGAACTGTTTTGACCATATCTTTTGACTCGCTCGTCGGATTTCGACGATTCAACTTGCGTTAGGTTCGTCTTTCAAAAACGAACATTTCTGACATTTTAAAATTTCCGATTTCTCCCTTATTTATTAATTAGACTACGAGAAAGGCCAATTAGCTATGAAAATACTATTCATTAAGTATAGAAAAGTCCGGGGTGCTACATGATGGACACTCTTGAACATAATGTTCAGGGCTAGAACAAATAAGACACACCTCCTGCTGATTAAGATTTGGTCGAGGAGGTGTGTAGGAAGGTGACCCTGAAGTCATTAGTTTATCCAATTTTCGAGACAATTCATCTACTTTAGATGAAACATCTATTGAATTGCCAACTTCATAGATGCCTCTGATGAAGATGAAGGTCTCTCAGAACGACTGTTTGAAGCATCGTGGAGAGAGTTTTCACTAAGATTTTCAGAAAGCTCCCATGCTTGATTCTCATTTTTCATAATAAATGTTCATCCACGAGAACCATCAACCAACTGACAGTTAAGTGCAGGCAATCCATCATAGAAAGATTGGACTAACTGTCACTTTGGAATTTGGTGGTGGGGACACTTACGGAGAAGATCTTTGAATCTATCCCAAGTTTCATGGAATAGCTCACCATCAACAGGAGCAAAGCTTGTGATGGTTCGCCTCATTAAATTTTTTTTTCCTATGGGAAAGAATTTCATAAGAAATTCTTTTTGCATTTGTGCCCAAGTGGTAATAGAATTGGGCTCTAAACAATTAAGCCAATATTTGGCTTTGCCTTTCAAAGAAAATGGGAAGAGGCGCAATCTAAAATCCCTGCAACTTGAAAGTTGTGCAAATTTTGTGAAATTCATCAAGATGTTTGTAGGGATCTTCATTATTAAGTCCGTGAAAAGATGGTATCATCTAAATAATACTGGACTTAATTTCGCAATGGGCTGCCATGGTATCCGGCAACCGGATGCATGAAGGGGATGAATATGTAGGAGTAAAATACTCCTTCAAGGATTTGATTGGGTCATGTTCTTCCGCCATGATAGGGAAAGGAATAGCTTCTAGGCTTGCTTTAGGGATGGTAGAAGCTTTCGCTTCAGAATTAGATTCGAATAAGGCAGATGCCTTCAAAAATCTAGCAGTACGCTCTAACTCAGAATCAAGGGGGAATAAATCTGGATTACAAGACCTTCTACCGGGCACACACCCTAAAGGAAAAACTCTATGTTTGACAGACACCAAATTTAAATAAAATATCAACTTAAAAAGTAAATAATCACAGAACTCTCCTGCTTTTCACGATGTTGAATAAGCTTTTACAATCCTGCAGTTTGAGCGATTTGGTACCTGAAAACACAAATATTTCCAATTAAATAAAAAAAAATTATTTTTGAATTTTTTTATGATTAATTTAAATTTCATCTTTCAAATTAACAACTAGACCATTCCAGCAATCCCTGGCAATGGCGCCAAAAATTGATCGTCAGTCAATCTTAAATTATTCCTTTTTAGTAATAATTCCGTCAAATAGTACTAGCAAGGGTATCATTCCTCTGAGGACTGCGCTGGTTTCGTTGCCTTTTATTCAGATTAATTTTAAACTAATAAGATGAGTAATTGAATTTTGCTTGATTAAACTAAAACAATTAATTAACTAATTAAAAGATATTTCTAAATTAAACTAAAAAAAATTGGGTTTTTAAATCCACCACTAGCCTAATAACCGGTCCTTATTTTGAATTTATTCTAACCTCTTAAATTGCAAACAATCTAGTTAGAGTGACAGCACGTCCCCTCTCTACTGATCTAGAAAAGTTCAAGGGATCAAGCCCTAGGCATATCATATCTTTGGTTAGCACGAATGATACACACTAATCTATGGTTATCTAATCACTCGTCTTCCCTTAGCATAAAATATCTTAGGACTTGGTCTCTTGATATGTTAAAACCATTGCATAAAACCTATGTTTAAATTCTAACAAAAATTAACACAAGTGATTTTAATTCCAATTTTATAAAACCTAAGACAAGGTTGAGAATTCCATTGAAATCAAATATAGATAAAATAAATTCGGTTGTTTGAAAACAACCCTCTCATTATGCAATCAATATCTTACAACTAAGAAATAAAAAATAAAATAAAATAAAACGACACAGTTACTTGGCTAGGGTTTCATCGAAACCCTAGAGTGGAAATTAGTTCATCGCTAGGGAGGAATGCAACATCTTCATAGACAAAGCTGCAGCACTTCTCTTCATGGCTTCGTTGATCTCCAGAGCTTCTCTTCTTCAGATCCAAAAATCTTTACAAAATTCTCTAATAAGGACTTCTAATTTCTCTACAACTCTTCTTTTCTCTTTTCTCTACAAAGTTTGGGCCTTAAAGAATAGTCAAATTGGGCCCAAAAGGAAACTTTTATGTAATTAAAATAAGCCCAAAACGTAGGAAGGGTGATTGATCCTTTCTTCTTCACTTTTGCTCCTGAGATCCTTCTAAACCATCCATATTAAGCTCTTTTTCTCGAATGAACCTGTAACAAATGTAAACAACCAAGTAGCATAAAATAATACAAATAATTACTCTAAAGGATTTAACAAGTTAAGTTTGAGGTACTTTTATGTATTACATTTAGCACCGATCAGTGTCATATCGACAGATAATATGATTCAATCTACAGGTATTCCTTTTGTTAGTCATTGCTATTGTTGTAACTCTGGAAATATTGAATCGTTGTCTCACCTTCTTTTCCTTAGTGATATTGCAATCAGCATTTGGAATTATTTTGTTGGATTTTGTTCCATTGTTTTGCAGCCCAGTGATTCTATTCAATGTCTTCTGAGATGATGGTTCAGAGCTTATGAAATGCATCATAATATTCTATTCAATATGCTCCCTCTACTCATCATTTGGGAAATTTGGAAGGAGAGATGTTCGAGAAGATTCAAAAATGTTCGAAAGCCTCCAGACATTATCATTGCTAGAATAAAAGCTTTTGGAGCTGGGTAATTTACCTTCAAAACAAAGGCTGGATCTCTCTATTTTCAGCAATGAGTCTCCTCTTCCCCAAGCCAGAAAGTCTATCTCTATTATTAAATGGATTCGGCCTCCTCAAGGGACAATAAAGTTAAATGTTGATGGAGCTTCTCGAGGAAATTCTGGGTTAGCTGGTGGAGGAGGTATCATTCGTAATTATCAAGGTGATATGTTAGCTTGTTTCTTTTCATTTTATGACTATTGCACAAGCTATGTTGCTGAAACTAGTGCCCTACTGGATGGCATCTCTCTTTGTTAATCTCTGGGTTATAATCAGATTGAGGTAAAGTCTGACTCTAAAATTCTTGTAGAAGTATGGAATGGTAATTGTCATTATTCTTGGACTGTTTGGTACTGGAACCAAAAAATTAAAAAAATCAACCATATATGCTCGTCTTTAACTCATATTTTCAGAGAAACAAATCAAGTTGCTGATTTTTTAGCTAATTATGGTTGTGATGTTCAGAGCTCGGGATTGTTCCAGACTAATCAGGATTGCCCTACTCGCCTTAGGGCCCTTATATTTCTGGATAAAGTGGGGGTTGGTAATATTAGATTATCTTGAATTGTTCTGTTTTTATTTTGTTGTATTTAGGGTTAGGGGTTCTTAATTCCCCCCCCCCCCCCCCCATATTAGTATGTTTCTTTTTAGGGGTAAGGTTTTATGTCCCCCCCGCTTTCTTTGAGTCTTGGTAGGGGTAATCTTTTATGTCCCCCCCTTTTATTTGTAGGGGTAAGGTTTTCTGTCCCTCCCCCCCCCCCATATTTTTTATTTTCTAATAAACAAGTAGGGGTCTACCAAACCCCCCACTCCCCCTGAGTGGTTTTTCTAAAAAAATTAACCAACTAGCTAATATTTTTACCTAACCCCTTCAATCTAATAGGTTTAGTGCCTTGAGAAGAAAATTGGGTATGGCTAGTCTTAGTGAGCTAATCTAATCATGAACAAAAATTGAAAATTTATGAATTAATGTGTTATAAACTGTTCAATCTTGATTTGATATTGATTTGAATGCCTTATGATGTTTTTGGATGCTTTAATGAACCAATGTTTTCAAGAAAAATAGTTGAAAAATCTAAGAGAAATCATTTCTTCAAATTCAATACTGAATTCGGCGACAAATTCAGTCTGAACTTTGAAGAAATGATTTCTCTTAGATTTTTCAACTATTTTTCTTGAAAACATTGGTTCATTAAAGCATCCCTGAACTTTGATTTTGGCGAAAAATCAATGAGTTTATATAAAAACAGAATGTTTTCTGTATTCATTTTGGTGACGAATAAAGGAGGATCGTCCATTTCGTCGGCGAAGTCCATCCGAAAATGAAATCAGTAGGTTTCCTGACTTGATTTCGGCGACGAAATTTGGGTTGAAGCTCATTTCGGTGGCGAAATAGTTCGTGGGTATAAATAAAAACCCCAAATCTGATTTTTTTCATTTCAAACCTAGTTTTTCCCTCCAAGCTTCTATTTCATTGCTTCCTCCCCAAAATCCACTCCAAACCCTTCCAAAATCAAACCCTAATCTGTAAACATACCTCCCAAGATGAATGCCTCAGTAGAGCCGCCAAGTGTAGAACCCCGGATATTTATGACATATATTAAGGCCTTAATTTGTTTTTTTTTTTACTTTATGAGTGTTGAGATGAAGGATTAAGAGTACAAAATACTCTTAAGTATTAATGAAGGTTATGCCTTAGCATACCCTCAACTTTGAAAAGCTCTAGTTCGCTCATAACTGATCAGAATGGAGTGATTCTTAAATTTTTGGAAAGTTATTGGAACCCTCTTCGAGGTCCATGTTTACCATTTTCCTTAATTTTGAGTCGGAGTTGAGTTAAAAGTCTGATTTCCAAAATCGGGACTGTTGAAAATTTGGGCTGTCGAAACCCATTTACAAACCAGTCATCTTTGGAGCCATTTTTCGTAGAGTAAAACTCCAAATTTGGAGTTTTCCAAAACATGAAAGTTGTTCCCCTTTGAAAGACGAGTCCAATGCAAGTTGAATCATCAAAATCCGAGGTCCGAGTCAAAAGTTATGGGCCAATACCAAAGTGGGTTTTTGTCAAAAATTTCCCAGTTTTGCCTGTAGGTCCGATCGATCGGCTTGAACCTGAGGTTTTTCCGATTGATCAGGAATAAGCTCCGATCGATCGGCGTGCGTGTTTTTGGTTTTAAATAGTCCGAAATTGCATTTTTTAGGGTTTTAAACCCCCTTTGCCTATAAATAGGGCTTCCATTTGGGGTTTTTGGCCTTCCCTAAACCTAAGAGGAATAGAGAGGAAAGAATTTCGGGATTTTAAGAGAGTGGTAGATTGAAGAAGGAGGAGATCAAGATCAAGGTAGACTTCCCCATTTCAAGCTTGGATCGTCTTCAAACAAGGATCACCCTCTATCAAGTTGGAGGTTTCTCCTAAAGGGTTTTTCTTCCAAATCAAGGGTTAATCTTCAAAAGTTAGTACACCCCTTACTAACTAGCTTAGTAATAACTAGGGCTTTTCCTTTAAAAATGATGATTTCTTCTTGTGTTCTTTCCTTCTCTTGAAATGTATGAATTTCCCTAATTATAAACAAGATAAGAATGTGAATGGTATGAGATGGAAGAATGGATGGTGGATGTGGCGATTGGATGTTGTGGAATGTGATGTATGTAGTGTGATGGATAGATGGTGGAAGGGCATTTCATGCATAATAAACACATTGTTGTATTGTTGAAAGTTATGCACTAAGGAACTTGAATATAAGAACCATGAATGTGTTGCTTGCTAAGTGTTCGACAAAATGCCTGAACAAGAATAAATGGGTTTAATGGAGATGATGAAAAATACGGATCATGTTATTCTTTGTCTAACCCTAAATTTGATATAATGTTGTCAACATTGCTCACATATCACATGATTATAAGTAGGGTTCATATGTTATGTGTTTTCCCCTTTTTATCAATTATGCTAGTACGATAGCCACAAATTGTTGCACACAAACACGCATGCATCCATGAACCAATGTTTTCAAAGTACACGTATTTCAATGACAACAACAAAAGTGATTCACGAATCGAATGATAAAGCCGGACATCGGGCCAGTCAAGGGTAGGGCATATGTCCAAGTATGTCATACCTGGCTCACAAGTAAACAAGCAGGTGGATAAAGCAGGACATCGGGCCGGTCAAGGGTAGGGCATATTGCAAGATATGTCACACCTAGCTCACAAGAAAACAAGTTGACCAAGCCGGACATAGGGCTGGTCAAGGATGTTAGTGTACCCCTCTTTCGATATCTATATATATGTATTCTTATTCATGGGGTACTAACATCTGGCTCACAAGAAAACAAGGCAAGTTAAGTCAAATCATGGCAAGTCAAGCCAGAACACAAGACACGTGATTCCAAGCAAGACTACGTGATTCTTACGAACGAGACCCAAGACCACACATTGTTTTCAAGTATGACAAGCAAGATTGAAAACACATGAACACACACCCAAACAACTGTTTTCAAGATAAGACAAGTATGATTTTATCGGTTTTTCGCATTCATGCATGCATATGATGATCTTATATTGTTTTACTGATTGTGCAAATCAATGTTCTCTTGTACATGTTATTACTACTGTTTAGCTAGTAGCTTGTACTCACTGAGTATTCCATGCTCAGCCGTACTTTTATGTCAGTAGGTACTGAGGATGCCCTCAACCCTGAGCCTTGGGTTGAGGAAGAGTATGTAGAGGAGAGGGAGCCACTTATCCCGATGCAGTCGCAATTGGATAGAGACCTTGACGTGTGGCCATACTTAGATTACTGTTGAGGGTAGTGATGGCGAGATCTTGTCTTTTGTATTTTGATATTTTGATAGCTGGGCATGACCACCTTTTACTTTTATGTTTATGCCTGTATATGTAAACTTGGAATATAGATTACATTATTTAGAAAAGAAAAAGTTGGTCATGAGCTTCCACACTCTGATTATTGTAGATATAGTATTATAATTACCTTGTTCATTACAGGATGGTTTGTCAGGCACGAATAGTCGCTCCTAAAGTATCCCTTAACTCCTAGGGGGTATTTTGGGGCGCGACACCAAGGAAGAAATCTAGAACTGACAAGGGGAAGGAACCAGCTACGAGCTCAGCGCCAGTACTAGTCAAATTCAAAGAAGCCAAATACGAGAAATTGTTCAAGGATAAATGTCTCCCTCATTCTCCTCTCTATGGTAAAGTGGTCAACTTCCTAAATCTCTCTGCTTTCGGTTTAGATCCAATAAAAACCCTCTTTTTTGCCCTTAAATGGGACTTTTTTCTAGAATCCAACGAAATCATGTTTCCTGAGTTAGATTGTTCTATACTCACTTCCATTTCGACCAATCTAAATCTCTCATAACCTCTTTTGTCTTAGGGAAGAACATCTCTTTTCATCTAAACCAATTGCACACAATTTTAAAAATCCCTCAGTGTACTCTTCAAACTTTTGTGAATGGTCAGTGGACCAAGTATGAAGGGTTTGAGGTAGTAGAAGCACTAAAAATGATGTGCATTAGCCAAGATTTTACCACCCCTTTTCAACCCAAGGTTAAATATCTTACACTCACATCTAGACTCATCCACCATATCATAACCTATAATTTAGTGTCAAGGGCTGGTGGTAGAGAGTATCTCACTTATTTCGATGTCTTTCTTATGTGGTGTATTTTGACTTCCACACCCATAGATTTATCTTATATCATTGTCCACTGTATGGATGATGCCTTTAAAAGGAAATTAGGGTGTCTTCCTTTTGGTCAAGCCCTAACTAAAATCTTTAAACATTTCAATATCCCTTTCTCTTCCCAAGTAGATTTTGTCATTACAGATGACTCCTCCATATATAGCAAGGCAACCATTCAAAGAATGGACTATATTTGGAATGAAGTCCAGAAGGTTTGGACTCCTAAACCCTCTACCTCTCAGTCCTCCACTCTTCCTTCCTCTACTCCTTCCATACCTCCTCTTGTCTCAGATTCTACTCCATGCATCCTTACTCCTACTCCTACTCCTTACCTCCCTTCCACTTCAGCAGCACCAGTAAAGGAGCCTCAGGCTGAGCAGCAGCCAGTTTCAATCCCAGCAGAGGACCCTCAGGGTGAGCAGTATCCTAGGGATGAGATGCCTGATTGGTCAGACTTTGTGGATGCAGGAGAGATTCTAGAGAGCTCTCATAGACAGGTGTCTCCTCACTTTGAGGACCCTGGTCAATTCTATGAGGTGCCTAGCAAGCCAAATGAATAAGAGGAGCAGTTGAGCATCATGGCAGGATAGATTGCCTTCATGTCCTCCAACTCCAGTTTGGAGGACTTTCAGCTAGAGATGAGAATGAGCCAGCAGACATTTCAAGAGGAGATAAAAGCTTCCATGATGGCATTTATGTCAGAAATTAGAGCTAGTATGGTCTCCCTTCAGTCAGAAACCAGAGAGTCCATTCAAAGTCTCCAAGCAACCAGCTCGGCTCAGTTTTTAGCTCTCCAGACTAGGATGGACACCATTCAAGGGGAAGTAAAGAAAAGTGTTGAATCTTTGGAGCCTCGGTTGGATGAGATTAAGATCTCAAGGGATGTCACTAAGAATAGGGTAGATTCAATTTTATCCCTAATAGAGAGAAAGACTATAGATGCCATGGAGCAGGGTCTTCAACTAAATGATTTAGTGACTATGCTGAAAGGCAAGATGGAAAGTACTAAGAAGCATATAAGAAATCAAGGACCTTCCATCCCTCAAATGTCTTCTCTTCTTAGGAACCAAGCTTCAATCATCCACCAAATGGCAAGTCAAATGTCTCAACTATCCATAGAGGTCTCAAAAGTGAACATCCAAACATTTCAAGTTGTCAAGAACAAACCTCCAAAATCCTCCAAACTTCACTCTATTCCTCCCTCTTCCAATGAAATATCCAGTAGCAGCAGCTCGGGTGGAGATGAAGATCCGGATGAAGAAGTGGTAGTCCAAGAAAACAAGGAAACTCAACATGAAGAAGCTATTCCCTCAAAGAATATTCACAAAAGTGGCACAACTTATAAAGAAACAGAAACACGATGGATTGTAATTTTTTTTGTTGTGTGTCTAATTCTTCTTTGATGTTGCCATAAGGCTAATATAGAATTTTTTTATCCCCATTTTTTGATTGAATGAATATGAAATCTTAAATTGAATGAATATGAAATCTTGTTTATCCCCATTTTTTGCATCTTTGGCAGTATATACAAAAATGCTTTTTGTTTATCTAACTTTGTGAAATTTCTCTTGGTTGTTCAAAATTAATAACTTATTCAAATACATGGAACTTCTCTTGATTCAATTTGATCAACTCTTTATCTCTGATTAATCTATCTTGATCCAATTTGTTATGAATAAAAATTAAATGTGATACTTACCTTTGTGGAACTTCTTTTGGTATTAAAACATGGTGATATATCCTATAAACCATCTAAAATATGCATCCAAGCAACAATTGTGATTATTTTTTTTAAAGGCATATGTATAGGGGGAGCTTTCCTCAACAGTCTTAATGAAAGCATGTTGTGAGGGGGAGCTCAACCCCATTTCATTACATTGTTATGTCATCATCAAAAAGGGGGAGATTGTTAGCCTCAGGGTTACAACCATGGGTACCCCTAATAATTTTGATAATAACATAATTATGAAATGAAAATATTTGGTACTAATGATCCTATTTAAGTGCTTGAACTTTTCAGAATACAAAGTTGATAGCATTCCAATCATGAGAAATGATGAAAGTTTACCAAAGAGAAAGTTCAACTCATTGTATACAAGATGAAGATCTAAGGTAAGACCATAGTCCAAGTCGGGTCCATTGAAAACAAAGACAAATCATAAGACCCAAGACAAGAAATGATCACTCTCAAGGAGCTTCAAATGTAAATTTTTTATTTTTTTGAGAGTACCTAAGACTCATGTAAGAAGTCCTCAAAAGTATGGTAAGTTGAAAAGCTCAAGATCATAGATTGACCATAGGAGCCTAGGAGATTTTTGGGAATCATTCTAAGGCTCTAAAGCATCATAAAATAATGTTAAATCATAGCTAATAAACCAAGGAAATCAATCCCATCTCTTTGGTCTGATCCAAAACAGAATCCAGATTTTTTGCTCTGAATTCGTCGACGAATTCTTAGGATAGGCTGATTCGGCGACGAAGTCATGACAGTGTTTTTAGAAATATCATTTTGTCTTCTGTATTCAGTGACGAATTCAAGTGGAAACCCCACTTCGTCGATGAAATCATGTCTGAAACTGAAAACTTGCTATAACAGCTAGTTTTCAACAGACCAAAGAGCATTTAATGAACCTTGAACGGCTTTATTGGATCAAATGCTATAAAAGGAGTTCATTTATGAACTAACAAAAACTCATAATCATAGCAATAACTTCTATTGATCACTCATTCATTGCTTTTGATTCTCACTCACTCACATACTTAGAAAATCCCCAAATCTCTCTTGAGCTCATTCAACTCCAATTTCTTTTGAGGGACTTTATTAGAGTTTGTATTTCATTCTTATTCAGCTCATTCAAGGAGCTTTTATTTCGGATTTTCAAATTCAAACACATTTATTGAGGTTAGACAAGAATCTTGGATTCTTGCACTGAAGATGTTGCTTCAGTTTTATCAAGAGAGGGTAGTGCTCTTGAGAGGTTTTAGTTCGGCCTAAAGGAGAGCTTGTAAAGGTAATATCTCGACCTGAAAGAGAGATTGTAATGGTTTAGACTCCACCAGTGAAGGAGTCTGTGCGATTAAGGAATCGTGGTGAATGCTCTAGCTGGAAGCTGAGGCGAGGAGTAGGTTGGTTTGCTTAACGTCGTGAACAAATCCTGAGTTTGCACCCTCTTTATCTCTTCTGTCTTTCTCTTACAATATTTCTATTGCTTGCTGCATATTTATTTTATCCAGCATCTTGAAATTATTGTTCATAAAATTTTAAGTCTGCCATAGACCCTATTCACCCCCCCTTTAGGGTCATTACCTGGCCAACACATTGGTGGTACACATTGGTGTAGAAACTGAGACGGATGAGGCTCGAATGGTCGCAGAAGGTCAAGGAAGAAGTAGAGAAGCAGATCAAAGCAAGCTTCCTAGCGATAGCAACCTATCTTGAGTGGTTAGCCAATATCGTACCGATACCCAAGAAGGATGGCAAGGTCCGAATGTGTATCGACTACCGCACTCTTAACATGGTAAGTCTTAAGGAAAACTTCCCTCTCTTGCACATCGACATTCTAGTTGACAATACAATAGAGCATGAGACACTCTCATTCATGGATGGTTTATCTAGATACAATCAAATCAGAATGACAGAAGAAGACATGAAAAAAACATCCATCATCACACCTTGGGGCATGTTTTGCTATAAATTGATGTCTTTCGGACTCAAGAATGCAGGTGCAACCTACCAAAGGGCCATGATAGCACTATTCCATAAAATGATCCACAAGTCAGCTGAAGTCTATGTGAATGACATGATTGTGAAATTGCCTACTATCAGACAACACCCTGAAGACCTGAAAAGATTATGTGACAGACTTAGAGAATTTGGCCTAAGACTGAATCCGGCCAAATGTGTCTTTGTAGCCTCATCAGAAAAGCTCATTGGCTTCATAATCAGCAAAAGAGGTAATGAGATCGATTCAGCTAAAGCCAAATCTATCATTAAAATGGCAACTCCTTAGACTGAAATGGAAATTGGCAAGTTCTTGGGCAGAATTTAGTACATCAGTTGATTCATCTCTTAGCTTACTCTGATATGTGAGCCAATCTTCAAGCTTCTCTGGAAGAATGTACCTATAGTATAGACAATCGATTGTCAGGAAGCCTTTGACATAATAAAACAGTATCTTCTCCATCCTCCAGTACTCGTGCCTCCTACACCGGGACGACCACTGCTACTCTACATCTGAGTGCAAGAAACCTCCAATTGGTGCGTCCTGGCACAGCATGACAAGATAGGCAGAACAGAGCAAACCATCTACTACATCAGCAAGCACCTGCTAGAGTATGAAGAGAGATAAAGCCCACTTGAGAAAACTTATCTGGCACTGGTCTTGGCTATTCAACGACTATAGCATTATTTACTTTCTTATCCGACAATCCTGATCTCCCAGATGGACCCACTCAAGTACTTACTGGAAAAGTCGGCCACCATCGAGAGGACAGACCGATGGCTTATGATGTTATCTGAATTTGACATCATATATATAACCCAAAAGTCAATCAAGAGGTAGGCGATTGTAGATCATCTGGCTCTTAGTCCAGCACAGGACTACATTTCAATACATGATCAATTCCCAGATGAAGTCATCTTATATGCAGAGTCTAAAGAGCAAGAATACCTCGGTTGGGAGCTGTATTTCGATAGGGCCATTAACAATCATGGACACGGGGCAGGAGCAATGCTGATCTCGCCCAAGGAAGCTCATCTCCCTATCTCAGTCAAGCTGAAATTCAAATGTTCAAACAATGAGGCAGAATATGAGGCGTGCATAGCCGGATTGAAAGAAGCCCTCGGCATCAGGATTGAAGAGATAAACGTCTACAGTGACTCATCTTTGGTAATCTATCAGGCAAATGAATCTTGGGTCATTCGAGAAGTGAGGCTAGTCCCATACCTAGCCTACCTCAATATGCTGATTACTCAGTTCAGAAAAATCACCTTTAGTCACAGGTCCAAGAACCACAACAGATTCGCCAATGCACTGGCCACTCTCTCCTCCATGATTCAAATCCCCAGGGGAGTCATGCTCTGGCCAATCAAGATTCAGCAATATGATTAGCCTGCCTACTGCTTTGAGATAGAAGAGATATCAGACAACAAGCCTTGGTATACAGACATCAAGCAATACCTTGAGGACGAAACCTTCCCACTCGATACCACCAAAATAGACCATCGAGCAATCAGAATACTGGCAATTCAGTTTGTACTCTTGGGAGGAATTTTGTACAAAAGATCACCAAACCTAATCTGGCTCAGTTGCCTCAACACTTGTGAGGCAGCATAGGTTGTTAAAGAAGTTCATGAAGGAATTGTGGCCCACACATAAACTGTAGCACCTCGGATTTTTTCGTACTTAATGAACAGTACTTTCGCAGCCAATTGGCTTTTCACGTAGTCTAATTAATAAATAAAGGAGAAATTGAAAATTTTGAAATATCAGGAATGTTCATTTTCGAAAGACGAATCCAAGGTAAGTTGAATCATCGAAACCCGACGAAAGAGTCAAAAGATATGGCCAAAATAGTTGGGACCTGCAGAGCACCGATCGATCGGTCCAATGTAGCGATCGATTGGTTCACAACCAATCGCTCGGTCATTTTTAGCGATCAATCAGCCCAAAACCGATTGATCGGTAGCTATCGACTGGTTAACTTTTTTGTATGGGAAATTTTTCCAGAGAGCATGTTTTTGACCGGTCGCTTGGTCAAGAACACTGGTCGCTCGGTAGGCGACCGATCGATTGGTCATAACCACCGATTGCTCAGTCTATCGCGTATTGCAGAATTTTTATTGAGAGATTTTTTGTCTTTTGGGTGTTATACCCTTGCTTTATAAGGCTTGCTCGAGCCATATGGGTTCATAAACCCTAAGGCATCCTATTTTGAGAGAGGAGAGAGGAGAAAGGGATTTTCCCCTAAGGTTTCAACTTGAGAAAATCAAGGGCTTAAATACCCTAGAGTTCACAAGGTTGGATTTCCTCCCAAGCCAAGCCTCAAGCTCATGGGGGAGTCCTTCTCAAGCTAGGGTAGCGTTCTCCAAGGTACTCCTCAAGGAGTTCTTCCCCAAATCAAGCACCTTTCAAGCAAGGGTTCTCTTCTTCCAAGTTGGAGCTTTAATCAAGGGTTTCCACCCAAGATCAAACTTTGATTCAAGGTTAGTACACTCTACTAACTTTCTCTAGCAATAACCTAGTTTTCTCCTTTTTAAATTCATGATTTCAATCTTGTATTCCCTTCCCTTGAAACATACTATATATCCAAAACCTAAAAAGGATAAATGTGAATGAATGTGGGAGGTATGAATGGATGAATTGGGTAGAGGCGATTGGATGCCGAGATGTATGATGTGTGATGTGTGTGATGGAAATGGTGGAAGGGTACTCTACTAATAATGAACATACTTCGATGTTGAGTTGGAAAATATGTGCTAAAGAGGGTAAATGAAACTACAAAAAGAAAATGTTGCACGCTGGATGTTTCACAATATGCCTAAACCAAGAATAAATGAATTTAATGAAGGAAATGGATGTAAACTTTATGCAATTATTCTTGTAAATGATGACTTGACCAAATGCCATGTTGGTCACCTAAATTCTTACATGTTTATACTATGAATTGAAATGTGATGCAATATCCCTCTTGTTACACGTGTCCCCATGATTGTCACTATTGGCACGCACACGAGCACGCATGCATGCATGGACCGAGTTTTCAAGAGTGTATGCATATAATAAATCAAACAAGAAAATGATTACATGTCAAGGAGGTTGGTAGCCCGGGGATGTGCGGGTACTAGCCTCTGGCTCACAAGAAAACTTAAAACACTACATGTCAAGGAGGTTAGTAGCCCAGGGATGTACGGGTACTAGCCTCTGGCTCACAAGAAAACTAAACAAGTAACTAAAACCAATATATGTCAAGCAGATTGGTAGCCCAGGGATGTGTAGGTACTAGCCTCTGGCTCACAAGAAAATAATATGTCAAGGAGGTTGGCAGCCAGGGAGGTTCGGGTGCTAGCCTCTGGCTCATAAGCAAATGAAACATTTCAATGAGGTTGGTAGCCCAAGTGAAGGGTGCTAGCCTCTGGCTCACAAGAACAGGCTCACAAGTATACAAGATGAGACAAGACACGCATGCATGATTTTCATAAGCAAGACCGAGACATGAAATGGGTTTTCCAAATATGAGTTTTATCTAAGTTTTCGCATTCATGTACACATGTCAATATAATTATATTGTTTCATCTTCAATATTGTTTATCTTATGATTCTACTATTGCTTTGTAGTGTATTCACTGTTGTTATGCTCATGTTATTGTTATGGTTAGTTAGTAGCTTGTACTCCCTGAGTATTCCATGCTCAGCCGTACCTTCATGTCGGTAGGTACCGAAGAAGCCCTTGACCCGGAGCCTTTGGTCGAGGAAGAGTATAAAGAGGAGAGAGAGTCGTCTATCCCGTTACAGTCTCAAGCGGATAGAGACCTCGACGTGTGGCCGTACCTAGACTACTGTTAAGGGAAGAGTACGAGAGGGTTCCTTGTGTATTTTGATATTTTGATAGGTGGGTCTATCCACCTTAGACCTGGATATGTTTGTGTATATATATTCACTTGGAATACAGACTATCTTATGAAGAATAGAAATAGTTAGTTTACACTTCCGCATTATGATATAGCTTCTGCACTCTGATTCATGTTATATTATGGTATGTTTACCTTGTTCATTACAGGATGGTTTGGCAGGTACACACAGTCACTCTAAAGTATCTCTTAACTCCTAGGGGGTATTTTGGGGCGTGACAAAGGTGGTATCAAAGCCCTAGGCATTAGAATCCCTAGGGTCACTTAGTACTCGATACCATAATTGAACAAGGCATTAGGTGTTATGAAAGAATCATATTCCAAGTATAGACTAACAAGTTAGTCTTAGTCAAAATAGGTTGAACTTCAACCAAACTTAGAGTCCTACGCTAGGAACATGGACTGTATGTTATGATATTGTGTTGTATACCATGTGTGCATTATTTTGTGCTTAGTAAATATGCTTTGAATGGATGGAGAAATTGTTACTAAATGCGTATCCAAGTGAGACTCATGTTGTATTTTCATTCTCAGGAGAAATCATGAGACGCAATACTCGGGGTCGCGGGTACAACACAAGGGGCAATGGAAGTGATGCTCCATCGGGTGATGAACAACCCGACTTTGCCCAAGCTTTCGCTTCAATAGCTGAGACTTTGGCTATGTTAGCGGCGAGGCAAACGGCTACTCCACCAAATGCCGCACTTATACCCGCTCCTCCTAATCAAGCTCAAGCCGGAATAGAGGCTTTTTCGGAGGATGAGGCCTCCAACATTTTGTGGAAGCATTGATCCACTTGTGGCCGAGGGATGGATTCGGCAATTGGAAAAGATATTTTCGGTGTTGGCGCCTACGGAGGCAGAAAGGGTTACTTGGGCTGCCTTCATGCTTGAAGGTGAAGCCGATCATTGGTGGAAGTCCACACTTAGGACCCGGGAGTTGGCCCAACAGGGTCAAGACTAGACTTGGGGAGAATTCTTGGACATTTTGAACAAGAAGTACTTCCCAATAGAGATGAAAGAGAAGAAAGAGGTCAAATTTATTACCTTGGAGCAAGGTAACATGTCCGTAGCAGCTTATGAAGCCAAATTTTTGGAGCTATCCAGATTTGCTCCACACATGATCGCTACCGAGGCTATGAAAGCCCAAAAATTTGAGAGGGTGTTGAAGACCTACCTCAAGGATCGAGTCTCAATGTTTAGACATGAGACATATTCAGAAGTTGTAGACAAGGCACTTTTGGCCGAGTCAAATTCCGAAGAGTTCTTCAAAAGAAGAGGAATGGAGAAAGGACAGTCGAGTAGTTCAGGGGAGAAAAGAGCAAGGACTAGCTTGTATCAGTCCACAGGGCTGGCTCAGTCACATAGGATATATTCGGCACCACAGGCTCCCCACCCTTTTGCTCCACTGGCTTTTCACCCGACTTTCACTCAAACTCCTCGCCCCGCAGTGATTCAGGCTACGGGATATGCTCCTCCCACCTATTTGCACGATATCTGCACCCTTTGTGGAAGGAGGCATCCAGCAGGGGAATACTGGAGGGCTACTAGAAGTTGCTTCCATTGTGGTGACCAAGGCTACATCGTTCGAGACTGTCCCGGACGTCATTTGCCAACTCGGTCTCAAGGGAGCAGGCCCCTGATTAGGCAGACATCTCAGCCTAGCTCTTCCCATGCTTCGAGGGCCTCACCGTCTACATGACCTCCTCGCCCAGCCACCCAGGGCTGAGTTTTCACCCTATCAAAGAGAGACGCACATGCATCCGATGATGTCGTGCAAGGTACGCAAGAATTCTAGAGTTTAAGTTGTGAATAATTTCTATGATTGATGAGTTGTTAATTTTACCAGGGGTTACCTATGTATCATGCTTGTTATTGTTTGAAATATACTAATATTAGTTACTTAATCGCATAGGTGCTTTATTAGTAAACGAGTGTCTCGCCCGAGTGTTGATTGACACAGGATCCATCCACTCCTTTATCTCACCCAGTTTTGCAAAGGGCTTTTCGATTGAGGCTACTCCGTTAGAGCGGGAGTTGACCATTGCAACTTCACTCGGCAAGTCAGTTGATACCAATAAAATATTTAGAGATTATGTGGTGCAAGTGGGAGAGAATAAACTGTTAGCCGATCTCATCGTCCTAGATTTCCTAGACTTGGATTTTGATGTCATCCTAGGAATGGATTGGTTATCAAACCACCATGGGCATGTTGCATGCTTTGAAAAGATGGTGAACTTCAAGCCGGAAGGTGCTAAGCCTTTTCACTTCCGAGGATTGAGAGAAAGGGACATTGGTCGGCTCGTAGCTTTGAGCATAGCAAACCCAGAGGCACCGAACTCTTCGACCATTCCAGTCGTGAGTGAGTTCTTGGATGTGTTTTTAGAAGAACTTCTCGGATTGCCTTCTGACCGAGACATCAAGTTTGCTATAGAGCTTACTCCGGGTACGGCTCCAATTTTAAGAGCTCCTTATAGAATGGCCCCAATAGAGATTGAAGAATTGAAGAAGCAAATTGATGAGTTACAACAACTTAGTTTCATCCAACCAAGTGTCTCGCCATGGGGAGCTCCGGTCCTCTTTGTAAAGAAGAAGGACAGATCGATGAGGATGTAGATAGACTACCGTTAGTTGAACAAGGTCACTATCAAGAATCGTTATCCTTTGTCTCAGATAGATGACTTATTTGACCAACTGAGGGGAGCGAGATTTTTTTCCAAAATCGTCAGCCCAGAAGATGTTCCAAAAATGGCTTTTAAGACTCGGTATGGGCACTACGAGTTCCTTGTCATGCCTTTTGGGCTGACGAATGCACAGGCAGCGTTCATGGATCTGATGAACCGGGTGTTCCGATCGTACTTGGATCGATGTGTGATTGTGTTCATCGATGACATTTTGGTGTATTCCCAGACATGGGAAGATCACGCACGTGACCTCCGCCTTGCTCTGGAGATGTTGAGAGAGCATAGACTATACGCCAAGTTAAGCAAGTGCGAATTTTAGTTGGAGAAGGTGGCGTTCCTATGCCATGTGGTGTCGGTCGAAGGCATTTTTGTTGACCTGGCAAAGATAGAGGCAGTTTTGAATTGGGAGAGACCCAAGAGCGTCACGGAGATATGTAGTTTTCTCGGGTTGGTAGGTTATTATCGAAGATTTGAAGAGGGATTCTCCAGTTTGGCTGCAACTCTCACTTACTTGATGAGGAAAAATGCCAAGTTCAGTTGGAGCGACAGATGCAAAGTGAGCTTCTAGGAGTTTAAGAAACGCCTTACGACGGCCCCCGTCCTTACAGTACCATCCGGACGTGGTGGTTACGAGGTGTACAGTGATGCCTCGCACGTCAGACTTGGGTGCGTTCTCATGCAGCACAAGAAGGTCATTGCCTACGCATCTAGGCAATTGAAGGAGCATTAAAAGAATTACCCCACACACGACTTGAAACTTGCTGCAGTCGTGTTTGCTCTCAAGATTTGGTGACACTACCTTTACGGTATAGAATTCTACATGTTCACAGGCTATAAGAGCCTCAATTATCTCTTTTCCCAAAAGGAGCTAAACTTACGACAACGGCGTTGGATGGAATTTTTGAAAGACCACGAGTGCACCATTCAATATCACCCGGGAAAAGCGAACGTGGTGGCTGACGCTTTAAGTAGAAGACCTCCGGGTCTATTGGCACACATGTTGGTGCAGGAATGGAAACTGTTAAAAGATTTAGCAAATCTGGACATCAGTGTAAATAGTTCTCTCCGCAGTCCTTTCTTGGCAAATGTCACGGTTCGACCGTACATTATAGATTTGATCCAAGAGTATCAAGCCACAGATGCTGACTTGTTGGCTTTTTAGGATAAGGAAGTTGCCAAGGGTAGTGAGGACGTCTCTCTCACTAGTCGGGGGGTGCTATTACATTCAAGGGAAGACTTTGTATCCTAGCCAATACAGATCTTCGGAGAGAGACTATGGATGAAGCCCATCGTTCGAAGTACACAGTGTATCTTGGGGGTACAAAGATGTACCGGAACCTCAAGAGTCACTTTTGGTGGCGGAACATGAAGAGGGATGTTGCAGCGTACGTGGCACGGTGTTTGGTGTGCCAATAGCTGAAAGCAGAACACTTGAGACCGGCTGGACTTTTACAGTCTCTCCCTATTCCCGAGTGAAAATGGGAGCATATATCTATGGACTTCATTGTGGGGTTGCCGAAGACGGTTAGAAACACCGATGCTATATGGGTTGTAGTTGACAGACTCACGAAGTCCGCCCATTTCTTACCGTACCGGACTACCTTCAATTCCAATCAGTTGGCTGCATTGTATGTGAAAGAAATAGTGCGGTTGCACGGAGCACCAATGAGCATTGTCTCGGATTGAGACCCTCAATTCACATCTAAGTTTTGGAAGAGCTTTCAGAATGCCATGGGTTCCCGGTTGGACTTTAGCACAGACGGATGGGCAAACCGAGCGAGTGAATCAGGTTATTGAAGATATGCTCTAGGCATGTATGCTAGACTTCAAGGGAAGTTGGGAAGATCACTTACCTTTGGAGTTTGCTTACAACAATAGTTACCAGGCAAGCATACAGATGGCGCCTTTTGAGGCTTTGTATGGGAGAAGTTGTAGATCCCTGTAATATTGGGATGAAGTTTGGAAAAGGAAGGTGTTGGGCCCCAAATTAATTGAACAAACCGCGGATAGGGTTAAGCTTATCCGGGAAAGGTTGAAGACTACACAGGATAGACAGAAGAGTTAAGCCGACAACCGAAGGACAGACCTTGAGTTTCGAGTTGGCAACCTTGTTTTTGTCAAGATTTCACCGACCAAGGGTGTTATGAGATTCAGGAAGAGAGGCAAGCTTAACCCGAGATATGTGGGCCCATTGAGATCATTACTAGAGTCGGTGAGGTGGCTTACCGTGTTGCTTTGCCCGCTCATATGGCGGCGGTCCACAACGGGTTTCACATCTCCATGCTTCGGAAGTACATCCCGGACCTTTCTCATGTCATTGAGCTCGATCCGGTAGAAATCCGGGAGGATCTCACACTAGTTAAGCAACCAGTGAAAATCTTGGATAGGTGAGATCAAGTCTTGTGCAACAAGACCATTCCTTTAGTGCTTGTGAGATGGCAGCACCATTCAGTAGAGGAAGCTACATGGGAACGAGAGGCCGAAGTGAGAGAAAAGTATCCTCAGTTATTTGTTCAGGACCTTGGCATTCCCTTGTATTTTGTTGTGGTTTTGTGCATGTATGTACTGTCCAAATTTCAAGGATAAAATTTTTGTAAGGGGGGAGGATGTAGCACCCTGGATTTTTTTGTACTTAATGAATAGCACTTTCATAGCCAATTGACCTTTCACATAGTCTAATTAATATATAAGGGAGAAATTGAAAATTTTGAAATGTTAGGAATGTTCGTTTTCGAAAGACGAATCAAACGCAAGTTGAATCATCAAAATCCAACGAAGGAGTCAAAAGATATGGCCAAAACAGTTGGGACCTACAGAGCACCGATCGATCGGTTCACAACCGATCGCTCGGTCATTTTTAGCGATCGATCGGCCCAAAACCGATCGATCGGAAGCTATCGACTGGTTAACTTTTTTTTATGGAGAATTTTTTCAGAGAGCATGTTTTTGACCGGTCGCTCGGTCAAGAACACTGGTCACTCGGTAGGCGACCGATCGATCGGTCATAACCACCAATCACTCAGTCTATCACGTTTTGCAGAATTTTTATTAAGGGCTTTTTCATCTTTTGGGTGTTATACCCTTGCTCTTTAAGGCTTGCCCGAGCCATATGGGTTCATAAACCCTAAGGCATCCTATTTTGAGAGAGAAGGAGAGAGGAGAAAGGGATTTTCCCCTAGGGTTTCAACTTGAGAAAATCAAGGGTTTAAATACCCTAGAATCATCACAAGGTTGGATTTCCTCCCAAGCCAAGCCTCAAGCTCGTGGGGGAGTCCATCTCAAGCTAGGGCAGCATTCTCCAAGGTACTCCTTAAGGAGTTCTTCTCCAAATCAAGCACCTTTCAAGTAAGGGTTCTCTTCTTCCAAGTTGGAGCTTCAATCAAGGGTTTCCACCCAAGATCAAGCTTTGATTCAAGGTTAGTACACTCTACTAACTTTCTCTAGCAATAACCTAGTTTTCCCCTTTTTAAATTCATGATTTCGATCTTGTATTCCATTCCCTTGAAACATACTATATATCCAAAACCTAAACAAGATATATGGGAATGAATGTGGGAGGTATGAATGGATGAATTGGGTTGAGGTGATTGGATGTCGAGATGTATGATGTATGATGTGTGTGATGGAAATGGTGGAAGGGTACCCTACAAATAATGAACATACTTCGATATTGTGTTGGAAAATATGCGCTAAAGAGGGTAAATGAAACTACAAAAAAAAATGTTGCACGCCGAGTGTTTGACAATATGCCTAAACCAAGAATAAATGAATTTAATGAAGGAAATGAATGTAAACTTTATGCAATTATTCTTGTAAATGATGACTTGACCAAATGCCATGTTGGTCACCTAAATTCTTACATGTTTATACTATGAATTGAAATGTGATGCAATATCCCTCTTGTTACATGTGTCCCCATGATTGTCACTATTGGCACACACACGAGTACGCATGCATGCATGGACCGAGTTTTCAAGAGTATATGCATATAATAAATCAAACAAGAAAATGATTACATGTCAAGGAGGTTGGTAGCCCGGGGATGTGCGGGTACTAGCCTCTGGCTCACAAGAAAACTAAAAACACTACATGTCAAAGAGGTTAGTAGCCCAGGGATGTACGGGTACTAGCCTCTGGCTCACAAGAAAACTAAACAAGTAACTAAAACCAATATATGTCAAGGAGGTTGGTAGCCCAAGGATGTGCAGGTACTAGCCTCTGGCTCACAAGAAAACAATATGTCAAAGAGGTTGGCAGCCAGGGAGGTTCCGGTGCTAGCCACTGGCTCACAAGTAAATGAAACATGTCAAGGAGGTTGGTAGCCCAAGTGAAGGGTGCTAGCCTCTGGCTCACAAAAACAGGCTCACAAGTATACAAGATGAGACAAAACACGCATGCATGATTTTCACAAGCAAGACCGAGACATGAAATGGGTTTTCCAAATATGAGTTTTATCAGAGTTTTCGCATTCATGCACACATGTCAAGATAATTATATTGTTTCATGTTCAATACTATTTATCTTATGATGCTACTATTGCTTTGTAGTGTATTCACTGTTGTTATGCTCTTGCTATTGCTATGGTTAGTTAGTAGCTTGTACTCGCTGAGTATTCCATGCTTAGCCATACCTTCTTGTCGGTAAGTACCGAAGAAGCCCTCGACCTGGAGCCTTAGGTCGAGGAATAGTACAGAGAGGAGAGAAATTCTTCTATCCCGTTACAGTCTCAAGCGGATAGAGACCTCGACCTGTGGCCGTACCTGGACTACTGTTGAGGGGAGAGTACGAGAGGGTTCCTTGTGTATTTTGATATTTTGATAGGTAGGTCTATCCACCTTAGACCTGGATATGTTTTGTGTATATATATTCACTTGGAATACAAACTATCTTATGTAGAAAAGAAATAGTTAGTTTACGCTTCCGCATTATGATATAACTTCCGCACTTTGATTCATGTTATATTATGGTATGTGTACCTTGTTCATTACAGGATGGTTTGGTAGGTACACACAGTCACTCCTAAAGTATCCCTTAACTCTTAGGGGGTTTTTTGGGGTGTGACATAAACGGGTTGATGCTTTCTAAGAAGATACTCAGACTGGGCTACAACTAGTCTACAATGGAATCTGACTGTTACCAGCATGTACAGAAATGCCACCAGTGCCAAATCTATGCCGACAGGATCATTGCACCGCCAACCAGGCTGGACAATCTCACTGTTGCATGGCCATTCTCAGCTTGGGGCATCGACGTCATCGGGTCCATAGCCCCGAAAGCATCCAACGGACATCGATTCATCCTGATAGCAATCGACTACTTCACCAAATAGGTCGAGGCAGCCTCTTATGCTAACGTCACAACCTCAGTGGTTCAATATTTTCTGAAAAATGATATCATCTGTCGATACGGTGTCCCGTTCGAGATTATAACTGACAATTCTCTCAACTTCTACAACAAATGGATGAAAAATCTCTACCAAAGGTTCAAGATACAGCATCACAATTCCACACCATACAGGCTTCAGACCAATGGTGCCGTTGAAGCCACTAATAAGAATATAAAGAAAATCATAAAAAAGATGGCAACCAATTACTCTCCCTGGCAAGAGATGCTCCTATACGCACTCATGGCCTACAGAACGTCCATTCGAACATCTACTGGGGCAACACCATTTTCTCTGGCTCATCGTATGGAAGCATTCTACCCTATTGAAGTAGAAATTTCATCACTCCGGGTGTTAATGGAAGCAGAAATCTCAGAAGAAAAATAGGCGCTAACCTGGTATGAGCAACTGAATCTGATAGAAGAGCGAGGACTGAAAGCCATCGATTACTCTCAAGGCTGTCAGAGGTGCATGGATATGGCATTCAACAAGAAAGTTAAGCCTCGAAGCATTGAAGTCGGTGACCTGATTCTCTAAAAAATGTTACCAAACCGCCCTGACCCAAGGAGTAAATTCACGCCCAACTATGAAGGCCCATATATAATCCGAGACAAATTCTCCAGCGACACCCTTCGACTCGGACGTATGGATGACAAAGAACTCCTAGAGCCCATCAACATGGACAAAGTCAAACGATACTACGCTTAGGGTCTAGATTTGATAGGCGCTTTACACTCATATATTCTCCAAGAAATGATAGGAGGCCATCTTTGGCACTCCTTATCCCTGGTAATGTAAACCCATCTTCAAATCAATGAAATCCACTAGTTAGCCCCTTGAGCCTAACAACCCTTCTTTTATATAACCTTTTCAGGGACACTCTTCCTTACCCTATACAGTATTTGCCTGAACTACGTAATGACCTGATCTTGCAAAGGGTACGTAGGCAACCTGACAATCAAGTGCGGTCACTGAAAGGATCCAGACATCCCCTAAACCATCCCCAGTGGAGTCATCCCCTCTCCAAAGTCCCCCCACAGAGCCAAAAACAGAATCAAACTCTCTCAACTTCCCCAACCAATTCAATCCTCAAGGGTACAAAATTTTCATAAAAAGAAAACCCAAAATAGAAGTCAAAACATTCTCAAAAGTCAGAGATTCCCCATAGAGACAACCTCTCCAGACTCTTCCCCCAACAAAAATCTTTTGAGACAGCCTCTCCCGAAAGCCTTCCCCGAAGTAGAGACAACCTCTCCCAAAAGCTCTTCCCAATAGAGTCAATCTCTCTCAATGAAGAAAATTCCCCAGTGGAGAGACAAAAAAAAATCTCTGCTAGAAATCCCAAAGTAAAAATCCCCAGGAAAGTGTAAATCAACTGCAACAGGAGAAATCTCAGGGTATCCCAAACTTCGATCCGTAGCCTACATTTTGTCTCACTCTAAGTCCTCCTAGATCCCCTAGAAACTACGAGTGCAAGCGGAGTATCACATCTACATCCTCAACGGAACACAAATCATCAGCAGAACGTCATTCAGGGCAATTGAGGGAGAAGATCCATTTTCCCAACAAATCACGGGCATGAGTGAAAATTGGCAACAATCTCATTGCCTAAAAATCATGAGACCCCAAACCTAGTCTTACGACTAGGGGTAAAAAAGGGACAAAAATCAACCAGTTTCATAGGCATGAGGAAAATCGGCAACGGCCTCATTGTGCAAAAATTATGCAAAACCCATTGACTTGGTCATTCCAAGGATAAAAAAGGGAGAAAAGCTGATGGGCAGTTTGGCAACAAGATCCAACAGCAATCAATTCCCAGTCTCCCCAGTAGACAGTTGATGGTCTCTAGTAGAGTTTCACTCCCCAGCAGATCCCCAATAGTGATCTATAACAGTATTAAATTCCCCCAGCGGGATCCCAGTAGAAGCCTCCAATTTCTCTCTACAACACTCTCCCCAGCAAAGTTTAGAAGCTACCAATTGCTCTTCAGCAAACTTCTCCCCAGCCAGAGTGTCCAATCTCCAACAGTGGCAAGACAAGCATGTCTACCCCTAAACATCCCAAGCAGTGACGAAATCTGTTATGGGTCATATTTCACTCTCCAAGAGTAAAAGATAGACTACAAAATCCATCAAATCTTGACAAAAGCAATTTCCTAGCAAATCTAAAAGCTAGCTAAGCATTCTTTCTATCAAAATCAAAAACCTTTTGCAAAAGTAAACAAAACTTTTCTAAAAACATTTTTCAAAATAGAGCTTCCAGTACCGAGACCTGGTCGTACCAACTTGCATCAAGCAGCCTCAGCAAGACAAGTAGAAGAAGCCGACACCGCGCAGTACCCGTAAGTCGCAATCAACAGAGTCATGAAAAAGCATCCTCGCCTTTACACCCTGCATGACATCATCAAAATCTAGTGCCCTTGGGCCATTTCAAAATCAATTCGGCTAGCACCTCTGGGACTTGCCATTTCAATATCAATCCAGCTAGTACCTCTGGGACATGCCACAACCCTCTTGACACCCCTGTGTGTCCTTGACATCCCAGGTGAACATTGACATATTACACCTTGTCAACATGCCGACACCTCGCTTGTCCCTCTTTCGACACCCTTGTGTGTCCTTGATATCCCAGGTGAACATTAACATAATACACCTTGTCAACATGTCGACACGTCATATGTCCTCCTTTCGACACCCCCGTGTGTCCTTGACATCCTGTATGCCCCTTGACAATCTTGTTATACTGCAGCATTACCTCCTGTATGTCCCCTTCGACACCCTGTGCATCTTCGACATCTTGTGTGTACCTTGAAAACTCACTTTTCATACTGCTACACCTCCTGCATGTCCCCTTCGACACCCTGTGTGTCTTCGACATCCTGCGTATCCCTTGGCAATCTCGCCATACTGTGATACCTCCAGCATGTCCCCTTCGACAACCTGTGTGTCTTTGACATCCTATGTGCCCTTTGAAAATCTCGTCATACCGTGGCATTACCGCCTGCATGTCTCCCTTCGACACCAGTGTGTCTTCGACATCCTACATGTACCTTGACAACTCACTTGTCATGCCGCTACACCTCCTGCATGTCCTCCTTCCGACACTCCGCGTGTCCTTCGGTCATTTTGGCTAAGCACCTCCGGGTAATGCCATAGCAACCATTTTAGCTAGCTCTTTTGGGACATGTCATCTTTCATAACATCCATTAATTCCTAGCATAAGTAGCCCAAACTTCTCTTCATTCCTAAGAGAGTGGCCCTAATCGCTTCCGCTTTCCCCAGGTCGCCCATATCCCCAGTAGATATAGGTAGGCACATTGCACCCACCACTCGTACCGCATGCATGCATGTCATCATCCCCTAAAAAGATATCTTGGTGTAAAAATAGGATGATTCTAGTGTTTGTCGTTCAATCGCCAACTTGGCACTCTCCGACAAAGAGGAGCAGCTGTAAGCACCCAATTTTTACACCCTCCTTAATCATAGTTAAACATTTTAACCATGGTTAATCACCCTCAAACTCTAGTTAAAACTGTTAGACATGATGCCCAGAAAAGTCATTTAGATTGTTAGATTCTTATTATTTTGATTAAATAAGACTTCTTCTTAATCTATTGTGTATTCATTATGGGTAATTGACCATGATCATGAGATAATCTATACGATATAAGATATCGATAAAGGTCCATAGGATATATTGTAGGAAAGTTATGTGATTAGATTATCACAGGCAGATATAACTTTCCGGTTCCTTATACCTTATATAGTCACAGTTGTGGGTGAAGCTAGGCACTTCACTTATATGGCTGCCAGAATGCTAAGATGTTCTCAAAGTTGAGATATAGTTCTATCTCGAACATTGTAGTGGAGACTACACATTAGCATATAGGTGCTTAAATGTACACTGACTGATTGCATTCAATGAGAGAAATCTTGCATAAACATACTATCAGATAGATGATCTCTCATTCACATTGAACAGTTTTGGTGATCCTTAGATCTGATGAGTTCATATATGACTGAGTAGTGATCTGACTGTTTTGATTCCACCAACGTATTTTCTAACTTAGGGAATACAATACAGTGACAGTTGAATACTCAGAAAGCTGTTCGAGTCATGATGAATTTCAAACAAGAAATCCATGCTCATTAATTTGAGAGATTATCCAAGTTCCGGGTAAGACAGTTGATTAAGTTCAAATCCTACGCAAATGATTTTGAAATCAAAATAAGTTTTGAACTATACTTTTAATAAAATATATTATACTTATTAAAGGATTTTCTCAAAATGTTTTTCATGAGAAATTGTTTCTCATGGCTTAATCATAAGTCTTGGAAACCCAGATGATGTACAATGGGCTATGGGTTAGATAGTATATCAATCTCGAAGGCCCATTAGGGATAATGTATTTGGAAGGATAAAAATCAAATTTAAAAGTTCATGTGACGGGATCCGTAATGGTTAATGTTCATACACTGGGATTCAATTGCAACATGGATATCTCACGTCACCTGCAATTCCGATGTAATTCCAGTTTAGGGTCACTAGGATAACATTAGGTAAGTCAGGGTAAGAATGTCCCTGAGCAATCTGTGGAGGTACTCACATAAGAAATACAAGCTCAATAATTGACTAAAAGTTAATCAATTATTTAAGTGATTAAAATTTAATCATTAATTAAATAGATTAAAAGTTAATTTATTGTTTAAATTAATTGTTAATTTAAACTAAGGGATTATTTTAGTAATTATTTGATTAACATAATTAAAGGGGAAATGGGTTTGACCCATATCCATAAACCCATTAAAATGGACCTTTAATATGGGCTAAACCCCATGGGTTTAAACCCTATGGTGGGGCGCCCACTTGAGGAATCCTAATTGGATTAGGATTATGTTTATTAAATAATTGTTGAAATATAATTCCTATAATTATGGAATTAAAATCCAATTGTTGGATTGCAATAAGTGTAGAGCCCTGGAACTTTCTGCCATGTATTGGGACCCGTGCCAAGGCATGAAGCCTTTGTAATCATTTTCCTTTCTACGAAATGAGAAATTTTGAACAACTTAAGTGTTAAAAGGTAGTGTTCTCAAGCCGAATGTGTCGAAAAAACCCGAGTTACTGAAACCATTGGCGGATCAGTCAACTTCAGGAGCAATTTAGTTAATAAATAAAGTAGAAATTAGAAATTTTGAACGTCAGGAATGTTCCTTTTCGAAAGACAAATCCAACGCAAGTTGAATAGTCAAAATCGGGCAACCGAGTCAAAAGTTATGGCCGAATTACCAAACTATGGAAAAATAGTAGAAAACAACAAAATCTGAAGGGTGCGATCGATCGCAAGTCAGGTGCGATCGATCGCATGCAGGAAAAATAGGTCCCAAACTCTCGGGGTCATATGCGATAGATGGATCCCCAGGTGCAATAGATCACAGGGATCTGCGATCGATCGCAAGAATGTGCGATCGATCGCATGCAGGGGAAAATCAGACCAGAAAGGTTCGGGTTCATGTGCAATTGATCCCATCCAGGTGCGATCGATCGCAGATAAGTGTGCGATCGATCGCATGCGGTAGCATATTCCAGATTTGAAGGTCTTAAACCCTTTTCTTGTTTAGGGATCCTCATTTGAGGAATTTCTAACCTAGAGAGGAGAGAAAGAGGGGAGAAAGGAGAAGAGGATTTTGAGGAAATCCTCCAATGTGGCTTTGATTGGAGATCAAAGGGGGTTCAAACTTGAAGATTTTCAAAGAAGGATCCTTCCTCAAGCACTTAGAGTTCCTCAAACCCAAAGAGGGGTTCTTCTTCAAGGTTGAGACTCCAAATCAAGGGTGTTCTCCACTCTATTGAAGGTCGGTACCCTACGCTACCCTCCTAGTTCATAGTCTCTTTTATTTTATATTTTTTTCCTAAATTTCTAAACAAGATAAGATAATGTGGGATGAATGGATGAATGGATGGTGGTGTGGATGTGAATAGGCGATTGGATGCCGTGTGGTTGTCGTAATGAATGAAATGGGGAGGGCATTGTACCAATAATGAATACACACGTGTGTTGTGATCATTAACCCACCTAGAAATTTAAGATTTAGGATTAACCATAATGCACATACCACGCGTTCGATGAAATGCCAAGGTGAGTAAAATGAGTTGTAAATGAATTAATTGAAAGTTTAAAAATGTTTATGGATTTGCTAGGGCTTATGATAGTGTGCTTACTTGCTTTCCCTAAAAATTTGAATGAATGATTACTCGCTCAAATTATTGATGTTCTATGTATTGCGAAATACCTAAATTGTCATATTTAATTTTAAATGAAAGTATGCACACGATTCCACGAGCACGGCATGCATGACATGTTTTACCGACGATTTTGCAAGAGTAAGGATGTTAGGGGTGGGACATATCTTACGATATGTTTTACCTCGCTTTTGATAAGAGGACAAGAACAAGCATTTCTTAGGATGGAGTTTACACTTCCCTGCCTTCCATGAGGGGTCTCCCCTCACTCACAAGTGCATTGCATTAAAGAAGGGTCTCCCTTCCCTCTCAAGGCATATCACAAAAGAAGGGCCTCCCTTCCCTCTCAAGGCATCTCACAAGCGCATCTCACAAGTACATGAGCAAGTTGAACTCCCAAGCAAGCACGCATGACAAGCATGATACAAGCATGACACGCATGACATGGCATGACACGCATAGCATGATAGACAAGTTTTCAAGTACGAAAATGGTATTTTAAGTCAAGTCAAGTGCACGATGTTTTCAAGGATTTTATCAGTTTTCACGAAATGCAAGCATGATTATCAACTGCTTTACTATCGCGTGATGATATGAATTGTTCCTAGTTTATATCTATGAACTGCTCCTGCTTTCCATATAGTTATTGTTTGCTATGACTGTTGGTTAGTATTTTGTACACGCTGAGTATTCCATGCTCAGCCGTACGTTTATGTCGGCAGGTTCTGAGGGAGCTACTGCTCCATTTGATGTCTGTGCTCCTGGCCCATGGGTGGAGGAGGAGTACGTTGAGGAGCCTGTGGAGGAACCTCAGGGTGAGGGTTACTATTAGGTTGAGGTAGATTCTGAGCGGATAGCTGTGGGTGAGTTGAGAGAGATGTATTCATGTATTTTGGCAGGCCTGTCCGCACTTTCTTTGTCTTGATTTCTTTTGTATCAAACTTGGATCAGGTATGTGTATACATAGAGGTTTGTTAGACTTCCGTTGTGCTTTGTTATATGTTTCCGCTATTATTATCCTCTATTGTATATGCTCCAGGTCTTTTGCAGGTTATTTTGGTCAAGCAAGTCATGCAAGTCATCATGAGTCGTCCAAGATTCACTCTAATTCCTAGGGTGTGTTTTGGGTCGCGACAGAGGTGATATCAGAGCTTAGGCTTTAGGTCTCTAGGCTCACTTAGAATCTAGTACCACAGCTTGACAAAGAACATATGTTAGGAAGCAAATTAGGAAGGAAGTAAGTCAGAAGAGAGTCATGATTCCAAGTGTGAGAATAAATTTTAGTCTTAGTCCAAAATGGTTGCTCCAACCAAGTGCGTGTCTAGAAACGCTAGAACACTAAGTCTATTATGTATACACTGATGGGTATGATGTAATGTATACTAATATTATATCAATAGTACTACTTGAATTATTATTGACTTACAGAGGAGGAAAGTTAAGGAGGAGAGAATTTGCTCTGGAGGAGCACGTTAGCAATCTTAACTTTTTAGGTGCAAGTTAGCATAGGGTTTCTGAAATTCAAGGTAGGGTTTCATGGAAGCCGCCACCATGGGAGGGAGATCACCTCCACGACCACCAGATCTACCCAAGGTTTCTTATGCTGAAGCAGTTGGGAACGCATTGAGATCGAGATTGGGTCATCACAAAGATTTTAGTTTTGATTCTATTAAGGATGTGAAGCAATCGGCGACTTTCCAGGGTGAACCAGCTCTTTTCTACACGGCTGAGGAACTCAAGATTTCTACGGCTATTTTTCAAAAAGTCCTTATTGCAAAGTTTGCTTATGGGATATCATCCATTGAAGTTCTGAAAAACTACATCCAAGGATCTTTCCACACAAAACTCTTGATCTCTGTTGGTATTCTAGACGAGAAACATCTGCTCATCCATTTTGAATCTGAAGAAGACTTCATATCTGTATGGTTAAAGGAGTTTTGCTACATAGAAGGACAACTAGTAAGGTTTATTAAGTGGACGCCTCTTTTCCAGGCAGGTTCTGAACCTACAGTCGTTCCTATATGGATATCTCTTCCAGGCTTACCAATAAATCTTTTTAATCCCAGAGATCTCAAAGCTATAGGAAACATAGTTGGAAGAGTATTGAAAGTAGATGGACCGACCCAAACACTGTCCAGACCTAGCGTGGCTCGTCTGTGTGTTGAAATTGATGTAAAAAAAGACAAAGTTGAGAGGTTTTGGTTGGGTTTAGGCACAGCTGGGCGATGGCAGCACATAAAATATGAAAAGGAACCCATATTATGTGATAAATGTCATAAGATTGGCCACAATAAAGATGATTGTAGAAAGGGAGGAAAAAAATCTGGTATTGGGTCTGTTAAGAAGAAACCGAAAGGCATGGAGACAGAAGGTTTAAACAAAGAGAAGAAGAGAGGGGATACGTATACAGATCCTAATGCTAAGGAATCAACAACCCAATGGGTTAAGAAAACTTTTGGAAGCAGCAAACAACATGAGCCAAAGGAACTAGACAAGCAGACCGTGCTACTGAATACTGCTGTAGCTGGAAAAGATGAAGAAGGAAAACACTCCAACTGGGAAGGGGAAAAGTCCAACTGTAATCCTACAGATTTGATCTTGATTTTAGAATCATGCAAGAAAGTTCAATCAACAGAAGATATTATACAGCTTGGAGTATTTATAGAAGGAGACAATCAGGAGTTAGAGATGCACGAGATTAGTAAATCTACAGAAGAACAAGCTGGTATGGAGATTGAGGATACTCAATCTGAAAAAAGGGAGATGGAAGAGGAAGAAGGCTGTCAAGAAGATTTTCTAGATTCCGGTAAGGAGTTGGATATAGGGATGCATCAAAACAGCTGTGGATTGATGGATGATGATTCTCACGATGATGATCATCATGAATTATTGGAAGCTCTCCAATTAGCAAAACAAAAAGTTAAGTATAGTCAAAGGAGAGATCAAAATAAAAAGTTTAATTTTGTGATGGATGAAGGCAGCCAATCGGATATTAAAAAGGGGAGAGAAAAAACCTCTCTCAATAGGGAGGAATTCATTCACAGTTGCAAAACTTTCTCCAAGAGAATTGTGGGATCGGTATGGTTGAGAAATTATTCAGAAAAACAACTGGACAAAGACACAGAAGGTAGCACTCTAAACACAGTGGGAAGAGTGACCGATCAAAATCGAGAGCGGGTGTGCAAGGGGTAATCCAAAAGGTACCTAATGATTAAGGCAATCATATGGAATATAAGAGGGGCGGGAAACTCAAACTCCCGCAGGAGGCTCAAATAGTGGTGATGGAAAGTAAAATTCAGATTGTTGCGTTACTTGATCCAAAGAAGAATCTAAAATTCTTAGAAATATGCAGTAAAGAATGGGGTTTTAAAAACTATGCAGTTAACGAGGGGGATGATAGTCGAATTTGGATATATTGGAAAGAAGAAATCATGGTTCAGTCTATTCAAAGATCTTCGCAATGCATTACTATTTTGTTGAATATCAGGGGGGGTGGTCAGCTTCATTTATCATTCATTTATGCTTTCTGTGGAAAAGTAGATAGAAGAGCTCTATGGGAAGACTTGAGAATTTTGAGTTCTGATTTTTCGACTCCCTGGATGATAGGGGGGGACTTTAATGTTATTCGTCATACTGGAGAAAAAAAAGGGGGGAGAACTCCTGATATAAATGCTATCGATGAGTTTAATGACATGATTGCTCACTGTGGTCTCATAGATGGGGAATTTCTTGGAAACCGGTTTACTTGGTGCAATGATAGAGTTAGAGCTCACTGCATATGGGCAAGATTGGATAGGGTTCTATACAACTCAGCCTGGCTTTCGGCATTTCCTCAAACTACTATTACTCATCTTCCCAGAAGCCCTTCAGATCATGCTCCCCTTCTAATAACGGCGGCAAACAAGTTGAAAGGAAGCCCTTCCGCTTTCAAATTTCAAAACATGTGGGTCAAAGATGAAGGATTCCTTGATGTTGTTAAGGAGGCGTGGACTACTGCTATAACAGGTAACCCTATAATGTCTTTCTTTTTGAAGCTTAAACATCTAAAATCTATTTTAGCTAGTTGGAACAAGATCAATTTTGGCAATATTTTTGCTCAACTGAGAGCTTGTGAAAGTCAGGTGGAAGAATTAGAAAACCAAATTCAATTAAACTGGTCTGAAGAATGTCAACAGGACTTAAGTAAAGCAAAGATCGATCTTAAAAAGTTTCTTGATTACGAGGAAATTTTCTGGAAACAAAAATCTAGAGAACACTAGCTAAAGAAGGGGACAAGAATACCAAATACTTTCATGCAGTTTACCAAAACAATCGTAAAAAGAATACGATTCAGGCTATTCAAGATGAAAAGGGGAACTTGTATTCTCAAGAGGATGAGATGGGTGCTGAAGCGATTAAATTTTTTCAAAAAATATTACAATCTGAACCTATGGTTCTAGGTAATATTATAGAGGAGAATATTCCGCTTTTGGTTTCAGATGAAGAAAACAAAAAGATTTGTAAAATGCCGGATGTCACTGAAATTCGCACTGTGGTTTTTGATATGTCGGTCTCTGGTGCTCCAGGTCCAGATGGGTTTTCAGGTATGTTTTTTCAACATTGTTGGGAAATTATCAAAGTTGACTTGGTTGCTGCAATTCAGTATTTCTTCGAGTATGGGTTTATTCCAAGAGCTATTAATGCAACGTTGCTTTGTCTTATTGCTAAAGTTGAGAATCCGAAGACCTTTGCTGATTTCAGACCGATTAGTTTATGTAATGTTTTTTATAAAATCATAGCAAAAGTGATTGCTACTCGGCTAGGTATGCTCCTTCCCAAGTTAATTGCTGAAGAACAGTCTGCTTTTGTTAAAGGGAGAAATATAATTGATAATATTTCCATGGCTCAAGATCTAGCTACGAATATAAACAGGAAAGTAAGAGGTGGGAATGTGATTTTCAAATTGGATATGGCTAAAGCATACGATAGACTTGAGTGGGACTTTCTTATTCGAGTTCTGCAGAGATTTGGGTTTAATGATAAAGTGTTGAAGCTCATAAAAGGGTGTATTATTTCTCCATTTTTCTCAGTTATCTTGAACGATAGAATGCATGGATTTTTTCAGTCCTCCCGGGGTCTGAGACAAGGGGATCCTCTTTCCCCAGCTTTGTTCATATTGGCAGAAGAGGTTCTGAGCAGAGGTTTGAAGAAGATTTTCCAAACAAGCAAAGTTGGTTATTTTAGAACATCCAGAAATGCCATCCCTATATCTCATTTGTTGTTTGCTGACGATACGCTTATTTTCTGTAATGGACAGAAAAAATCTATTCAGCAGCTCTTCAAGTTTGTGTCAGCTTATGAAGCAGCTTCGGGGCAAAAAGTTAATAAGCAAAAGAGCGCGATGTATGTAGCTGATACAAAATCTGAGAGAGATCGTGGTAGGCTGGTTACCTGTAGTGGAATTGCTATTGATTCGTTCCCTTTTCAGTATTTGGGCATCCCCATCTTTTGCGGGCGAGTGAAGAATGTTTACTATGATTATATTATAATCAAAGTCAGAAATAAGATAGGGGGTTGGAAAGGAAAAATGCTGTCCAACGGGGGAAAACTTATTTTGTTGAAGCATGTGCTATCCTCTATGCCTATTCATACGTTGATGGGATCCAATATTCCGAAAGGAGTGATTCAGAGGATTGAAGGAATATTTGCTTCTTTTTTTTGGAACGATTACGAGGGTAATAATAGAGCTCATTGGGTCTCCTGGAAGAAAATTTCTAAACCTCATGATGAAGGAGGTCTGGGAATAAGGAAACTGGTGGATGTTGCGGATGCTTTCAGGATGAAAATGGCATGGAAGATTATATCCCATAAGAGCTTATGGTCCTCTTATTTCAGAAGTAAATATTTGAATAACAATCACCCATGGATTATTGAAAGTTTCCTAAAAGGCCCAAAAAATTGGTTAAACATTGGGAGGTGGATTAAAAAAACATTGCTCAATTGCAAATGGCTAATCGGGAACGGGGAAGATACAAATTTCTGGTTTGATTTATGGCTGGAGGATAAACCATTGATAGAATCGGTTTCAGCATATCCAGATTTGTTCCCTATTATCAAAGATGTGTGGGTTCATGGAGCTTGGAGAAACGAGGAGCTAAATTACCTTCCTAGTGACATGCATCAAAAATTATTACAGAATTCCTTGGTTTTAACTAATCAAGGAGGACCGTATCATATGGAAAAAAGAAAGTTCAGGGAGATTTTCGACCAAGTCTTGCTGGGATTGTATTCGTGATAGTGCTCCTAAGGTTGATTGGGCTGCGTTTGTATGGAAGAAGGCTATTCCCACTAAAATTTCGGTTATTATATGGAAAATCTTTCATAACTCTATTCCGGTTGATCTAAATGTGCAAGCGAAAGGAATTGCTTTGTCTAGCAAATGTGAATGTTGTGTAACTCCAAATAGAGAATCGTTGTCTCATATCTTCTGCCAAGGTGATTTAGCTTCTAAGATTTGGAACCAAGTGGGGGCTGTTTTAAATATTCAGTGCTTTGATGAAGACACTATCCATACTCGAATTATGAGATTTTTCCAGAATAGTAAAAAGGGCTCAGTTAAAGGTTATCTGTGCAACATTCTTCCGATGGTGATTTGTTGGGAGATTTGGCTATTTCGGAACAAGGCAAGGTATGATAACAACAAAAGCTCTCTTAGGACAGTCATCAAGAAAATCTTTGAATGGGTAAAAGACTTGGCGAAGATTTGGACATTCACAAGAAATCTTAGTCGGCAGGATAAAGAGTTAACTGAATTTTTTTGATATTCAAATGGTTTTACCTAGAACTAAAAGACCATTGATTACCAAATGGTTAAGTCCTTCTCCGGGCTGGTATAAACTCAACACAGATGGGGCAGCTCGTCCAGACATTAGTGGTGGTGGGGGAATTCTTCGAGACTCTCAAGGTAATTTGGTGTTTGCTTTCTATCATTGTTTTGGACAGGAAACCAACTCAATTGCTGAAATTAGAGCAATTTGGGAGGGGTGTCTATCATGTGAAAAATCTGGTTATACCAATATTGTGGTGGAAAGTGACTCAAAAATTATGATTGAAGTGCTAAATGGAATCATTGAGCCTCCTTGGACAGCTTGGAATTGGTGGAAAAATATCATCAGTCTGAAAAGTAAGTGTAATTTTATTTTTCAGCATACATACAGAGAAAACAACCAGATCGCGGAATATTTATCCAAAGAAGCTTGCAGGTATCAAGACAGGAAAATTTTCAGAGCTATCCAGGATTGTCCTTCGCCAATGAAGGGATTGATTCGCTACTTGAATTATTGTGAAATGAAAGTATAATGAATTTTGGTTCCAAGTTAGACTCATGTGGTGCTATTGATCTCAGGACATTAGTCATGAGGCGGGGCACACGGGGTTACGGACCACACACTAGGGCTTCATCTTCTTCTCGAGATGAGGGTGAGCAGCCAGACCTCTCTCAGGTTCTCGGCTCTATCGCAGAGACTTTAGCCTTACTGGCGGCTAGGCAGGTTACTTAATCGTCTGCATCACCAACTCCACCGCCTGCGGCTCCAGTACATCGTACAGCTGGGGTTGAGGCATTCAGGAGATTGAGGCCTCCATCATTCCATGGGAGTGTGGACCCTCTTGCCGCGGAGGCTTGGATCCTCCAGTTGGAGAAGATCTTTGCGGTCCTCTTGCCTTTAGAGGAGGATAGAGTAGCATGGGCAGTTTTCATGCTTAAGGGTGAGGCACACCATTGGTGGTTATCCGCCTTGAGGACTCGAGAGTTGACTATGCAAGGTCAACCCTTGACTTGGGAGGAGTTCAAGGACACCTTCTACAAGAAGTATTTCCCAGTTGGAGCTCGGGAAAAGAAAGAGAGAGAATTCATCAACCTTGAACAAGGTTCGATGTCGGTGGCGCAATATGAGGCCAAGTTCTCAGAACTATCACGCTTCGTGACTCATATGATTGCTACTGAGGCGATGAAGGCGAGAAGGTTTGAGCAAGGGCTCAAAGATGTTATTATGGAGAGAGTCTCGGTCTTCAGGCACGCCACTTACGCCAAAGTAGTGGATAAAGCCTTGTTGGTTGAGGCCAATTCAGAGACCGTGTCAAGGTATTAGGCCGCCAGCTCGTCCAGCAGGATCTTACCAGGCATCCTCCCAGCCTACCCAGTCTACACCTACATCTCGCCAGGTGAACCAGGGGCGATTTTTTGCTTTGACAGAGGGTGATGCACTTGCATCTGATGATGTGGTGCAAGGTACGCGTTTAGAGTTATTCTTTTACCCGCGATTCATGTTATGCCTTATTCCTTGTGTACGTATATGACATCTTATATATCAATGTATCAATATGTATACGTTGTTGATGCATGGATTGACTTAGCTAGTTAAAATTTCAAGAACCTTACTAGTCAATGAGTGTTCGGCTCGTGTGTTGATCGATACCAGGTCTACGCATTCATTTGTCTCACCGAGCTCTTCTCAAGGCTTCTCTATAGAGCCTAGTCAATTGGAATCAGAGTTGTTCATTTCGACTCCTCTCGGCAAAACAGTGGTGACAGATAGCGTTTTCAGAGGCAGTGTGGTCCAAGTGGGAAGCCATGAATTGGCAGTCGACCTCATTGTCCTCAGATTCCAGGACATTGACGTTATCTTGGGGATGTGTCGCGACCCAAAACCCACCCTAGGAGTTAGAGTGAACTTTGGACGACTAATCATGGCTTACATGACTTGCTTGACAAACCATCCTGCAAAAACCCACAGAGCATATACAATAGAGGACAAAAACAGCGGAAACATACTCTAACATGGCACAGCGGAAGTCTACCAACCTCTATGTATATACATACGTAATCCAAGTTTATACAAAAAGAATCCAAAAGAAAGTGCGGACAGACCCGCCAAAGTACATGAAGGTATATCTCTCATCTCACCCACAGCTAATCCACTCAGAATCTAATCACCACCTATTGATAACCCTCTAAGGGAGGTTCCTCCGAAGGCTCCTCGACGTACTCCTCTTCCACCCATGGACCAGGAGCACAAACATCAAATGGAGCAGCAGCACCCTCAGAACCTGCCGACATAAGAAGTACGGCTGAGCATGGAATACTCAGCGGGTACTAAATACTAACCAATAATTATAGCATAGAAATGGCAATACATGATCAGGAGCAATTCATATATGTCAAACGGAAACAATTCATATCATACAAGGAAGTAAAGCAGTTTATAATCATGATTGAAATTCGTAGAAAGCCGATAAATCCTCTTGAAAACATCGTGCACTTGACTTGACTTGAAATATCTTTTCGTACTTGAAAGCTTGTCTTGTCTATCTTGCTTGATTCTTGTATGTCGTGTCATGTCATGCATGTCATGCGTGCTTGCTTGTGATCATGTAACTTGTGAGATTCTCTTGTGAGATGTACTTGTGAGATGCGCTTGTGAGATGCCTTGAGAGGGAAGGGAGACCCTTCTTTATGCAATGCACTTGCGAGGGAAGGGAGACCCTTCTTCAAGATATGAATGTACTTGCGAGGGGAGGGAGGCCCTTCTTCATGATATGCACTTGTGAGTGAGGAGAGACCCCTCATGGAATGTTGGTTCTTGTCTTCTTGTGAATAGCGAGGTAAAATGTATCATAGGATATGTCCCACCTCTAACCATGTTCTTGAAAACCTCGATCAATCATGTCATGCATGCCGTGCTCGTGGGAACCGTGTACATACTTGCATTCCAATTTAAAGATGACATTTGGGTAATTTCACAACACATATAGCATCACAGATTTAGTAATGTAATATTCATAGCACTTTGGGAAAGCAGGAAACACGCTATCATAGGCCCTAGCAATATTCAGAATTCATTAGGCATGCACTTGCGAATTTACAGCTTACTTTATTCACCTTGGCATTTCATCAAACATGGTATGTTCATTATGGATTTACCCTACAACATGCTTTTCTAGATGGGTTTTTACTCAAATCATACATGTATGTTCATTATTGGAACAATGCCCTTCCCCATTTGTTCATCACACACAACCATTGGCATCCAATCGCCCATTCCATCTCCATTCACCATTCACCATTCACCATTCACCATTTACCATTCATCCATCTCATAGCAATGTGTAAATGAAAGCAAATCAAAAGAAAAGAAGGGGAAAGAAGAACTATAACTAAGAGGGTAGTAAAAAGTACCGACCTTGAAGAAATGAGGAAGAAACCCTCTTTCCAAATGACTATGAGTTGCTACCCTTGCTTGGATCGCGAGCTCCACAATGCCTGAACCGAAATCTTGAAGGAAACGGGCTTGAGGTTGATCTAGGGTTTCAAAACCCTTTGATTTCTCTCCAAAATGGAAACCCTAGGTTGGAATCGCCTTCTCCCCTTTCTCCTATTCTCTCAAACTCTCTAAGTGTCGAATGATGCCCTAAAGGCTCGGGTTAAACTCTTAAGGTAAGAGTGAACTGACAAAGGACCATAATACCCTTACTAAATTTCGGTAAAAACACGGTGCCGAGCTCATTGTGTTGTGAACAGTGCCAACTCGTGGTGCTGTGAACAGTGCCAACTCGTGGTGCTGTGAACAGTGCCAACTCGTGGTGCTGTGAAAGGTGCCGAACCCGTTGTCCGTTGTGTTGTGCCTAGAGCTGAACACGTTGTCCGTTGTGAACAGTGCCGAGCCCGTTGTCACTTCGTGCCGTGCATAGTGCTGAGCCCGTAGTCCGTTGTCTTATGTACAGCGTGCCCGTGGTGAGTTGTACAACGTGCCCGTGGTGAGTTGTACAACGTGCCCGTTGTGAGTTGTACAACGTGCCCGTGGTGAGTTGTACAACGGATGCACACAGTATACGTTATCAGAGTACGTTGTCTGTGCTACGTTATCAGAGTACGACGTCAGAGCACGTCCTTAGTGCCTTCCGAGCTACGTCCTTAGTGCATAACCGAGCTACGTTTTCATACAGGTTCAGACTGTTTTGGCCATATCTTTTTACTCGTTCATCCGATTTTGACGATTCAACTTGTGTTGTGTTCGTACTTCGAAAAGGAACATTCTGACGTTTCGAAATTTCTAATTTCTTCCTTATTTATTAATTATACCTCTTAGAAAGGGAAAATTACAACGAAAGTGTCATGTATTAAGCATGAAAAGGTCTGGATCTCTACATCCTCCCCCCCTTACAAAAAATTTCGTCCTCGAAATTCAGACACTACTTGCATTACAAACCAAAAAGAACAGTACAAGTCATATACAGACTTCATACAGAAACTCATTCAAATAATTCTGGGTACTTTGCTTTGACTTCGGCTTCACGCTCCCACGTAGCTTCTTCCCGAGCATGATGTTGCCATTGCACAAGAACCAAAGGGATTGTCTTGTTGCGAAGCACCTGATCTCTTCGATCCAAAATCTGCACCGGCTTTTCAATCAAGGTGAGATCCTCTCGAATCTCCAATGGTTCCAAGTCTATGACATGCGAAGGATCCGCAATGTACTTCCGAAGCATAGACACATGGAAGACGTTGTGAACTGCGGCCATGCGACGTGGGAGAGCTACCCTGTAAGCAACCTCACCAACTCGTGTGATAATCTCAAAAGGCCCAACATACCGAGGACTGAGCTTGCCTCGCTTGCCAAATCTCATGATCCCTTTGCTAGGAGATACTTTCACAAAGACTTGATCCCCTACTTGAAATTCCAAGTCCCTACGGCGCGTGTCCGCATAACGTTTTCTGGCGATCTTGAGCGGACTTTTTCAAATCGATCCCTGTATGAACCTTAACTGTGTTTGCCGTTTGCTCACTCAACTGCCGCCAAGTACTGTCCCTTTCTTCCCACCTCATCCCATATAAGGAGACCTACAACTTCGCCCATACAAGGCTCAAATGGCCATTTGGAATACGTTGCCGATAGCTGTTTTATAGGCAAATTCAACCACAGCAAGTGCTCTTCCCAACTGCCTCTGAAATCCACATACAAGCCCGAAGCATGTCTTCATGACTTGGTTCACTCTCCGGTTTGTCCCATATTTCCCGTCGTGGTGAAAAGCGGTCTGAAATCAGTCGGAACCCCATAGCCTCCTGGAAATTCCAAAATCCATGACGTGAATCTTGGATCCCGATCTAAACTTCCAATCCTACGGGCACTCCGTGTAACCGTGACCTCACTACTTCCTTGATGTAAGTCTCAACCGGGTATGTGGGCTTCATACCAAATCGAAAATCCCGTGATCGCGCGATCTGTCCATTGGAGGGGCTTGAGGGAACGAAGCAGTCTTCTCCTGTATCGATGGGTGGTGCCCGGGGGGGAGAAGTGTAAAGCACCACAGAAAGGAGCGCGCGCTAGCGATTGACAGGGTAAGGAGTGGAAAAGTCCTGAGCGACAGGATACCCGAGTGTAAAAAGACAACTTCCCGGTGGTCCCGAGTAAGCACCACCAATTCGCAGGGTCAATACAGCAGTGGGGGGGCGGTTGATATCTTGGATCAAATCTATAATGTATGGCCGAACCGTAACATTTGCCAAGGTAGGACCACGGACAGAGTCATTCACACTGATGTCCAGATTTGCCAAATCTTCTAGTAGCTTCCATTCTTGAACTAACATATGTGCTAACAACCCTTGAGGTCTTCTACTAAAAGCATCGGCCACTACATTCGCTTTACCCGGGTGGTATTGAATGGTACAATCATAGTCCTTCAGAAATTCCATCCAACGCCTTTTCCTTAGATTCAGCTCCTTTTGGGAAAAGAGGTACTTGAGACTCTTGTGATCGGTAAATACATAGAACTCCACCCCATAAAGGTAATGACGCCAAATCTTAAGTGCAAACACGACCGCCGCAAGCTCCAAGTCGTGTGTGGGATAATTCTTCTCATGCTCCTTCAACTGCCTTGATGCATAGGCAATGACTTTCTTGTGCTGCATGAGTACACACCCAAGTCCAACGTGCGAGGCATCACTATACACCTCATACCCATAAGGTCTGGATGGCACAGTAAGGACAGGGGCTGTGGTAAGCCTCTTCTTCAGTTCCGTGAAACTGATCTCGCACTTATCACTCCATACAAACTTGGCGTTCTTCCTTGTCAGGTAAGTGAGCGGTGCTGCAAGGCTAGAGAAACCCTCTACGAATCTCCTGTAGTAGCCTGCCAATCCAAGAAAACTGCGTATCTCAGTAACACTCTTGGGCCTCGCCCAACTCATAACTGCTTCGATCTTCTTCGGATCTACCGAGATACCTTCTGCAGAAACAACGTGGCCTAGGAATGCCACCTCTTCCAACCAAAATTCACACTTGCTAAGTTTGGCGTATAGCTTGTGCTCTCTTAGCATTTCCAAAGCAAGGCATAGGTCGCGTGTGTGATCTTCCCGTGTCTGGGAATAGACCAAAATGTCATCAACAAATACAATCACGCACCTATCAAGATATGGCCGGAACACCCGGTTCATCAAATCCATAAAGGCTGCCGGCGCGTTCGTGAGTCCAAAAGGCACCACCAAGAACTCGTAGTGTCCATACCGAGTCCTGAAAGTAGTTTTGGGAACATCTTCCACCTTAATCTTCAACTGGTGATAACCCGATCGAAGATCTATCTTTGAGAAAAATCTCGCTCCCTTCAACTGATCGAACAAGTCATCAATCCTAGGCAAGGGATACCTATTCTTTATAGTGACTTTGTTCAATTGCCTGTAATCGACACACATCCGCATCGAGCCATCTTTCTTCTTAACAAACAACACCGGGGCACCCCACGATGAGACACTTGGTCGAATGAAGCCAAGGCCTTGCAATTCCTCCAACTGAGTCTTCAACTCCTTGAGTTCTATAGGGGTCATTCTATATGGAGCTCTGAAAACAGGAGCTATGCCTGGTGCAAGCTCGATCACAAACTCAATCTCCCTATCTGGAGGCAATCCCGGCAACTCCTCTGGAAATACATCCAGGAATTCACTCACAACCGGAATAGTCGATGAGTCCTTTGCTTCAGGGTTAGCTAAGCTCAACGCCGCAAAGCGGGCAATGTCTCTACTTCTCAACCCTCGAAAGTGAAATGGTTTTCCTTCTACCGACTTGAAGAGTACCATCTTTTCAAAGCAAGCTATATGCCCATGATGTGTTGCTAACCAATCCATTCCCAATATAACATCAAAGTCTTGGAATCCAAGGACGATGAGATCAACTACCAACTCGTGGCTTCTAACTTGGACCGCACTATTTCTATACACTTTATCTGCCAATACTGTTTTGCCGAGCGGAGTCGAAATGGCTAACTCCGGTTTTAGCTGACTAGGCTCCACAGAAAAGCCTTCTGAAAAACTCGGCGAGACAAACGAATGAGTAGACCCGGTATTAATCAACACTTGAGCCAAATACTCATTGACTAGTAGGGTTCCTGAAATTTTTGCTAATCACGTCAATTCAAGCATCAACAGTGTATACACATAGGTATATATATATAGCATACCAAGTACGTACACATGGAATAAAACATAACATAACAATCACGAATTAAGAAATAACTCCAACGCGTACCTTGCACCACATCGTTAGATGCAAGCGCATCACCCTCTGTCAAGGCAAAAACTCACCCCTGGTTTGCCTGGCGAGACTGAGGTGTAGACCGGGTTGTCTGAGATGACGCCTGATATGATCCTGCTGGGTGTGCTGGGGGCCTAATCCCCTGAGACTGGCCTGGTAAATGTCGGCTAGGGCAATCCCTGATCATGTGGCCCTGGCGACCGCAATGATAACATCCACCAGATGCTCTTCGGCAATCTCCTGTCGGATGCCTTTTGCCGCATGAAGTGCAGACCTCATATATGTAGGCCGGAGGGGCCGAAGGTGGTGTATACCTCGCTGCCTGAGGTGTAACTGGCCGTGGGGCCGGAAGAGCCTGAGGTCGAGGTGCCTGTGGCACGTACTGCCGGGGTGCTGGAGGCGCATAAGTCGGCCTCATCTGTGGTGCTGGCCATGTATACTGATAAGGACCAATCCGGGCCCGCCTCTCTAAAGGTACCGAACCACTAGATTGGCCTCTCGCCAATTCTCTCTTCTTGGACACGGTCTCTGAATTGGTCTCAACCAACAAGCCTTTATCCACTACTTCGACGTAAGTGGCGTGCCTGAAGACCGATACTTTCTCCATGATGACATCCTTGAGCCCTTGCTCAAACCTCCTCGCCTTCATTGCCTCGGTGGCAATCATATGTGTCGCGAAGCGTGATAGCTCTGAGAACTTGGCCTCATAAGCGGCCACAGACATCGAACCTTGCTCAAGGTTGATGAATTCTCTCTCTTTCTTTTCCCGAGCTCCAACCGGGAAATACTTCTTATAGAACATGTCCTTAAACTCCTCCCAAGTCCACGGTTGACCTTGCATGGTCAAGTCCCGTGTCCTCAATGCGGACAACCACCAATGGTGGGCTTCGCCTTCTAGCATGAAAACTGCCCATGCTACTTTCTCTTCCTCTGTAGGAGAGAGCACCACTATCTGCCCATGATACCACTTCTGTCGCGACCCACAACCCACCCTAGGAGTTAGAGTGAACTTTGGACGACTAATCATGGCTTACATGACTTGCTTGACAAACCATCCTGCAAAAACCCACAGAGCATATACAATAGAGGACAAAAACAGCGGAAACATACTCTAACATGGCACAGCGGAAGTCTACCAACCTCTATGTATATAGATACGCATTCCAAGTTTATACAAAAAGAATCCAAAAGAAAGTGCGGACAGACCCGCCAAAGTACATGAAGGAATATCTCTCATCTCACCCATAGCTAATCCACTCAGAATCTAATCACCACCTACTGATAACCCTCTAAGGGAGGTTCCTCCAAAGGCTCCTCGACGTACTCCTCTTCCACCCATGGACCAGGAGCACAAACATCAAATGGAGCAGCAGCTCCCTCAGAACCTGCCGACATAAGAAGTACGGCTGAGCATGGAATACTCAGCGGGTACTAAATACTAACCAACAATTATAGCATAGAAATGGCAATACATGATCAGGAGCAATTCATATATGTCAAACGGAAACAATTCATATCATACAAGGAAGTAAAGCAATTTATAATCATGATTGAAATTCGTAGAAAGCCGATAAATCCACTTGAAAACATCGTGCACTTGACTTGACTTGAAATATATTTTCGTACTTGAAATCTTGTCTTGTCTATCTTGCTTGATTCTTGTATGTCGTGTCATGTCATGCATGTCATGCGTGCTTGCTTGTGATCATGTAACTTGTGAGATTCTCTTGTGAGATGTACTTGTGAGATGCGCTTGTGAGATGCCTTGAGAGGGAAGGGAGACCCTTCTTTATGCAATGCACTTGCGAGGGAAGGGAGACCCTTCTTCAAGATATGAATGTACTTGCGAGGGAAGGGAGGCCCTTCTTCATGATATGCACTTGTGAGTGAGGGGAGACCCCTCGTGGAATGTTGGTTCTTGTCTTCTTGTGAAAAGCGAGGTAAAACGTATCATAGGATATGTCCCACCTCTAACCATGTTCTTGAAAACCTCGATCAATTATGTCATGCATGCCGTGCTCGTGGGAACCGTGTACATACTTGCATTCCAATTTAAAGATGACATTTGGGTAATTTCACAACACATATAGCATCACAGATTTAGTAATGTAATATTCATAGCATTTTGGGAAAGCAGGAAACACGCTATCATAGGCCCTAGCAATATTCAGAATTCATTAGGCATGCACTTGCGAATTTACAGCTTACTTTATTCACCTTGGCATTTCATCAAACATGGTATGTTCATTATGGATTTACCCTACAACATGCTTTTCTAGATGGGTTTTTACTCAAATCATACATGTATGTTCATTATTGGAACAATGCCCTTCCCCATTTGTTCATCACACACAACCATTGGCATCCAATCGCCCATTCCATCTCCATTCACCATTCACCATTAACCATTCACCATTCACCATTTACCATTCATCCATCTCATAGCAATGTGTAAATGAAAGCAAATCAAAAGAAAAGAAGGGGAAAGAAGAACTATAACTAGGAGGGTAGTAAAAAGTACCGACCTTGAAGAAATGAGGAAGAAACCCTCTTTTCAAATGACTGTGAGTTGCTACCCTTGCTTGGATCGCGAGCTCCACAATGCCTGAACCGAAATCTTGAAGGAAACGGGCTTGAGGTTGATCTAGGATTTCAAAACCCTTTGATTTCTCTCCAAAATGGAAACCCTAGGTTGGAATCGCCTTCTCCCCTTTCTCCTATTCTCTCAAACTCTCTAAGTGTCGAATGATGCCCTAAAGGCTCGGGTTAAACTCTTAAGGTAAGAGTGAACTGACAAAGGACCATAATACCCTTACTAAATTTCGGTAAAAACACGAGTGCCGAGCTCATTGTGCTGTGAACAGTGCCAACTCGTGGTGCTGTGAACAGTGCCAACTTGTGGTGCTGTGAACAGTGCCAACTCGTGGTGCTGTGAAAGGTGCCGAACCTATTGTCCGTTGTGTTGTGCCTAGAGCTGAACACGTTGTCCGTTGTGAACAGTGCCGAGCCCGTTGTCACTTCATGCCGTGCATAGTGCTGAGCCCGTAGTCCGTTGTCTTATGTACAGCGTGCTCGTGGTGAGTTATACAACGTGCCCGTGGTGAGTTGTACAACGTGGCCGTTGTGAGTTGTACAACGTGCCTGTGGTGAGTTGTACAATGGATGCACACAGTATACATTATCAGAGTACGTTGTCTGTGCTACGTTATCAGAGTACGACGTCAGAGCACGTCCTTAGTGCCTTCCAAGCTACGTCCTTAGTGTATAACCGAGCTACGTTTTCCTACAGGTTCAGACTGTTTTGGCCATATCTTTTGACTCGTTCATCCGATTTTGACGATTCAACTTGCGTTGTGTTCGTACTTTGAAAAGGAACATTTCTAACATTTCGAAATTTCCAATTTCTTCCTTATTTATTAATTATACCTCTTAAAAAGGGAAAATTACAACGAAAGTGTCATGTATTAAGCATGAAAAGGTCTGGGGCTCTACAGTATGGATTGGTTAGCACCTCTTCATGGGCATGTAGCCTGCTTCGAGAAAATGGTCCTCTTCAGGCCGGTGGAAGGGAAGCCATTCTATTTTCGGGGGTTGAGAAGTAGAGATATCGCTCGCTTTGTGGCACTAAGCTTAGTGAACCTCGAGGCAAAGGACTCTTCGACTATCTCGGTCGTGAGTGAATTCCTAGATGTATTTCCAGAGGAGTTGCCAGGGTTGCCTCCAGACAGGGAGATTGAGTTTGTGATCGAACCTGCGCCAGGTACAGCTCCCATCTTTCGGGCTCCATATAGCATGGCCTCGATTGAATTCAAAGAGTTGAAGACTCAGTTGGAGGAATTGCAAGGCCTTGGTTTCATTCGACTAAGTGTCTCACCGTGGGGTGCCCCGGTCCTATTTGTTAAGAAGAAAGATGGCTCGATGCGGATGTGCGTCGATTATAGGCAGTTGAACAAAGTCACTATAAAGAATAGGTATCCATTACCTAGGATTGATGACTTGTTCGATCAGTTGAAGGGAGCGAGATTTTTCTCAAAGATAGATCTTCGGTTGGGTTATCACTAATTGAAATTAAGGCAGAAGATGTTCCTAAAACTGCTTTCAGGACTCGATACGGACACTACGAGTTCTTGGTGATGCCTTTCAGTCTCACAAACGCCCCGGCAGCCTTCATGGATTTGATGAATCGGGTGTTCCGGCCATACCTTGATCGATGCGTGATCGTGTTTATCGATGTTATACTGATATATTCCCAGACACGGGAAGAGCATGTACGAGACCTTCGCCTAGCTTTGGAAATGCTGAGAGAGCACAAGTTGTATGCCAAACTTAGCAAGTGTGAGTTTTGGTTGGAAGAGGTGACATTCCTAGGCCACGTTGTGTCTGTAGAAGGTATTTCGATCGATCCAAAGAAGGTAGAGGCAGTCATGAGTTGGGCAAAGCCCAAGAGTGTCATAGAGATACGCGGCTTCCTTGGGTTGGCAGGCTACTACAAGAGATTTGTAGAGAGTTTCTCTAGCCTTGCAGCGCCGCTTACATATTTAACAAGGAGGAATGCAAAGTTTGTATGGAGTGGCAAGTGCGAGATCAGTTTTACGGAACTGAAGAAGAGGCTTACTATAGCCCCTATCCTTACTGTGCTATCCGGACCTTATGGGTATGAGGTGTATAGTGATGCCTCGCATGTTGGACTTGGGTGTGTGCTCATGCAACACAAGAAATTCATTGCCTATGCATCCAGGCAATTGAAGGAGTATGAGAAGAATTACCCCACGCACGACTTGGAGATTGCCGCAGTCGTGTTTGCGCTCAAGATTTGGCGACATTACCTGTACGGGGTAGAATTCTACGTGTTCACGGACCACAAGAGCCTCAAGTACCTCTTTTCCCAAAAGGAGCTGAATCTAAGGCAACGGCGTTGAATAGAATTTTTGAAAGATTATGACTGTACCATTCAATACCACCCGGGTAAAGCAAATGTAGTGGCTGATGCTTTGAGTAGAAGACCTCCGGGGTTGTTGGCACACATGTTGGTGCAGGAATGGAAGCTACTTGAAGATTTGGCAAATTTGGACATCAATGTGAATGACTCTGTCCGTAGTCCTATCTTGGCAAATGTCACAGTTCGGCCATACATTATAGATTTGATCCAAGAATACCAAGCCACGGATGCTGAATTATTGGCTTATCGGGACAAGGAAGTTGCCAAGGGTAGTGAAGACTTTTCTCTCATGAGTCGAGGTGCTATTATGTTTATAGGAAGGCTGTGTGTTCCGGCCAATGCAGATCTTTGATGAGAGATCATGGATGAAGCACATCGTTTTTGAAGTACACAGTACATCCAGGCGGTACAAAGATGTACCGAAACTTTAAGAGTCACTTTTGGTGGCGGAATATGAAGAGGGATGTTGCGGAATATGCGACATGGTGCTTGGTGTGCCAACAGGTGAAAGCAGAACACATGCGACCCGCCGGTCTATTGCAGTCTCTTCCTATTCCTGAGTGGAAATGGGAGAACATATCCATGGAGTTCATAGTTGGCTTGCCAAAGACGGCAAGGGGCTCAGATGCGATATGGGTAGTAGTGGATCGTTTGACAAAGTCCTCTCATTTCCTACCCTACCGAACTACGTTCAATTCGAGCCAGTTGGCCGCTCTGTACATCAAGGAAGTGGTTAGGCTACACGGGGTGCCAGACAGTATTGTGTCAGATCGGGATCCGAGATTCACCTCAAGATTCTGGAAAAGCTTTCAGGATGATATGGGTTCCCGACTTGATTTCAGCACTGCTTTTAATCCACAGACGGATGGATAAACCGAGAGAGTGAACCAAGTTATCGAAGACATGCTTCGAGCTTGTTCACCTACAACAATAGCTATCAGGCGAGTATCCAAATGGCTCCATTTGAGGCTTTGTATGGGCGAAGTTGCAGGCCTCCTCTCTACTGGGATGAGGTAGGAGAAAGAAAAGTACTTGGTCCGGAGTTGATCGAGCAAACTGCAAGTACAGTTAAGATCATCCGGGATCGGTTGAAAGCCGCCCAAGATCGTCAAAAGAGCTATGCAGACACGCGCCGCAGAGACTTGGAATTCCAAGTAGGGGATCAAGTCTTTGTGAAGGTATCTCCTAGCAGAGGGATTATGAGATTTGGCAAAAGAGGCAAGCTTAATCCTCGGTATGTTGGACCATTTGAGATTATCACGTGAGTTGGTGAAGTTGCTTACTGAGTAGCTCTTCCACCTCACATGACCGCGGTCCATAACATGTTCCACGTGTCTATGCTTCGGAAGTACATTGCGGACCCTTCGCATGTACTAGAATTGGAACCGTTGGAAATTCGAGAAGATCTCACGTTGGTTGAAAAGCCGGTTCAAATTTTGGATCGCAGAGATCAAGTGCTTCGCAACAAGGTTATTCATTTGGTTCTTGTGCAATGGCAGCACCATGCTCGAGAAGAAGCAACATGGGAGCGTGAAGCCGAGGTCAAAACCAAGTATCCCGGGTTGTTCGAATAGGCTTTTGTTTATGGCTTGTGATTTTTTTTTGGTTTTGTAATGCATGTCCCGTCCAAATTTCGAGGACGAAATTTTTGTAAGGGGGGGAGGATGTAGAGCCCTGAAACTTTCTGCCATGTATTGGGACCCGTGCCAAGGCATGAAGCCTTTGTAATCTTTTTCCTTTCTATGAAATGAGAAATTTTGAACAACTTAAGTGTTAAAAGGTAGTGTTCCCAAGCCGAATGTGTCGAAAAAACCCGAGTAACTGAAACCATTGGCAGATCAGTCGACTTCAGGGGCAATTTAGTCAATAAATAAAGTAGAAATTAGAAATTTTGAAATGTTAGGAATGTTCCTTTTCGAAAGACGAATCCAACGCAAGTTGAATCGTCAAAATCGGGCAATCAAGTCAAAAGTTATGGCCGAATTACCAAAGTGTGGAAAAATAGGAGAAAACAACAAAATCTGAAGGGTGCGATCGATCGCAAGTCAGGTGCGATCGATCGCATGCAGGCGAAATAGGTCCCAAACTCTCGGGGTCATATGCGATAGATGGATCCCCAGGTGTAATAGATCGCAGGGATCTGCGATCGATCGCAAGAATATGCGATCGATCGCATGCAGGGGAAAATCAGACCAGAAAGGTTCGGGTTCATGTGCGATCGATCGCAAGGACCTGCGATCGATCGTAGATAAGTGTGCGATCAATCGCATGCGGTAGCAAATTCCAGATTTGAGGGTCTTAAACCCTTCTCTTGTTTAGGGATCCTCATTTGAGGTATTTCTAACCTAGAGAGGAGAGAAAGAGAGGAGAAAGGAGAAGAGGATTTTGGGGAAATCCTCCAATGTGGCTTTGATTGGAGATCAAAGGGGGTTCAAAGTTGAAGATTTTAAAAGAAGGATCCTTCCACAAGCACTTAGAGTTCCTCAAACCCAAGAGGGGTTCTTCTTCAAGGTTGAGACTCCAAATCAAGGGTGTTCTCCACTCTATTGAAGGTCGGTACCCTACGCTACCCTCCTAGTTCATAATCTCTTTTATTTTATATTTTTTTCCTAAATTTCTAAACAAGATAAGATAATGTGGGATGAATGGATGAATGGATGGTGGTGTGGATGTGAATGGGCGATTGGATGCCGTGTGGTTGTTGTAATGAATGAAATGGGGAGGGCATTGTACCAGTAATGAATACACATGTGTGTTGTGATGGTTAACCCACCTAGAAATTTAAGATTTAGGATTAACCATAATGCACATACCACGCATTCGATGAAATGCCAAGGTGAGTAAAATGAGTTGTAAATGAAGAAATTGAAAGTTTAAAATGTTTATGGATTTGCTAGGGCTTATGATAGTGTGCTTACTTGCTTTCCCTAAAAATTTGAATGAATGATTACTCGCTCAAATTATTGATGTTCTATGTATTGCAAAATACCCAAATTATCATATTTAATTTCAAATGAAAGTATGCACACGATTCCACGAGCACGGCATGCATGACATGTTTTACCGACGATTTTGTAAGAATAAGGATGTTAGGGGTGGGACATATCTTACGATATGTTTTACCTCGCTTTTGACAAGAGGACAAGAACAAGCATTTCTTAAGAGGGAGTTTACACTTCCCTCCCTTCCATGAGGGGTCTCCCCTCACTCACAAGTGCATTGCATTAAAGAAGGGTCTCCCTTCCCTCTCAAGGCATATCACGAAAGAAGGGCCTCCCTTCCCTCTCAAGGCATCTCACAAGCGCTTCTCACAAGTACATGAGCATGTTGAACTCCCAAGCAAGCACGCATGACAAGCATGATACAAGCATGACACGCATGACATGGCATGACACGCATAGCACGATAGACAAGTTTTCAAGTACGAAAATGGTATTTTAATTCAAGTCAAGTGCACGATGTTCTCAAGGATTTTATCGGCTTTCACGAAATGCAAGCATGATTATCAATTGCTTTACTATCGCGTGATGATATGAATTGTTCCTACTTTATATCGGTGAACTGCTCCTGCTTTCCATATAGTTATTGTTTGCTATGACTGTTGGTTAGTATTTGGTACACGCTGAGTATTTCATGCTCAGCCGTACGTTTATGTCGGCAGGTTCTGAGGGAGCTGCTGCTCCATTCGATGTCTGTGCTCCTGGCCCATGGGTGGAGGAGGAGTACGTTAAGGAGCCTATGGAGGAACCTCAGGATGAGGGTTACTATTAGGTTGTGGTAGATTCTGAGCGGATAGCTGTGGGTGAGTTGAGAGAGATGTATTCATGTATTTTGGCGGGCCTGTCTACACTTTCTTTGTCTTGATTTCTTTTGTATCAAACTTGGATCACGTATGTATATACATAGAGGTTTGTTAGACTTCCGCTATACTTTGTTATATGTTTCCACTATTATTATCCTCTATTGTATATGCTCCAGGTCTTTTGCAGGTTATTTTGGTCAAGCAAGTCATGATGAGTCGTCCAAGATTCACTCTAACTCCTAGGGTGTGTTTTGGGTCGCGACAATAAGGATGAGGATAAGTTGTAATTGGATTACAACTTGGAGTGTTTAACTCCTCAAACTCCACGCCCCCCCCCCCCCCCCCCCCCCCCCCTCTTTAGTTTAGGTTTCCTAGTTTGACTAGGATTCCTCTCTTGTGTTGGATGTTGACGTATCCCTTTTAATTAAGAAATCATCTTTTAATAGGGACTCTTTAATTAGGAGGATTACTATAACTAAAGTAGTTATATATTAAGTAGGACTTTAATTAATTAATAGTAAGAGTTATTATTAATTAATAATTCCTACTAGATAAGTTGTAGTTGGAATAGGATTAGGATAGGATCATAGTCTATATATACCCCAACACCCTAGACCATTAAGTACTTTTTTTCAGAATTTTCTCTCTCCTCTTCTCTCTCTCTCCAAACCGTGAGATCCTAGGGATTTTCGTGAGCTTCATTGGTGGTGCAAGTTGGGTTTTGTTTATTCTAGGGTTTTGAACCTTAGTACTTTTGGTAATAGATGGTCTACACCATTACTCCATCTTCTTCCTCTTGCTTCAATAATTTTAAAGGAGATTCTAAAGCTTCGTGGGGATAGCAAAGAACAAGGATCGAGCTTCTACTAATTTTTTGGAGAAATCTCTACAAAGAGTTCTGACGGTTCGAGTGGATTAAGCTTCACCGGTGAACATCATTCACCGAGGTGATATGACTAAAATTCTTAGAAAATTTTGATGCTTTCTATGATGTTAAGATCTAGGGGATCCAGTTTCTGCATAAATTTTTATCCGGAACCCCCTTCAAGTGGTATCAGAGCTCATGGTTAGGAGTATTTTTTGTTTATTTTGATAAGATAATTAAATAGATGATTTAATTCATGAGATGAATTAAAATTAGATCTATTTAATATTGCTCTAGTTTTTATTATTTTTATTTGTTCATGAGATGAATAAATAAATATTTATTATATTATTGAATGAGATTTGATAATTTAATCATTTTAAAAACTAGCATTATATGTGATATAATTAAATTCGAAATAATGACTTTATTTTGAAATTCCTTTTAAATGATTTGATCATTTAATATATATTTATTAATCGTTTAAAGTAATTAATTAATAATTTTTCCCATAAATAGATTTTATTCGAAAAATTATAAAACCCTAATTTATGATGTGATCATATTTAGGATTTTTGATTCTCTTATTTTTTATTTTAATCCTGGATAATAGTAGAACTAATCTCGGATAATAGTAGAACCAATCTATATGAAAGGATCTTGCATTCGAGAAAGGATCTTGCATTCGAGAAAGGATCTTACATTCGGGAATGAAATAAAATTTTGTAGAGCTTTTAAGAAAATTCTATCTTATATTTTAACAATAATTTTATGAAAATTGTTTTAAGGAAAATATAATTATTTTATTTTTCCGGGGTTTGATCTATATAAGATATAGATTTTATCGAGCGATTTGATAATTGTTATCAAATTTTAAATCCTTTTAAAATAAGAAAAAGTACTCCATCACCATGTAGCATCTTTTTTATATGAGATTATAGTTATGGTCATAGTTTATGATAAATTTTTTATCATTCATGCATTCATATTAGAGGTTAATATGTAGTAGGTTTTGGCAATCTGTAAAGGGCAGATTCATTCGGTTTCCCTAAAAAGGACGAATGGAATACTAGTTTCCCTAATGCCATGTAAATTCTGTTTAATGCATTGGTGGCGATGCTGTTAAGGAGGATGCTGCAATGTGATCTCGATAAGATGATATAGGAAGGGATTGCGAAGGAGTTTGCAAGATGCCTTTATTCTTATCTCATTCTCTTGCATCCATGCATTTTAATTTATTGACCCATAGCGATTAATCTCGTATATTATTGTTCTTATTTTATCATGAGATGATATCTGTTTATATGTTTAATTATTCTGTTGAAATTATTACCCTTGATATATCAAGTGTATTTAAGATTGGGGACAAGTCCCTAAGTATTATGATCTTCTGTCATACACTATGTGATCCTATAGTGGGGAGTATGAGTAAGCTGACAAGCCAAAGTCGGGCCCAATCCCTCTCACATATGTGTGAACATAGTGAAAACTATACAAGCAAATAGTGGGAGCAATAATGCCAAAGCGTGAGCTTTCGCTAGATGTTTATTAGGTTCATGGTAGGTGGGCACATGAATAAGAGATATTATACAATAACGTCAAAGCGTGAGTATAACATTCCATATAGATCAGACAGTAGATCGAATGCACCAGAATTCACAAGATGTAATCTATGAAATTGGGGAAGATAGTTTTTATCTGCCTATTCAAGGCGATGTGATGATGTGCCCAAAGGTAGGATCACATTAAGCCAATGTCTAGGTTTTCGATGCCAATTAATTCTTCCCAAAAATTACAATACCATTAGAAACAGATCCATAATCTAATTGGTATTAATGAATTCAATAGATCCCTAATACTGTCTATTTTGTCATTTGATTAGATCATGACAGGCCTATACCCATTGACTGAAATTCTTCGTGATGAAAAATTAGTTGGAACTAACTATGTAGACTGGAAAAGAAAAATTAGAATTGTATTTGCCATGGATAACCTTGACCTATGTCTTCAGACACCTAAGCCTGAAATTCCTCCAGATGCTTCACCGGCCCAAAAGGCTGAGTTAGAGCAATGGGAGAGGTTCAATCAGATGACGAGGTGTTACATACTGGCTTCAATGTCTAACATTTTGCAAAGCCAACATGAACACATGGATAAGGCTTCTAACATTTTGCAAAACCTTCATAAGATGTTTGGTGAGCAAAATAGATCAGCTCGACAAGTAAAGTTAAAATCCCTTATTAACACCAAGATGGTTGAGGGAACTCCAGTCTGGGAGCACATCATAAAGATGATGGGCTTATTAAATGAACTGAAAATTCTTGGTGAAGATGGATGTCATCACTCAAGTTGACACTATTCTGTAGTCACTCCCTTTGTCCTTCAATTCGTTTGTGTTAACAAGAGTGAAATGTCACTTAGTGAGCTTCTGAACTCACTTGTGGCTGCAGAAGATTTGATCAAAAAGTCAACTAAAGGTGAAACTTTAATCGTCAATAAACCTAATACCTCCAAGAAATCTAAAAATTTTAGAAAATTGAATAAAGGCAAAAGGAAAGTTTAAAGACAATAAGGGTAATTCAAGAGTTGTCAAAGGTTCTTCAGGAAAAGCTGGCAAGGAAAACAAGGACAATAGAAAGTGTTTCAACTGTGGTAAAATAGGCCACTGGAAGAGGAATTACAGGACTTACCTTGTAACTCTAAAAAGGGTGGCGGAAGTACTCAAGGTATGAGATACTTTGAAGTACTTATTATTGTTGAGCCTAACTTTATGGACGGTCCTCCTAACTCATGGTGCATAGATTCTGGATCCACTATACACGTATCCAATTGTTTGCAGGGGTTCAAGGAAACCAGCAAGCAGACCAAACAGGAGCAGAAGCTTAAAGTTGGCTCTAGTGCAAATGTTACAGTAAAGTCAATCGGCTTGTTTACTCTTTATTTACCTAATGGAAAGACATTAATTTTAGAAAACTGCTTTTATGTGCCTTTTGCACATCGTAATTTGATTTCAATATCTAGACCCTTATTTTATGGATTCTCTATCAATTTTAATTCAATTATTGAAATTAAGAAATATAGAATGGTCTTGATAACTGGTAATCTCATTAATGGTCTTTATTTAATATTTCCATTGGTAAATAATGAATGTTTGCAAAGTGACAATGTCTCATCATCTAGAATGTCTAAAATGAAGAGACATTACACTGAGTTTACTTATCTTTGGCATAAGAGACTTGGTCACATTAATCTTGATAGGATCAAGAGGTTAGTAATAGATGGTCCCCTTGACTTCCTCAAGGTAGAATAACTCCCTACTTGCGAGTCTTGTCTCGAAGGGAAAATGACTAAGGAGCCTTACCCTAAAAAGGTAGGAAGAGCCGAAGAAAGGTTAAGACTAATACATAGTGATGTATGTGCTCCATTTAACATTATTGCACGAGGTCAATACCGGTATTTTGTCACATTTACCGATGATTATTCCAGATAGGGATATGTCTATGTGATGCAACACAAATCTAACACCATTGAAAAGTTCAAAGAATTCAGATTATAAGTTGAGAATCAAACTGACAAATCCATAAAGACACTTCGATCAGATCGAGGTGGTGAATACCTCACTGATGAGTTTATGGATTACTTAAGGGATAATGGGATTATCTCGCAATGGAAAAGTCCTGCCTCTCCTCAACAAAATGGTGTTTCTGAAAGAAGAAACCGGACCTTATTAGATATGGTTCGCTTTATGATAAGCCATGCCGATGTTCCTTCATATCTTTGGGGATATACTATACAAACTGCCATTTATATTCTAAACCGGGTTCCATCTAAGTCTATTCCGGTTACACCCTATGAATTGTGGATTGGGCAAAAACCTAGTTTACAACATCTAAGGGTATGGGGTTGTCCTACGCATGTTCACAAACTCGAACCCACTAAGTTGGAATCTAGGACAAAGAAATGAAATTTTATAGGATATCCAAAAGAAACTAAGGATTTCTATTTCTATTCTAAGGCAGACCAAACAATAGTTGTTAGGCTTCATGCCACTTTCTTGGAGGAAGAAATGGATCTCCTTAAGAAGGTTGTATTTCATCAGATGAAAGACGACACAGCCAGTATCCAATTTGAACCTAATCCTTCCACTTTAATTTCTCCTAATTCTGTTCCACTGAGAAGGTTAGAAAGAGTTTCTAGACCACCAGATAGACTTCAGTATTACAATAATGAGGTTTATCGAGTTACCCCTGATGATGAGGATACGGATCCTAATACTTATCAGGAAGCTACATTGGATGTACAAGCATCTCAATGGAATAAAGCCATAAATGCTGAAATAGAATTCATGTATGACAATGGCGTCTGGACTTTAGTAGATCCACCAGATGGTATAAGGCCAATTGGATGCAAATGGATTTACAAAAGGAAGAAGGGTGCCGATGGTAACATGGAGACCTATAAAGCTAGACTTGTTGTAAAAGGTTATACTCAAATTCAAGGAGTTGATTATGAGGATACCTTTTCACCTGTAGCTATGCTCAAATCCATCAGGATATTGCTAGATATAGCTGCACACCATGACTATGAGATATGGCAAATGGATGTTAAAACTGCTTTCCTTAACGGAATGTTAGATGAAGACATCTATATGAAGCAACCAGAGGGCTTCATTGCTCCTAACCAGGAGAACATAGTATGCAAGCTCAACAAGTCGATATATGGTTTGAAACAAGCTTCTAGAAGCTGGAACCAAAGATTTGATCTTTTGATCAAAGAATTTGGATTCCAAAAGAATTTAGAAGAATCTTGTATTTACAAGAAGGACAGTGGGAGAGCGGTTGTATACCTAATTCTTTATGTAGATGACATCCTACTCATTGGGAATAATGTAGGGATGTTGTCATCAGTCAAGATATGACTTTCTCAGCATTTCTCAATGAAAGATTTGGGAGAGGCATCCTATATTCTCAGAATAAAGATTCTAAGAGATAGAAAATGCCGAATGATGGGATTGAGCCAAACTTCCTACATAGACAAGATATTGTCTAGATACAGTATGAGTGATTGCAAGACAACACTCATTCCTTTTAGACATGGTGTCCCTTTGTATAAAAAGATGGCCCCTACATCAGTTGATGAGATCAAGCAAATGAAGAGGGCGGTGCCCTTATGCTTCAGTAGTTGGGAGCCTCATGTATGCCATGTTATGTACTAGACCGGATATCTGTCATGCAGTGGGAGTTGTTAGTTGGTTCCAAAGTAATCCAAGTGTTAATCATTGGACTGTAGTGAAGCACATTATGAAGTACCTAAAAAGGACTAGGGATTATGTGCTTACTTTTTAATCAGAAGATTTAATTGGACTGGGTTATACTGATTCCGATTTCCAATCTGATCCAGACAATAGAGCTTCCACATCTGGGTATGTGTTCACACTGGGTGGTACTGCTATCAGTTGACGCAGCATAAAGCAGAAGAGTATTACTGACTCCACCACAAAAGCAGAATATATTGCAGTTTCAGAAGCAGCAAAAGAAGCAGTCTGGTTCAGAAGGTTTTTGCAAGATCTAGGAAATGTTCCTTTAGCACTTAAACCTATCACTCTCTTCTGTGATAGTAATGGTGCATTAGCCCACAGCAAAGAACCTAGGAACCACAAAAAGATGAAACATATGGAGCGGAAGTATCATCTCATTCGTGAGATCATTGATAGGCAAGATATAGTGGTTACAAAGATTAGGTCTCAACTTAATGTTGCTGACCTGATGACCAAGGTTTTATCAGATAAAGTATTTATAACACACTTAGATAGTATGGGATTGAAATCTATAACACAATGACTTTTAGGGCAAGTGGGAGACTGTTAGACATGATGCCCAGAAAAGTCATTTAGAATTTTAAAACCTTATTAATTTGATTAATAAATGCTTCTTCTTAATCTATTGTGTATTCATTATAGGTAATTGACCATGATCATGAGATGATCTATATGATATGAGATATCGATAAAGGTCCATAGGATATATTGTAGGAAAGTTATGTGATTAGATTATCACAGGTAGATATAACTTTCCGATTCCTTATAACTTATATAGTCACAGCTGTGAGTCAAGCTGGGCACTTCACTTATATGGCTGCCAGAATGCTAAGATGTTCTCAAAGTTGAGATGTAGTTCTATCTCAAACTATTGTAGTGGAGACTACACATCAGTATATGGGTGCTTAAATGTACACTGACTGATTGCATTCAATGAGAGACCTCTTGCATAAACATACTATCAGATAAATGGTTTCTCATTCACATTGAACAGTTTCAGTGATCCGTAGATCTGATGAGTTCATCTATGACTGAGCAGTGATCTGACTGTTTTGATTCCACCAACGTATTTTCTAACGGAGGGAATACAATACAGTGATAGTTGGATAGTCAGAAAGTTGTTCGAGTCATGATGAATTTCGAACAAGAAATCCATGCTCATTAATTTGAGAGATTATTCACGTTCCGGGTAAGACAATTGATTAAGTTTAAATCCTGTGCAGGTGATTTTGAAATCAAAATAAGTTTTGAAATATACTTTTATTAAAAGATACTATACTTATTAAAGGATTTTCTCAAAATGTTTTTCATGACAAATTTTTTCTCATGGCTTAATCATAAGTCTTGGAAACCCGGATGATGTGGGTTATGGGTTAGATAGTATGTCAATCTTGAAGACCCATTAGGGATAATGTATTTGGAAGAATAAATTGAATTTAAAAGTTCATGTGGCAGGATTCATAATGATTAATGTTCATACACTGGGATTCAATTGCAACATGGATACCTCACGTCACTTGCAATTCCGATGTAATTCCCATTTAGGGTCAATGGGATAACATTGGATAAGCCAGGGTAAGAATGTCCCAGAGCAATCTGTGAAGGTGCTCACATAAGAAATACAAGCTCAATAATTTATTAAAAGTTAATAAATTATTTTAAGTGATTAAAAGTTAATCATTTAATTAAATTGATTAATAGTTAATCTATTGTTTAAATTAATTGTTAATTTAAACTAAGGGATTATTTTAGTAATTATTTGATTAACATAATTAAAGGGGAAATGAGTTTGACCTATATCCATAAACCCATTAAAATGGACCTTTAATATGGGTCAAAGCCCAAGAGTTTAAACCCTAGGGTGGGGCACCCACTTGAGGAATCCTAATTGGATTAGAATTATGTTAATTAAATAATTGTTGAAATATAATTCATATAATTATGGAATTAAAATCCAATTGTTAGATTGCAATAAGGATGAGGATAAGTTGTAATTGGATTACAACTTGGAGTGTTTAACTCCTCAAACTCCACGCCCAATGAGGCTCCCGCCCCCCCCCCCCCCCTCCCCCCCTCTTTAGTTTAGGTTTCCTAGTTTGACTAGGATTCCTCTCTTGTGTTGGATGTTGACTTATCCCTTTTAATTAAGGAATCCTCTTTTAATAGAGACTCTTTAATTAGTAGGATTACTATAACTAAAGTAGTTATAGATTAAGTAGGAGTTTAATTTATTAATAGTATGAGTTATTATTAATTAATAATTCCTACTAGATAAGTTGTAATTGGAATAGGATTAGGATAGGATCCTAGTCTATATATACCCCAACACCCTAAACCATTAAGTACTTTTTTTCAGAATTTTTTCTCTCCTCTTCTCTCTCTCTCCAGACCGTGAGACCCTAGGGATCACCCTAGGGATTTTCGTGAGTTTCATTGGTGGTACAAGTTGGGTTTTGTTTATTTTAGGGTTTTGAACCTTAGTACTTTTGGTGATAAAAGGTCTACACTATTACTTCATCTTCTTCCTCTTGCTTCAATAATTCCAAAGGAGATTCTAAAGCTTCGTGGGGATAGCGAAGAACAAGGATCGAGCTTCTAGTATTTTTTTGGAGAAATCTCTACAAAGAGTTCTGATGGTTCGAGTGGATTAAGCTTCACCGGTGAACATCATTCACCGATGTGATATGACTAAAACTCTTAGATAATTTTAATGCTTTTTATGATGTGAAAGATCTAGGGGATCCTGTTTCCGCATAAATTTTTATCCGGATCCCCCTTCAAAAACCCTAGTCAAACCCTAGGCCTAAACCTAAAACAAACCCTAACCCTAGGTAAACCATAGTCAAACCTTAGGTAGAACCTTAGTCAAACCCTAGGTATAACCCTAGTCAAACCCTAGACTAAACCCTAGGTAAAACCCTAGGTAAACCCTAATCAAACCCTAGGCCTAACCCTAGGTAAAACCCTAATCAAACCATAGGTAAAACCCTAATCAAACCCTAAACCTAACCCTAGGTCAACCCTAGTCCAACCCTAGGGCCCAAAAACCCTAAAATCAAAGCCAAAACCCTCTATTCCAAGCATGGGCCCACAGACCCTTCGCAACAGTCAAGGGTGGGGCCCACTTTAGAAAATTTTAAAAATTTGAGAGTGGCGGTAATATCATTACCGCCATTTCTAATTTAGGAATTATCTACAGTGTTATAGGCCAGGTGAAAGAGGGTTAAGCCCAGTTTAGCAAAAAACTGAGAATGGGGGTATATCCTCTACCGCCATTACTGGGTTTCTGCAAATAACGCAGCTGGCACTCCCTGTAATACTCTGATCCATCTCCTTGGGGTTCTCAACCACCCTAGCAATCCCGTAACTGCCCCTAGGTCTTCCATCAAACTCTGTAAGTACTCCCCCTTCTCCATGCTTCTTCCACATTCCAAAATTCCAATATCAAACCCCTATAGGATTTCAAGCAGCTTAAACCCAAACCCCTCAAACTCTTGTCTTCGATCCTGAGGTTACCTCAGACCCTCCAGGAGCTACCCAGGCACCACCACTATGCACCAGCTCACCACCATGAGCCACCCCTAGCCTGAGGATTTTTGCAGCAAGAGGATAGGCCCTACCCTTCCTCTTTACGTTCTATCAAAGCCATGTAAGACCCCTGGTCCATCCATTTGGGTGGGGCCTTGGTCCATTCCAGGGCCGTGGTTAAACCCCTCAGCCTCTTATCTCTCTACCTTGGTCTTTCTAAGGTCATCCATGTTGCTTAACCATGGCTAAATCACCCCAAAACTAGAACTGTACATAATGGCAGTAGATACTCTACTGCCAATTCAGCATTCCATGTACAGTGTGTTTGTGGCCCCTTTGGGCCCACTTCAGACCATCTCCAGGGTCCACCAAAGGCCCAAGAACTTCTTTGTCCCCTCTTCAACCCTGAAGGGTCCATGACCCCAGGGGTGTCACTCTCGACTTTCCCCAGGCCTGCAAACCAATGTCAGAATTGTTTGATAATGGCAGTAATCCTTTTACTGTCATTACGAAGTTTCTATTATTTTTGGCTTTGCACAGGACCCAAACCAGGTAAGAGGCCATTCTAGGCCCTACCAGGCCATGTAGGCCCACCCTAACCTGCCTAGACCTTTAACAGGGGTTAACTCCACCCCAGTTAACTTTTAACCATGGTTAAATCAACTTTACCCTTGAAAAATTTAGAAAAATTTCAAAAACCTCTAAAAATTGCTAAAAGACCAAAAATACAGAGTTTTGACTTTTTATCATGGTTAGCAGTCCTAACCATGGTTGACTTACCCTTTAACTCCGGTTAGCAACCCTAACTATAGTTAAATCCCTTTTTGGCCTACCGGGCCTAATCTTGTAGTCTATCGAGCTTACCTTTGGCTTACCGGGCCCAATTTTGTTACCCTCAACTGTGGTTAGCAACCTAAGCATGGTTAGTTTGACCCTTAACCCCGGTTAGCAACCATAATCTTGGTTAAATTTACCCTTTAGCCTATCGGGCCTAAATCAAGTCTACCGGACTCAACCCCTTGGCCTACCGGACCTAAACCTAGTCTACCAGACTAACCCTTAATCTACCGGACTAACCCTTGGCCTACTGGGCCCTAAACCATGCACTTAACCAACCCAGTCAACTAAATCATAGCCTCTAGGCTAGACCCTTAGCCACTTTTGGTACACACACACACATCCCTTACCCTTGACACGGGTTCATGTGTCAGAAGTGTAAATCCCTAAATAGGTGTTGGCAAATTCCGTGATCATTAGATAGGTCAGTTGAGTCGAGTCGTCGAGTCATGTTCAACTTGTCAGAAGAGAAGAGAAGAGCTAAAGCTTAAAGAAGATTGAAGAAAGAGAAGAAAAAGGTTCTACTCCGGATCTAGACAGGTAATGGACTTAGAGACCCCTACCTAGGTTGGATTTGACTTAGATAACCCTAAAAATACCTAGGAGGATAGTTTTAAGCCTACCAAAGTTATTTGATCTTAGTTGAATCAAATAAAAATAAAATGAAAATGGTTTTGGCAAAAATTCTGTCTCAACCGATCGCTCGGTATTGCGACCGATCGATCGGTGGCTTACCGAGCGATCGGTGGCCTACCAAGCGATCGGTGGCTATCGACTGGACTAAATTTTTGTATGGGGAAATTTTCCAGAGAGATGATTTATGACCGAGCGATCGGTCAATAGAACCGATTGATCCGTTGTGCACCGAGCGATCGGTAGTGAGCACCGATCGATCGGTCCCCGTAAAAAGAATTTTTCTTTTTCTGGATTCTTTTTTTAACCCTATATAAACAACTTTTGAGAGACCTTATTCGTGTCTTTGATATTTTTTTGAAAGAGTAGAGGTCTGAGAAACTCTTCTAGGGTTTTTCTTATTGCTTTTATTAGATCTTTGTTGATCCCTCCTCTTTCTTAGATCCTAGAGAATGCAAGTATAGATCAAAATCTTTGATCTTGCATTGTGTGATCTCAGATCTGTATGAGATCCCTCTAGGGTTTGAAATTTACTAAATTGATTCACAACCCTACACCTTGTGTGTGTGTCCGGTGTTTGATCCGGAGCCTTCGTGGAAGGAGATCGATCGTGTGTGATCGTGGATTTGAAGTTGCTTGAAAAGATTTGGTCGGTGTGGAACCGAAGCTGCTAAGGCGGAGATCGAACCTGCTGGTTCGTGGAAATCAAGAGTAAGAGTCTATACCTAGGAACGTAGTTTCTGTTTTGGTAAGGTCTTATCTTATACTTGATATCTTTTCATAGTGAAGTTTATTGCTGGACAAGGTCCCGTGGTTTTTTCCCGTTAGGGTTTTCCACTTAAAAATCTTCTGTGTTTGATTTGTGTGGATTGTCTGATTGAATTAATCATGGATTTCTAAACATATTAATTGAAAAATTAAAATTGGTTAGAAATTATTAGATAGACCTATTCACCCCCCCTCTAGGTCTTAGAGATCATTGATCTGGATAAATTTCAATTGGTATCAGAGCTTGTTCACTGATAAGGCTAATCCCTTAAGTGTGATCCTGCATTATCCGTGATCATGAGTACTCTAAGAGAAGGAGGATCCGTCTCTCGTCCCCCACTTTTTGATGGAAATAATTATGCATACTGGAAAGCTAGAATGAGAGCCTTTCTCAAATCTATTGACGAGAGAATTTGGATGTCTATACAGAATGGGTGGACTACGCCCGTAAAAACTGTAGGTGATTTGACTGTCGTCAAATATTCTGATGAATGGACCAGAGAAGAGCTTGATTCAAGTGGATGGAACACTAAAGGTCTCAATGCTATCTTTACTGCAGTCACTGCTGAGGAATTCAGACGAATTTCTTCGTGTGAAACAGCAAAGGAGGCTTGGGACATTCTTGAAATTACCCATGAGGGTACTACCACTGTTAAAATCTCAAAACTCCAAATGTTAACCACCAAATTTGAACATTTAAACATGGAAGACAATGACACTTTTGATGAATTCTATGCAAAACTTAGTGACATTGTCAACGCTAGTTTCAATTTAGGTGAGAAAATATCTGAGTCCAAAATAGTTAGAAAAGTCCTTAGATCTCTCCCAGAGAGATTTCAACCCAAAGTCACTGCAATCGAAGAGAGTAAAAATGTTGACTCTCTGAAGATTGAGGAATTGGTTGGATCACTCCAAACCTATGAACTCAATCTACGTCCATCCAAGAAGAATAAATCTTTAGCCTTGAAAACCATCAAGGAAACTTTGGATGAGGATGACAGTGATGGAGAAATGAATGAGGAAGAAATGGCTCTTTTCGTTAAAAAATTTCAAAAATTTTTTAGAACGAAAAAGAGGTTTAATCCCAAACAGGGAGGAAAATCTTTTGATAAGTCAAAGTCTAAGCCCTGGGAAAACAAGAAAAATTCCAAAAGTGGCGACAAGAAATCCCAAGGTGTTCAATGTTATGAATGCCATGGCTTCGGTCATATTTCACCTAACTGTCCTAACAAGAAGAAGAGTAAGGGCAAGGTGATGAATGCCTGTTGGGATGACAGTGATTCCGAGAATGAAGAATCGGACAGTTCCTCTTCAAGTGAAGATACTGGAAATCATACGGCTTTCACTGTTTCCCTATCTGGGATTCTTGAGACTACCTCTGCGGTTGATGAAAAGGATAGAAGTGATGAGAGTATTCATACTGAGTCTAGTGATGACTTACAGAAGAGTCAAACTGACTCTGAAAGTGATGAAGATTTGAAAACAACTTATGATAAGTTGTATGCTGAAAGTTTAAAACTGACTAAAACAAAAATCTCTTTGAGCAAAAAACTCAAACTCATTCAAAATGAAAGAGATATCTGTAAACTAGTAGCAGAAGAGAAGAGTGCACTAGTTAGTCAGTTGGAAAATGAAAAAGAAGCATTTGTTATAAAAGTTCAATGTCTTTTGGAAGAGAATGTCTCATGGATTAATGTGGTCAGAAAATTAGAAGATGAAAGAGACACTTCCATGAAAGAAATTGAAGAGTTAAGAACTCTGCAAATGGAGCTGGAAACTTTTAAAGTCTCTCTTGTTGATAAGGTGAAATTTCTTGAAAAAGAACACCAAATTACCCTTAAAGACAAGACTGACTTGATTCAGAAGGTCTATACTCTTGAAAAAGAAGTAAGAATGTTTAGTAACACCAGCTGCCTAGATGAATTAGTTAGAAAGTATGGAACAAATTCTAGTAGATCTGGGATAGGACATGTTGACACACCAACTGGTCCTTTAGCTGTTGGAACAATGGCTAGTGCAGTGTTTGAGCCAATACATTCTGAACCTAAAGAAAATTTACCTTCTACATCAAGTACTAAGGCTTATACAAATTTTGTAAAGCCTAGAAATACAGCTCCTAGAGTGAATGCTTTAAGGAATCAAATTCCAGTTAGAAGAAATCTTCCTCCTCTACCAAGATTCATACCCACATGTCACTTTTGTGGTGTGAGAGGTCACATTCGACCTAATTGTAATGCATTTAGGAGAGCTCCCCGAAATGGTTCATGGAACCAAAATCAAAATCTAAGTCAAGGGACTCTTCAAAGGCAGATTCAGGTTCTAGCTGAAAAGTCTAGAATGTTGAGCGATGATGTTAATAGAATTGCTCAAATCTCTAGGACAAGGACTGGTCAATTTATTCCAAATGATTATTCAAGAGGAAATAATTTGACTTATCAAAAAAACTAGAACTGAACAAAACAGAAAAAGGTCAAGGAGGACAAAAAGGAAAAAGGTCTCTACTACACAGATTAATGATCAAAGATCTAAACAAAGTTTAAAGACTGTGTATGTGAGAAAGGAAGACCTTAAGTGCTTTGTCATTCATACTGCCTTGAAAGCCCAAAACACAGAAATGTGGTACTTCGATAGTGGGTGTTCTCGGCATATGACAGGTAACAAGTCCTTATTTATTCAATTTGAGGACTGTCCTGATGGGACTGTTACTTTTGGTGATGGAAGCAAGTCTTTAGTCAAAGGAAAGGGTATCATCAATTCACCAGGCATACCTAAATTGAAAGATGCCTTGTTTGTTGAAGGACTGAAAGCTAATTTAATTAGCATAAGTCAACTATGTGATGATAATCATGCTGTGCACTTTACCCAAAATAAATGCTTAGTCATTAATGGTAAAGGTAAGTGTGTTCTAGAAGGATTGAGAACCACTGACAATTGCTACGGCTTAACTCCCAGTCCTATTCCCTCAAATGTCTGTTATAAGACTAGAATTTAGGAGGTTGATTTGTGGCACCGAAGACTAGGTCACATGAACTTCAAAGACCTATGTAAAATCTCTAAGCAAGAGCTTGTGAGAGGTGTTCCCAAACTAGGAAAGCCTTCTACTGCTGTGTGGGCCATGTCAAATTGGTAAACAAATTAGGACCCCACATAAGAAGACTTCAAGTATTGCTACTTCATATCCACTGGAATTAATTCATATGGACCTTATGGGTCCTACAAGAACTGAAAGTCTAGGTGGAAAGCGATACATCCTAGTCATGGTTGATGATTTCTCTAGAATGTCTTGGGTGGCATTTATAAGAGAGAAATCCGATGCTTTTGACAATTTCAAAAGTATTTGCCTGAAAATTCAAAATGAGAAAAGATGCTCAATCACTCGAATTCGAAGTGATCATGGAAAGGAGTTTGAAAACTCTAAGTACAACGACTTTTGTGATGAGTTGGGTATCAAACATGAATTTTCTGCACCTATTACACCTCAGCAGAATGGTGTAGTAGAGAGGAAGAACATGGTTCTCCAAGAGATGGCTAGAGTTATGCTTCATAGCAACAATCTAGCTTCTCATTTCTGGGCTGAGGCAGTTCACACTGCTTGCTATATAGTTAATAGAGTTTTTGTAAGACCTGGAACAAGGAAAACCCCATATGAGTTGTGGAATAACAAGAAACCTAGTGTCAAGTACTTTCGAGAATTCGGAAGTAAATGCTATATCCTTAAGGATAGAGAGCAACTGGGAAAATTTGAATCCCGGAGTGATGAAGGGATATTTCTTGGGTATTCCACCAACAGTAGAGCTTATCGAGTGTATAACTCGAGAACCTCTACAATTATGGAGTCCATAAATGTAATTGTGGATGATTCTGGTGTTGAAAATGTGCAATGTGAGGATGATGAAAGTGCTGAAAATGATGATGTTGAAATTATTTCAACTCCACCTATTGATAAGCAAACATCTCCATTAAAACCTACACATCCTAGGGTCATGAGTCCTCACACCTCCACTGATATTATTGGTGATGTTGAAAGTGGAGTGAGAACGAGGAAACAAATTGAAAATGAAGTTAGCTACATTTGCTATACTTCATCTTTTGAACCCAAGAATGTAGCTGAAGCTCTTGCAGATGATAATTGGATAAATGCAATGCAAGAAGAGTTACTTCAGTTTACTAGAAATGATGTTTGGTATTTAGTACCTAGGCCTAATAATACAAATGTGATAGGTACCAAATGGATTTTCAAGAACAAATCTGATGAAAAAGGTACTATCATAAGAAATAAGGCTAGGTTAGTTGCACAAGGATACACCCAAATTGAAGGTATTGACTTTGATGAAACTTTTGCTCCTGTAGCCAGGCTAGAATCAATAAGAATTCTTCTAGCTGTGGCTTGTAATATGAAATTCAAACTTTTTCAAATGGATGTTAAGAGTGCCTTTCTGAATGGCATTCTACTTGAAGAAGTCTATGTGGAACAACCAAAAGAGTTTGAAGATCCACATCACCTTGATCAAGTTTATCGACTAAAAAGGGCCCTCTATGGTTTAAAACAAGCTCCAAGAGCTTGGTATGAGAGGCTGACTACTTATCTCTTGGAAAACGGATTTTCGAGAGGGGGAGTAGACAGAACCCTTTTCATAAAGAAAGTGAAAGGTGATATTGTCATCGCCCAGATATATGTTGATGACATAGTATTTGGTTCCACATTAGACTTACATGCTCATTCATTTGCTGAACAAATGAAAAATGAATTTGAAATGAGCATGGTTGGTGAGCTAAGTTTCTTCCTTGGTCTTCAGATCAAGCAATTGGATTCTGGGATCTCAGTATCTCAAATCAAATATGCAAAAAATCTAGTGAAGAAATTTGGAATGAGTTTTGCTAAGCATGCTAGGACTCCTATGAGTACTACTATAAAGCTTAGTAAAGATACTTCAGGGAAGGATGTCGATCAGACTAATTATAGAAGCATGATTGGTAGTTTACTCTACCTAACTGCTACTAGACCCGACATAGCCTTTAGTGTTGGAGCATGTGCCCGTTATCAAGCAAATCCCAAAGAGTCTCACTTGGTTGCTGTCAAGCGTATCATTCGCTATGTGAGTGGAACTATGTCCTTAGGCCTCTGGTATTCTTTTGATACAAATGTCATTGTTGTGGGGTATTCCGATGCTGATTGGGCTGGAAATACTGATGATAGGAAGAGCACCTCCGGCGGGTGTTTCTATATTGGAAACTGCTTGGTTGCTTGGCTTAGCAAAAAGCAGAATTCCATTTCCTTGTCTACAGCCGAGGCTGAGTATATAGCAGCTGGTAGTTGTTGCACCCAACTTCTGTGGATGAAACAGATGTTGAAGGATTATGGGATTGATCAAAGCACTATGAATGTGTATTGTGATAACACAAGTGCAATCAATATCTCCAAAAATCCTGTGCAACACTCTCGCACAAAGCATATAGACATTAGGCATCACTTCATCCGTGATCTTGTTGAGCAAAAAGTTGTGTCTATTGAGTATGTCCAAACAGAGAATCAATATGCGGACATTCTCACAAAACCTTTAGATTCCCTTAGGTTTGAACTCCTTAGGAAATCCATCGGTTTGTGTGGAGTTGAGTAATGGTGTACTTGTTTCATAGCCTATGTGTTCTTCATGTTCTATTTAAGTCATAGAGCTATTTTTTTTATTTTCTTTAAGTAATAAAAATCCAAAAACATTCAAAAAAAAAATATATATATATATATATTGAAAAATATTGCAAAAAATAATGTGTTTGTATGACCTTATTTATCCTATCTTTTTGCTTAATGTTATTTCCTTGAAATCATATTTAACCATATAATCCAAGGATAAATATTTCATAGGATTGAATAAAATAGGATAGTTCAATTGTTGGTTCGATCTTGTGATTGAATTTGGTCATGCTAATTAACCTCAGTTAGAGTTGAGCATACAATGATGTTCTAATTTGCACATGCACTCTGACTGATTCTTTAGATGGTTTTAGTTCCTATTTAAAGGTTCTGATATTATACCATATGGTTCCCTAGATTAATCAAATCTAGAATAACCAATGTCATAAAAAATTCCATAAGGTGAGCCCCCTAGATATAAAAATTATTGACATGGAGAGGACTACCTGTGAGTTTGTGTGATAGCTACTAGTGAATGCAAACAGTGAGTAATGGCTACCTAGACAAACAGTAGGTATCTATATGGATTGCTAGTGTGAAAGCCCCTACTGTCATTAGAAAGAGCTACCTTCTCACTTGAGTGAAAGTCACCAGTGTGCTAGTGTTTATATATGTGTACTCCAAAAAGAATTTTCATAATGAGTACAATTTGACTGAAAAAGAAATGAAATAAATTTATTAGTCAAATATGGGGTAAAAATTGCTCATCATATAAATATGGATGATTATTGGTTTTAAAACTAGTTTTTGAAAAATTTTAGAGTCCCATTTGAAATATAATGTCAAAATCTAGATTAAGGAAGGAAACCAATTCAAAGAGTCAAGTAATGAATTTTGATTTCATACTCACATTACTTCTAATTGTATCTTGACTCTGATTGTGAATTTGATGCATATACCATATTTAATCACCGGTGAAAATCAATTAATGTTTTCATAATCCTTGTTTATGCCTATACTTGATATATCAATTCTTGGGTGATTATTATCTATGATTTTTATGAAATCACATGTTGCATATTTTTTTGGTCAGTTGGTCATTTTGAGGTGAAAATGTATTTTAAATGTTCCATTGGTTGAGGGGGAGAAAAGGTTTTAACAGTAAAAATTTTTAAAAAATTTTCAGACCACCGATCGCTCGGTGCTAAAGACCGATCGATCGGTCTTTCGTGAACAGGGTTATAAAACCCTCATTTCTATTTTTTTGTTCACTTGTTCTCCGATCTTCAGAGCGATCTCTCGGTTACCTCTCCTCCAAATCTTTCCTACGGACATTCCATTCTATTCTAAAGGTTTCCCAAGCATCTAAAAGGTAAGATTTGTGCATTTTCTTCGATTTAGATTGATTTTCTCATCTAGGGCATCGTTTCTTGCATTTTCTTCAATGGCTTTCGTTTTGTCGTTAATCCTTCTTGCCTATCTCATGTCTGGCATTCCCAAACGTCGGAGGTTGGTCCTCAACAACCAAGAGGATCCTCCTCAAGATGAGGAAAACCTAGAGCCATTTACTTTCACTCCAATAGGGCATGGTATTTCCATTGGGGACAGGCCAATTCGTAGAATGATTGATTCTACAATTGAGAATCGTCAAAAATCTTTGGCTGATAAAACTCGGAAAAATAAAGGTAAAGCTTCATCTTCCCAGTCCAGTAAGTTATCCCAGTTTATCAGTCCTACTGCTGCTCAACTCTATAGTGAGTATTTTAGCAAGAAAGGTGTTATGGTTGAAAGGGACATACATATTTCTGATTTTGGTGATTATTATCTTCCTACACTCATTTCAGATCGTCAATGGGAAGGTATACTTACCTTATCCGGTCCTGCTTCTGTCCAGTTAGTTAGAGAATTTTACTCTAATTTTTCTGAAATCAACCAGAAAAAATGGTCATTCAAATCTCGAGCATTAGAACAATCTGTTGTCATAAATGCTGATTTGGTTTCTAAATTCCTTGGGTGTCCTCGAGTTCCAAATGCATATTATCCTTATATTTATAAGACTGATGAGGATAAAGACTCCATGGAACATGTTGTTACCTTTCTTAGTGGTACTCCTACGTTTTGGGTTGGGTCTCTTATTGAAGTGGCGAAACTCACTAAGGATGCTAGACTAGTAAACCTAGTTATGAGTGCAAATATCCATCCAAAGGTTCATACTGCGGACCTTAGGGAAGATAGAGCTAGATTTTTGTTTAGTCTTCTACGTGGGCGTGATATTGATCTTGCCGCTCACATCATTGACTTGATGATCCAAGCCCATCAAACTAGTACAGCAGTTGGAGCCCTACCATTTGGTTCACTCATCACTAAACTTCTTGGTTCTCAAGGAGTTATCGCTCCTCCTGGTGTTCCTACTCGAGTTCCTAAGGGTCCAATCACCAAAAAGACCCTAGCTCAGAGTTTTTCACATGCCTCAGTTCGAGATACAGAGGAGGGAGCAGAAGTTGGAGCTGGGTCATCTCGTCCTCCTCCGACCACTATGGATGATCTTGGGAGGATGATGAGAGAGATGCAGATGGATCTCCGGACTCATATTTCTTCATACGAGGAGTTTACTACAGAGGTTCGTGGTAGACTTGGATCTCTCGATGCAGCCGTGCTAGGAGTACAGAGAGATGTTCGAGATTTTCGAGCTTACTATGAGTCTCAGCTCACTTCTGATGATGAGCAGGAGTGATGGTTCGTGATGGAAGTTTTTTCTTAGTCGAGTGACAGATTTTATTTAACATTTTGATGTATTTTGTCTTGGTTGTACTTAGTACAAACCTACTTGGATATTATTGACTTGTTATGGATGTATACATTTGAATGGTTTATGCTCATTATTTTCTATCTCATCTCTGGTATCAAACCTACTTGGATATTATTGACTTGTTATGGATGTATACATTTCAATGGTTTATGCTTTCCTTTTCTAATCCACCTTTGGCATTTCGAGCCAAAAAGGGGGAGAATGGTATTATAGCTGTTATGGATTGTGTTATGGATGATGGATGAGATTTTGGAATACTAAGATGATGGATGAGATTTTGGAATACTAACCTGTTATGGATTGTGAATGGTTTTGAATGGTTATACATATTTTCATTCTTATCCTATATTTTATTTCCCATGCTTCACAGGTTTTTGATTTAGCATGTGCAGGCAAACAGGTTCTAAGTTTGGTAAATCATGACAAGTTAACATGTCAAACGTCATGTAATTATTTTTGAGTCATGTAAAGGTCAATTTTCCATTTTTGAATCAATTGGGAAAATTTGAACCTAGTATATGAATTAGTCTTGTTTTGTCCCGGAATTGCCAAAGGGGGAGATTGTAAATCCCTAAATAGGTGTTGGCAAATTCCGTGATCATTAGATAGGTCAGTTGAGTCGAGTCGTCGAGTCATGTTCAACTTGTCAGAAGAGAAGAGAAGAGCTAAAGCTTAAAGAAGATTGAAGAAAGAGAAGAAAAAGGTTCTACTCCGGATCTAGACAGGTAATGGACTTAGAGACCCCTACCTAGGTTGGATTTGACTTAGATAACCCTAAAAATACCTAGGAGGATAGTTTTAAGCCTACCAAAGTTATTTGATCTTAGTTGAATCAAATAAAAATAAAATGAAAATGGTTTTGGCAAAAATTCTGTCTCAACCGATCGCTCGGTATTGCGACCGATCGATCGGTGGCCTACCGAGCGATCGGTGGCTATCGACTGGACTAAATTTTTGTATGGGGAAATTTTCCAGAGAGATGATTTATGACCGAGCGATCGGTCAATAGAACCGATTGATCCGTTGTGCACCGAGCGATCGGTAGTGAGCACCGATCGATCGGTCCCCGTAAAAAGAATTTTTCTTTTTCTGGATTCTTTTTTTAACCCTATATAAACAACTTTTGAGAGACCTAATTCGTGTCTTTGATATTTTTTTGAAAGAGTAGAGGTCTGAGAAACTCTTCTAGGGTTTTTCTTATTGCTTTTATTAGATCTTTGTTGATCCCTCCTCTTTCTTAGATCCTAGAGAATGCAAGTATAGATCAAAATCTTTGATCTTGCATTGTGTGATCTCAGATCTGTATGAGATCCCTCTAGGGTTTGAAATTTACTAAATTGATTCACAACCCTACACCTTGTGTGTGTGTCCGGTGTTTAATCCGGAGCCTTCGTGGAAGGAGATCGATCGTGTGTGATCGTGGATTTGAAGTTGCTTGAAAAGATTTGGTCGGTGTGGAACCGAAGCTGCTAAGGCGGAGATCGAACTTGCTGGTTCGTGGAAATCAAGAGTAAGAGTCTATACCTAGGAACGTAGTTTCTGTTTTGGTAAGGTCTTATCTTGTACTTGATATCTTTTCATAGTGAAGTTTATTGCTGGACAAGGTCCCGTGGTTTTTTCCCGTTAGGGTTTTCCACGTAAAAATCTTCTGTGTTTGATTTGTGTGGATTGTCTGATTGAATTAATCATGGATTTCTAAACATATTAATTGAAAAATTAAAATTGGTTAGAAATTATTAGATAGACCTATTCACCCCCCCTCTAGGTCTTAGAGATCATTGATCTGGATAAATTTCAAGAAGTACGCTCGGTCTGATCTCACCCTTGTGAGTACGTAGGCAACCCAATCCGAGTTCGACCTTAGTTAGTTTTTCTTTCTTAGATTAGTATTATCTTAAATACTTAAGTATTTGAACAACTTAACTTTAATTTGGTTTAAACATAAGAAGTAGGGAACCATTATAAAATGGAAGTCCCGGGGTGCCCTACACCTTCCCTGGACTTAACCGAACCTCTTACCTAGAACTCTACAGCAGACTAAGACCTTATCCATAACCCTGGGACTTATCCCTTCTTAATAAATAGGTGACGACTCTAAATTCAACCCGTGAGTAACAAAATCCGTGCTCATAGATACCTTTTCACCTGTAGTTATGCTCAAATCCATCAGGATATTGCTAGCTATAGCTACACACCATGACTATGAGATATGGCAAATGGATGTCAAAACTGCTTTCCTTAATGGAATGTTAGAAAAAGACATCTATATAAAGCAACCTGAGGGATTCATTGCTCCTAACCAGGAGAACATGGTTTGCAAGCTAAACAAGTCAATATATGGTTTGAAACAAGCTCCTAGAAGCTGGAACCAAAGATTTGATCATTCGATCAAAGAATTTAGATTCCAAAAGAATTTTAGAGGAATCTAGTATATACAAGAAGAACAGTGGAAGAGCGGTAGTATACCTTATTGAAGGGGGATCCTGATAAAAATTTATGCGGAAACTAGATCCCCTATATCTTAACACCATAAAAAGCATCAAAATTATCTAAGAGTTTTAGTCATATCACCTCGGTGAATGTTTTTCACCGGTGAAGCTTAATCCACTCGAACCGTTAGAACACTTTGTAGAGATTTCTCCGAAAAAATACTAGAAGCTCGATCCTTGTTCTTCACTATCCCCACGAAGCTTTAGAATCTCCTTTGGGATTATAGAAGTAAGAGGAAGAAGATGGATCAATGGTGTAGACCTTCTATCACCAATAATACTAAGGTTCAAAACCCTAGATTTGCAAAACCCAACTAGGCCCACCAATATAGCTCACGAAAATCCCTAGGGGTCTCCCCTAGGGCTCACGGTTTGGAGAGAGAGAGGAGATGAGAGAAAAAATTCTGGAGAATTCTACTTAATGGTCTAGGGTGTTGGGGTATTTATAGACTAGGATCTTATCCTAATCCTACTCCAACTTGATCTTATCTAGTAGGATTTATTAATTAACAATAACTCTTATTATTAATAAAATAAACTCCTACTTAATCTATAACTACTTTAGTTATAGTAATCCTATTAATTAAAGAGTCCTTATTATAAGAGGATTCCTTAATTAAAAGGGATAAGTCAACATCCTACACCAAAGTAGGAAACTTAGTCAAACTAAGAATCCACAAAGGGGGGCGTGAGCTTCTATGGGGCGTGGGATTTGAGGTGTTAAAACTCCTTATTGTAATCTAATTACAATAACATCTTAATCCTAATTGCAATCCAACACTTAGATTTTAATTCCATAATAAAATGAATTATATTTCAATAATTATTCAATTAAACAAATCCTAATCCAATTAGGATTCCTCAAGTGGGCGCCCCACCCTAGGGTTTAAACCCATGGGCTTTGGCCCATATTAAAGGTCCATTTTAATGGGTTTATGGATATGGGTCAAACCCATTTTCCCTTTAATTATGTTAATCAAATAATTACTAAAATAATCCCTTAGTTTAAATTTAACAATTAATTTAAACAATAGATTAACTATTAATCTATTTAATTAAATGATTAACTTTTAATCACTTAAAATAATTTATTAACTTTTAATCAATTATTGAGCTTGTATTTCTTATGTGAGCACATCCACAGATTGCTCTGGGACATTCTTACCCTGGCTTATCCCCCTAAATGGGAATTACATCGGAATTGCAAGTGACGTGAGATATCCATGTTGCAATTGAAGCCTAGTGTATGAGCATTAACCATTACAGATCCCGCCACATGAACTTTTAAATTCGATCTATCCTTCCAAATACATTATCCCTAATGGGCCTTCGAGATTGATATACTATCTAACCCATAGCACATTGCAAATCATTTGGGTTTTCAAGACTTATGATTAAGCCATGAGAAACAATTTCTCATGAAAAACATTTTGAAAAAAATCCTTTTATAAGTATAATTAAAGTATATTTCAAAACTTATTTTGTTTTCGAAATTACCTACGCAGGATTTGAACTTAATCAACTATTTTACCCGAAACTTGGATAATCTCTCAAATTAATGAGCATGGATTTCTTGTTTAAAATTTATCATGACTTAAACAACTTTCTGACTATCCGACTGTCACTATATTGTATTTTCCAAGTTAGAAAATACATTGGTAGAATCAAAACAGTCAGATCACTGCCCAGTCATAGATGAACTCATCAGATCTAAGGATCATCGAAACCGTTCAATGTCAATGAGAGACCAACTATCTGATAGAATGTTTATGCAAGAGGTCTCCCATTGAATGCAATCAGTCAATGTACATTTAAGCACCCATATGCTGATGTGTAGTCTCCACTACGATAGTTCGAGATAGAAATACATCTCAACTATTGAGAACATCTTAGCATTCTGGCAGCCATATAAGTGAAGTGCCCAGCTTCACCCACAGCTGTGACTATATAAGGTATAAGGAACCAGAAAGTTATGTCTACCTGTGATAATCTAATCACATAAATTTCCTACAATATATCCTATGGAACTTTATCTCAACATCTCATACCGTATAGATCATCTCATGATCATGGTCAATTACCCATAATGAATACACAATAGTTTAAGAAGAAGTATTTATTAATCCAATTAATAAGGTTCCCACAATCTAAATGACTTTTCTGGGCATCATGTCCAACACTTATTCTTTATGTGGATGATATCCTACTCATTGGGAATCATGTAGAGATGTTGTCATCAGTCGAGATTTGGATTTCTCAGCATTTCTCAACGAAAGAATTGGGAGAGGCATCCTATATTCTCAGAATAAAGATTCTGAGAGATAGAAAATGCCAAATGTTGGGATTGAGTCAAACTTCCTACATTGACAAGATTTTTTCTAGATACATTATGAGTGATTGTAAGACAACTCTTATTCCTTTTAGACATGATGTTACTTTGTCTAAAAAGATGGCTCCTACATCAACTGATGAGATCGGGCAAACGAAGAGGTGCTTATGCTTCAGTAGTTGAGAACCTCATGTATGTCATGCTATGTAATAGACCGGATATCTGTCATGCAATAGGAGTTGTTAATCGGTTCCAAAGAAATCTAGGTGTTAATCATTGGACTGCTATGAAGCACATCATGAAGTACCTGAAAAGGACTAGGGATGATGTGCTTACTAATCAATCAAGAGATCTAGTTGGATTGGGTTATATTGATTCCGATTTTCAATCTGATTCAGATAATAGAGCTTCCACATCTGGGTCTGTGTTCACACTAGGTGGTGCTGCTGTCAGTTGGTGCAACATAAAGCAGAAGAGTATTGCCACTTAAACCTATCGCTCTCTTTTGTGATAGTAATGGTGCAGTAGTGCATAACAAAGAACCTAGGAGCCACAAAAAGATGAAACATGTGGACCGGAAGTATCATCTCATTCGTGAGATCATTGAGATGCAAGACATCATTGGCACAAAGATTAGGTCTCAACTTAATGTTGCTGACCCGATGACTAAAGCTTTATCTGATAAAGTATTTGTAACACACTTAGATATAATGAGATTGTCTTTGACTTCAAGGGAATCAACTTGGACTATGGTCTTATCTTAGAATCTTCATATATATACTTGAGTTGAACTTACTCTTGGATAATTTTCATCCTTTTGTCATGATAAGAGTACTTGCTTCCTTAGAATTTGAAATACTTAAGCACTTGAACACATTTATTAGTACCATAAATTTCATTTCATTGTTGTGTTATTATCAAAATTAGTAGGGGTACCCAAGGTTGTAACCTTAAGGCTAACAATCTCCCTATTTTTGATGATGACATAATAATGTAATGAAGTGGGATTGAGCTTCCCCTCATAATATGATTTTAATAAAAATATGAGGTAAGCTCCCCCTAAACATATGAATATATAAATTTGAAACAGTTTTTAACTTAGATGCATATTTTAGACAAATTTTAATACGTATATCATCATGGATTAATACTAAGAGAAGTTCCACAAAGGTAAGTTTTATCTTTTTTAGCTTTCATCACAAAAGATCAATTTAAGTAAACAACAAGACATGGTAACAAATTTAAATGAGATGATCTTTGAATAAAAGAAGTTCCAAGATATATTTAAATTAGGATATGGTATTGAACCAAGAGAAGTTCCATAATAAGAGTATCTCCTAAATTTGTAACAGAATTGCATAAGATAGATAAAAAAAAAATTTCATTCAATCATTGTAAAGTCAAGATTTACAGATTTTCAGCTCATTACATAAGTCTTTCTCCCTCTATGACATCATCAAAAAAAAATTGGGAAGAAGGACCAAAACAAAAAAATCACAGTCCATCTTTTTTTTGCTTCTTTAAGAGTTCTGCAACTTTTTGGAAAACATCCTCTGATGGGCCTGCACCTTCATCCTTATCCTTTTTTAACTTCTTATATTTCTTCTTCTTCTTCTACATCTTCATCTTCATCTCAACGTGGGTTGCTACTACTGGAAACTTCATTTGAGGAGGGAGGAATGGAATGAAGTTTTGAGGATTTGGGAGGTTTGGTCTTGACCACTTTGAATGATTGCTTCTTCATTGTAGATACTTCAAGGGAGAGCTGATTTATTCCTTTGGTCATTTGGACTAAAACAGTAGCTTGCTTTCCAAGGTGATTAGCTACTTTATCAATGGTAGATCCTTGATGTTTGAGGTGCTTTTCAGTACCTTCTATTTTCCCTTTCATGACAGCTACCATGTCATTTAAAATCATGCTTTATTCCAAGGCATCTATGCCTTTTCTTTCAATCAGCCCTAGGATAGCATCACTTTTATTCTTTGTGACATCTACTGACATCTCAATTTCTCCCAACCGAGGCTCTATAGATTTTGCAAAACTTTTCATTTCCTCTGGGATGCTCACTATCCTAGACTCAAGAGCTCCGACTCTCTCTGAAGTAGCTAATTGGAGGCTCTGGAAGCACTCCCTGATCTCTGACTGTAGAGTAGTCAAGCTAGCTCTAGTCTCTGAGATGAAGGATAGTATAGATGCTCTCATCTCTTCCTAAAACCTCAATTGGTTCATCCTCATGCTCTATAACTGAGCAATAATCTGACTGTTTTGATTGAACTTAAGTACTCTCTAACTGAGGGATTACGATACGGTGACAGTTGGATAATTAGAAACCTATTTGAGTCATGATGAATTTCAAATAAGAAATCCATGCTCATTAAATTGAGAGATTATCCAAGTTCTGGGTAAGACAGTCACTTAAACTTAAATCCTACGCATGTGATTTTGAAATCAAATAAGTTGGAAATATATTTTTAATAAAATATATTATACTTAATAAATTTTTTCTCAAAATGTTTTACATGAGAAATGGTTTCTCATGGCTTAATCAAATGTCTTGGAAACCCGGATGATGTACAATGGGCTATGAGTTAGATAGTATAATAATCTCGAAGGCCTATTGGGGATAATGTTATTGGAATGATCAATCGAATTAAAAAGTTCATGTAGCGGGATCCTTATTGGTTAATGTTCTTACACTGGGATTCAATTGCAACATGGATATCTCACGACACTTGCAATTCCGATGTCATTCCTATTTTAGGGTCAATGGGATAACATCAGGTAAGCCAAGGTTAGAATGTCCCAAAACAATCTGTGGAGATGCTCATATAAGAAATACAAGTTCAAATAATAGATTAATGTTAATCTATAATTTAATTGATTAAATGTTAATCTTTAATATATAGATTAAATGTTAATCTATGCTTTAGATTAAATGTTAATCTAAATTAAAGGATAATGATAATGATTATTTAACTAACTCAATATAAGGGGATATGGGTCGGGATACGGGTTTGACCCATATCCATAAAACCCAACACAAGTGGACCTTATTGGTGGGCCCAAGCCCATGGGATTAACTCCCTAGGGTGGGCGCCCATTACAAGAATCCTAAGTGGTTAGGGAGTTGGTTAGTTAAATAATTATTAATTAATTAGTCCTTATCTTAAGGAATTAGATTCCTTGCTTGGAAAACAAGAAATAAAGTGATAAGATTAATCCTTGTCATGACTTTGAGCACAATTCACTCTCTCCCTCACGCCCACTCTTGCTCACGCCCAACCCTTTTGGGGTTTCTAATTTGATTAGAATCTCTATTGTTTAGGGATTTGATTATATCCCTAATAGTTTGGGAGTTAGTTAGAATCTAGGGAATTAGTTACATCCCATTAGTTAAGGAATCCTTTTAAGAAAATGAATCCTAAATTAGAAAGTTTGTTATAACTAATTAGTTATAGATAAACATTGAGTTTAATTAATGATAAGAGTTATCATTATTTAGTAATTCTTAAGGGATAACTTCTAATTGGATTATGATAGGGATAACTATCAAGTTGTGGATAAGATCCACAACTATATAAGCCAATACACCAAACCGTGTGGGAGAAAATATACATTCATTATTCCTCCTCCCCAAACCATGAGCTATAGAAAGAGAAATCCCTCTCTAATTTTTGTAAACTTCAAGGGTGATCCCAAGTTGATTTTAAAGGCTAGGGTTTGTGAACCCTAAGGTTTTGTGAGATAGAAAGTCTACTCCAATAATCTTCTTCTCTTTGTTCTTCAATACCAAGCATAGATTCAAAAGCTTCACAGGGATAACGAAGAATGAGGATCGAGCTTTGAGTATTTGTTCGAGAAATCTCTACAAAGAGTTCTGATGATTCATTGTATTTTGTGCTTCACCGGTGAACATCATTCACCGAGGTAATTATCTAAATATGTAGTTAATATTATTTGTTATCTATGGTGTAAAGATCTTCAGGATCCAGTTTCCGCATAAATTTTTTATTTGGATTCCCTTCAGTACTCACACCTATAGTTCCTCATGTTGCTCCTCCACCACCACGAGCGGTTCCACCTACTCCAGGGACGCTCACTTATGAAATTTGTGGTTATTGAGGCAAGAAGCACGATACAGTGGAGTGTCAATCGATCAAAGGTGGATGCTTCCACTGTGGAGAGCTTACACATCGAGTCAAGGACTACCCTCGCCGTGGTCAACATAGGCCACCACAGGCTCCAAGGCCTCAACAGTAGCCTCCCTATCCGAACACTCAAGGCAAGGTATTTGCCATTTTAGAACAGGATGCCTAGGCCTTTGATGGCGTAGTACAGGGTATGTTCTACTTATGATTTGTTTACTTATGATATTGTCATAATTGTGTGCTATGAGTTTGCTATATGTGTAACAACATGCTACCTACATGAATGCGTTGTTTGTGCAATTAATCAACACAAATAGGTAAAATATGTCTCATGCACAATGTGGTTAATGAGTGTTCTACTCATGTGTGACTTGGAAACGTAAAGTATTTAGAGAAAATAAATTCTCACCCGTTTGATTAATCTTGTAACTTCAAGGACGAAATTCTAATAAGGAGGGGAGGATGTAGAGGCCTGAATCTTCTTTCATGCCTTTAATGCAAGTAATATGGGTATAATAGTTTTTTTTGTGATGTTTTAATGCATATGTAATTATATCTAAATGGTGTGGTGTGATCAAGGTATAATCAAAGTTGTAAAAAAGAGGGATGCCTTAACATACCTCAAATTTAAGAAACTCTAGCTTTCTCACCGCTTATCAGAATCGAGTGATTCTTGAACCATTAGAAAGGTATTGAAACCCTCTTCTAGGTTCATGTTTATCATTTTTCCAAATTTTGAGTTGAGGTTAAGTTAAATGTTAGATTTCCGAAGTCGGGTCTGCTGAAATTTTGGTCTGCTGTAATCCATCCCAGACTTGTCAGCTTTACAACCCATTTAAATAATTAAAAACTCGGAATTAGGTTTTTTTCATTAGAGACAAAATTGTTCCCCTTTGAATGAAAAGTCCAACTTAAGTTGAATCATCAAAATCCGATCAGTAAGTCAAACGTTACGGTCGAAATACCAAACGGGAAAAATCGGGACAATTCACTGGAATTTGGACGATCGATCGTCCCTAGCCTAACGATCGATCGTCCCTAGCCTAACCTATGGTTTTGAGGGAGAAATTTCTTGGAGAAGGAGATAGCTTGAAAATTGTAAGGAAAGCTTGGATATTAACCTCAAATCTTCTTGGGAGCATTTTGGATCCAAGGGAAGGATCCCAAAGGTCGATATCCTCTCTAATCTAACTCTTGTAATATGTTTATTGATTAAGTATGACAAACGATGAATTTGTATGGGATATTGCATGTTTAAGTAAGGATATAGATGGATTTGTATTTAATCGTATGGAGTGGAATTTTTCTGGCAGTTCTCCAAAAGTTTGGGTTTTGTGAAGACTTTATCATACTCATAAAGGGCTACATTTATACTCAATGCTTTTCCATCATTATTAATGGTTCTTTGCATGGATTCTTTCAAAGTTTGAGAGGTTTAAGGCAAGGAGACCCTCTATCTCCTGCCCTTTTTATTCTGGCTGAAGATGTTCTTAGTCGGGGCCTTAAAGATATTTTATCTAATCAAGTCTGCGCCTACAATATTGGGAGGTATGGCTTTCCAGTATCTCACCTCTTATTTGCTGATGATACCCTGATTTTTTGTAATGGCAGATCTAAAAGTTTGAAAAGCATTACAAATTTTTTAAAGATATATGAAGCTTCTTCTAGACAAAAAATTAACAAACAAAAAAGCTTGATGTTTTGTTCGGATAAGCTTACTATTTCTAGAAAAATGGCAATTTCTATCTGTACTGGTATTAAATTCAATCAATTACCATTCACTTATCTTGGTGTGCCTCTATTCAAAGGCAGGCAAAAAAGGTCTTACTTTATTCCTTTGATTGAAAAAATTCAAAGGCGTATTTCTGGTTGGTCTGGGAAGCTTCTCTCTGTGGGAGAGCGGTTGATTCTGATTAAACATGTTTTATCTTCCATTCCATCTTATATTCTATCGAGTATTCATATCCCTGCTAGCATCAGCTCTTCCATTGATTCTTCCATTGCAAAAAAATTTGGGAATAATTCGAATATCTCTAAAAGGAGACATTGGGTTAGCTGGAAAAAATGTTCTCTTCCTCATTCTGAAGGTGGTTTGGGAATCAAAAAAATGTCAGAGTTTTCTTTAGCTTTCAGAGTTAAACAGGCTTGGAATATTTAAACCTCAGAGTGTCTCTGGGCTCGGTTCTATAAAGCTAAATATAGTTTCATTCATGTGTGGAATGCATTGCCTAATCAGGGAGCTTCGAAGTTATGGAGAGATATCTGTGGAGTTTTCTAGTTTATGCTGTCTAACTCAACTATGCTTATTGGGAATGGTTCTTCAGTCAATTTTTAGTTTGATCATTGGTGTGGGGAGGAAGCTCTTATTAATGACACCATAACCCCTCCTTCTATTAGCCCAAATATTAGAAACATCCTCGATTTAGCTGGTAACTGGGATCTTTCTCAGGTGAGTCACTTTTCGATGCCTTATTCTATAGAAAATATTAAATCTAGAGGGTTTGCTATCTCTCATGAAAAAGATGTTTTAATCTAGAATAAGTCATCAGATGGAAAGTTTTTAGTTAATTCAGCTTGGGATTATGTAAGGGAGAGAAATCTTTCTCATGCTTGATATTTAGTTTTATGGCATCCTATTGTCCCTTCTAAGATCCAGGTATTTTGCTGGAAAATTATGAAGAATTCTATTCCAATTGATTCAACTATTCAAGGATTGGGAATTCCAATGGTTAGTAGATGTTGTTGTTGTGATAATGTCAGGATGGAAAATGCCTCTCATTTGTTTATTAGAAGTGATATTGTTGTTGGTCTCTGGATTTTTTTCTCAAATTGTTGTCTCATTCCTATTTATCCTTAGAATAATATTATATGTCACATTAAGAGATGGTAACGAGGAGCTTCTTATTGGAAAAATGTTCTTCTCCTCCTTGTTCTAGCATTGATAATATGGGAGATATGGATTGAGAGGTGTAGAAGAAAATATGATTCTAAGAGGAGAAGTTATATTAGTCTACTGCACAATATTAAGAGAACAATTTTGGATATTGGTTCTTATTATTCCAGGAATGATATGGACTTGACTCCTATTTTTGGAATGGTTCAACATATCCATTCTTCTTTTCGGCCAGTGTTAGTTTAATGGCTTTGTCCTCCTAGAGGTAGAATGAAACTTAATGTTGATGGTTCATCGAGAGGAAATCCAAGGATATCAAGTGGTGGAGGTGTTATCAGAGATTATAATGGAGACATTGTGGCTTGTTTTTTCTCTTATTATGGTATTTGCAGCAATAACTCGGCAGAGGCTCAGGCTCTTCTTGATGGCCTTTTGTTATGTAATCAGCATGGGATTAGTAATATGGATATTGAGTCTGATTCAAAAATTCTGGTTGACACATGGAATGGTAGAGGTTCTCATTCTTGGCAGAATTGGTATAGGGATAGTAAGATAAAATCTCTTCTTCAGAATTGTCATTCCTTCAATCATGTGTATAGAGAACTAACTGTGTAGCTGATGGTCTAGCTAATCTTGGATGTGATCTGATGGTGTCTAAATCTTTTTCTTCTTCTGACAATATCCCAGCTAAGATAATTTCGTTAAATCTTTTGGATAAAATGGGTATTGGTAATATCAGACTGGTTAAGATTTAATCTTGTTTTCTTTTAGTTTTGAGTCTATCAGGGTAAGGCCATATGTCCCCCCTCTTTTTATTGATGGATTGTAAGGGTAAGGTTTATGTCCTCCTCGTTTGTTTTCTCTTTCTTATTTTGGTTGTTTGTAGGGGTAAGGTTTATGTATCGCAACCCAAAACCCACCCTAGGAGTTAGAGTGAATCTTGGACGACCAATCATGACTTTCATAACTTGCTTGACCAAAATAACCTACAAAAGACCCACAGAGCATACACAATAGAGGACATAAATGGCGGAAACATACACTAACATAGCACAGTGGAAGACTTAATCAAAACCTCTATGTGTATAAATATATACATGCTCCAAGTTGATACAAAAGAAGAATACGCAAAAGAAGTGTGGACAGGTTGGCCAAAATACATGAATATATCTCTCTCAACTCACCCACAGCTACATCACTCAGAATCTACTACCATCTAATAGTAACCCTCGACCGGAGGTTCCTCTAAAGGTTCCTCAACGTACTCCTCCTCCACCCAAGGGCTCGGAGCACAGACATCAAAAGGAGCAGCCGCTCCGCTATCACCTGCCGACATAAGAAGTACGGCTGAGCATAGAATACTCAGCGGGTACCAAATACTAACCAATAGTCATAGCATAAAAATGGCAATACATAAATCAGGAGCAATTCATATATGTAAAACGGGAACAATTCATGTCATACAAGGAAGTAAAGCAATTAATAATCATGCTTGCATTTCGTAAAAAGCCGATAAAACCTCTTGAAATCATGGTGCGCTTGAAAGCTTGTCGTGTTTATCTTGCTTGATCTTGTCGAGCGTGTTGTACGTATCATGCCATGCCGTGCGTGCTTATTTGTGATCATGTAACTTGTGAGATACACTTGTGAGATATCCTTATGAGATGCACTTGAGAGGGAAGGGAGACCCTTCTTTATGCAATGCACTTGAGAGGGAAGGGAGACCCTTCTTTATGAGATGCACTTATGAGTGAGGGGAGTCCCCTCGTGGTATGTTTGTTCTTGTTTTCTTGTGAAAGGCGAGGTAAAACATATCGTAGGATATGTCCCACCTCTAAACCTCGTTCTTGAAAACCTCGGTAAATTCATGTCATGCATGTCGTGCTCGTGGGAGCGTGTACATGACTTGCATTTGAATTCAATTATGACAATTGGGCAATTCACAATAGATATAACATCAATAATTTAAACAAGTCAATAATTTGGAGGGTAGCAAGAGGCACCGACCTTGACAAATGAGGGAAAAAATCCCCTTCCAAAACGTGCGTGAGTTGCTGCCCTAGCTTGGAGAAACTGCTCCTCGCGTGCTTGAACTGGAATCTTGAAGCAATCCAAGCTTGAGGTGATATAGGGTTCACAAACCCTTTGATTTCTTTTCAAAACTCAAACCCTAGGTTTAGAAATCTCCTTCTCTTCTCTCTTCCTCTCTAATATCTTCTAAGTGTGGTAAATGAGCCCTAAAGGCTCAGGCAAACCTTAATAGGGAAGGGTATAACACCCAAATGCTGAAAATGCCCTTAATGAAATTCTGCAAAAACACGAAGACCGAGCGATCGGTGGTTATGACCGATCGATCGGTTGCCTACCGAGCGATCGGTGTTCTTGACCGGGTGATCGGTCAAAAACATGCTCTCTGGAAAATTTTCCCATACAAAAAAGTGCACCAGTCGATAGCTACCGATCGATCGGTTGTGGACCGATCGATCGCTGTTGTGGACCCAGCGATCGGTGCTCTGCAAGTCCAAATTGTTTTGGCCATATCTTTTTACTCGCTCGTCAGATTTTGACGATTCAACTTGTATTGGGTTCTTACTTCGAAAAGAAACATTTCTGACATTTCGGAATTTTCAATTTCTTCCTTATTTATTAATTATACTACATTAAAGGCAAATTAGCTACGAAAGTGCTAGGTATTAAGCATGAAAAGTCCGGGGCTCTACATCCTCCCCCCTTACAAAAATTTCGTCCTCAAAATTTAGACGATACCTGCATTACAAACCAAAACAAAATTACAAGTCATATACAAAACCTATACAAAACTCATTCAAACAATTTCGGGTACTTCGCTTTGACTTCGGCCTCTCGCTCCCACGTAGCCTCTTCTCGAGCATGATGTTGCCACTGTACTAGGACCAACGGAATCGTTTTGTTGCGAAGGACTTGATCTCTCCGATCCAATATATGAACCGGCCTCTCAGCTAAAGTGAGATCCTCCAGTATTTCTAACGGCTCCAAGTCTATGACATGCAAAGGATCTGCAATGTACTTCCGAAGCATAGACACATGGAAAACGTTGTGAACCGCGGCCATATGAGGTGGAAGAGCTACCCTGTAAGCAACCTCACCAACTCGCATGATGATCTCAAACGGGCCCACATATCAAGGACTAAGCTTGCCTCGCCTGCCAAATCTCATAATCCCCAGATACCTTTACAAAGACTTGATCCCCAACCTGGAATTCCAAGTCCCTGTGGCGTGTGTCCGCATAGCTCTTTTGACGATCTTGAGTGGCTTTCAACCGATTCCGGATGATCTTGACTATACTCACAGTTTGCTCGATCAACTCCAGACCTAACACCTTTCTTTCTCCTACCTCATCCCAGTAGAGAGGAGACCTGCAGCTTCGCTCATATAAGACCTCAAATGGTGCCATTTGGATGCTCGCCTGATAGCTATTGTTATAGGCGAATTCAACCAAAGGCAAGTATTCTTCCCAACTGCCCTTGAAATCCAACATACAAGCTCGAAGCATGTCTTCAATGACTTGGTTCACCCTCTCGGTTTGTCCGTCTGTCTGTGCATGAAAAGCGGTGCTGAAATCAAGTCGGGAACCTATAGCTTCCTGAAAACTCTTCCAGAACCTGGATGTGAATCTCGGATCTCGATCTAACACAATACTAACTGGCACCCCGTGTAGCCTAACAACTTCCTTAATATATAGTGCGGCCAACTGATTAGAATTGAACGTGGTCCGGTAAGGTAAGAAATGCGCGGACTTTGTCAAACGGTCCACCACAACCCAAATCGCATATGAGCCCCTTACCGTCTTTTGCAAGCCAACTATGAAGTCCATGGAGATGTTCTCCCATTTCCACTTGGGAATAGGAAGAGACTGTAATAGGCCTGTGGGCAGCATGTGCTCTGCTTTCACCTGCTGGCACACCAAACACCATGCCACATATTCCGCAACATCCCTCTTCATATTCCGCCACCAAAAGTGACTCTTGAGGTTCCGGTACATCTTTGTACCCCCAGGATGCATCGTGTACTTTGCCCGATGGGCTTCATCCATAATCTTCCTCCGAAGATCTGCATTGGCTGGAACACACAGCCTTCCCTTAAATGTGATAGCACTTCGGCTAGTGAGAGAGAGGTCCTCACTACCCTTGGCAACTTCCTTGTCCCGATAAGTCAACAATTCAGCATCCGTGGCTTGGTATTTTTGAGAGTGTTTTTAATGTTAATATGATGTTATTAAGAATTGAGAAACTAAGCTAATGAGATATTATGGTTTATTATGCTAAATTATGCGTTATTTATATAACATGGGAGTTTTGCATGTGTTATAAATTCTATCAAAATGAATGGGGGATTTTATCTATAACATGGGGGTTTTGCATGTTTTATGAATTCTATTCAACATGAATAGGGGAATTATGTCCATGACATGGGGGTTTTACTTGTGATAGAAATTCTATTAAGTATGATTCTACTATTATGATGTTGTAGAGGGGAAGGGGATGGGGTTTACTATTTATAAAATTGGTTAAGAGAATCATGAAATCATGATTAGGTATTGTTTACTATGACGATGTAAATTATGCCCTAAACACTCGTATGCTAAATTATGCCCTATTCATACTTGTACAGTGATCGACATTCGGATAGGCCAAAGCCTAGAAGAAGTCCTCTAGGTTGGGAATTCTCTAAGTAGGGAGATGTGACCTAGCGGGGTTTTTTGGTGGAAGACTGAAGTCTAGGCGATGACCGAGTTCGAATATTAATCACGAATGTTAAATTATACCTATCTATATCGTATGATGATTGATATTCAGGTAGGCCAAAGCTTAGAGGAAGGTCTTCCAAACCGGGAATTCTCTAACCATATGGTATGCGACAGTATGGTGGAGTTTCCATGATGGGAGATTGGAATCTAAGTAATGACCGAGCTCAGATGTTAATCACGACACTCAAGCACAAGTTCACATATATAGTAGTTCGCTTACAAGTCTCATGGGTATATAAGCATGGCATGGGCATGGGCATGGACATGGGCATGGTCCGTATCGATTCCGAGCGGCATGTCAGTTAAGTTATTTTATGGGCATGGTCTGTATCCATTCTGAGCGGCATGTCAGTTATGTCATTACATGGGCATGGTTCGTATCCATTTCAAGCGGCATGTCAGTTAAGTTATTGTATAGGCATGGTCCATATCCATTCCGAGCGGCATGTCAGTTAAGTTATTGTGTGGGCATGGTCCGTATCCATTCCGAGCGGCATGTCAATTATGTTATTACATGGGCATGGTCCGTATCCATTCTGAGCGGCAAGTCAGTTAAGTTATTGTATGGGCATAATCCGTATCCATTCCGAGCGGCATGTCAGTTATGTTACTGCATGGGCATGGGCATGGTCCATATCCATTCCGAGGGGCATTTCAGTTATGTTATTGCATGGACATGGTCCATATCCATTCCGAGCGGCATTTCAGTGATGTTATTGTATGAGCATGGTCCGTATCTATACCGAGCAGCATGTCAGTTATGTTATTGCATGGGCATGGTCCGTATCTATTCCAAGCGGCATGTCAGTTACGTTATTGCATGGGCATGGTTTGTGTCTACTTCCGAGCGACATGTCAGTTACTTACAAATACTGGATAATGAACACTGAATTACGAGGATAATGAAACATGATATGATATGTCTACATGTTCTTCCGCTCTTTGATTATAGGATTACACATGAGATTGAGATATTGATTATGTAAATGCTATATGAACCTGTCATTTATTATGTCATATGAACTTGTCATAGATTATATAAATGTCCTCTGAAACTTTTATTGATTACGCCATATGAACCTATTATTGATTTTGTAACTATCGCATGAATCTGATATTGGTTATGAACATGAGTTATTGATATTGTTAGTTAGAGTGGATATCCACTGAGTGTTGTCAATGCTCAGTCGACCTGTTATTGTCGTCACGTTTAGAGCGAGTTGATTGCTGAGCCGTGGTTGAGGAAGCTCGAGAGTTGGTTAGGTGACCACATTATTAGGCCTTGTTTTACATTTTGAAAGGGGTTGTAAAAGACTTATGTGTTTCAGGATGTTGCTTAGACTATCTTACTTTTGTTAGTGGTTTTAGACTATCTCGATTATGGTGGGTTATGTTTGACATATTACATTTGTACAAGATGGTTTGGCTTTTATACATCGAATTTTATTATTCTCATTTTGGATACTCGTGTTCTATGCCTTGTAAATGTTAGCCTCAAGGTTACAACCTTGGGTACCCCTACTAATTTTGATAATAACACAATAATGAAATGAAAATTATGGTAATAATAAATCTGTTTAAGTGCTTAAACATTTCAGATTATAAGAAAGCTAGCACTTCAATTATGAAAAATGATGGAAATTATCCAAGAGGAAGTTCAACTCAAAGTATAAAATTGAAGATTCCAAATTATGACCGTAGTCCAAGTCAGGTCCCTTGAAGTCAGAGCCAAATCATCAAGACCCAAGTTCAGTCAAGATCAACTCTCAAGAAGCCTTCAAATATATTTTAATTTTATTTTGAGAGTGTCTAGGACTTATGTAAGAAATCCTCAAAATATTGGTAAGTTGGATGCTCAAAGTTCATAGATTGACCATAGGAGCCCAGAACACATTTTGATCATCATTCTAAGACCCTAAGGATTCACAAAATCATGTTAATTAATAGTAAATTGACCTAGGAATTTATTCTTATCTCTTTGGTCTGATCCAATACAGAATTCAAAATTTCTGTTATGAATTCGTCGATGAATTCTCAGAGCAATCTGAATTCGGTGACGAATTGAAGACTAAAAATGAAGAATTGCTCATTGTCTTAAGAATTCGGTGACGAACTGAGGAAGGAACTCCACTTCGTCGACGAATTGATGCCTGAAACAAAAAAAACACTGTAACGGCTATATTCAAACGGCCTAAAATGAATTTAATGTTTCATCAACGGCTATATTGGATCAAGTGCTATAAAAGGAGTTCATTTATGAACTAAATAACATTTGATCAGTGCAATAACTTCATTCAAGTATTCATTCACTTACATTGATTTCTCACTCACTCACATACATAGAAATCCCCAAAATCTTTCTTAAGCTATTCAACTCTATTTATTTTGAGAGATTTCATTAGAGTTTGTACTTCACTCTTTCAACTCAATTCAGGAGCTTTCAATTCAGATTCAAATCCACAAATCTTTTATTAAAAGTTAGTCAAGAATCTTGGATTCTTACACTTGAAGTTGTTGCTTCAGTAAGAGAGGGAAGAGCTCTTGTAGGTTTCAACCTGACCTAAAGGAGGGTGTCTAAAGGTTCTGTCTTGACATAAAGAGAGACTGTAAAGGTTTAGGCTCCACCAGTGAAGGAGTCTGTACGATTAAGGAATCGTGGTGAATCCTCTAGCTGGAAAAGCTTGAGGCTAGGAGTAGGCTAGAATTATTGAACCTCGTGAACAAATTTTGTGTTTACTTCTCTTACTCTTCTCTTTTACTTTCAACATTATTTCTTTTTAATTGTAAGTTGCAAATTAAATCTTATTCCACATTATAGACTTAGAGTCTAAATTTTTAAAATCTGCCATAGACCCTATTCACTCCCCCCCCCCCCCCTTTAGGGTCATTATCTAGCCAACAGTATGTCATGGGATTTAAGCAAGTTTAAGAAATGTGGCGACCCAAGGTCCTATTTTGGTCAAGGTAGGATTTTGGGTCGTTACAATCCAACCTTGAGAAGGAAGATCCTTGCTCGTGGAAGAAGATCCATGTGAGCACGGGATTTTACTCCGCCTCACGGGGTGAGGTATGTTGAGAGTGAAGGGAATCCAGATAAAAATTTATGCGGAGAACTAGATCCCGATGATCTTAACACTATAGAAAGCAACTAATGCTATCTACATGTTTAGAAAATTACCTTGGTGAATGTTGTTCACCGGTGAAGCAAAAACCAACTAGAACCATCCGAACTCTTTGTAGAGATTTCTCGAAAAAACACCTAAAGCTCGATCCTTGTTCTTCGCTATCCCCACGAAGCTTTTGAATCTTTTCTTGGTATTAAATAAACAAAGAGAAGAAGGATATTTTGGAATAGACTTTCTATCTCACCAAAACCCTTAGGGTTCCAAACCCTAGCCTTGAAAATCCCTTAGGGTTCAAAACCCTAGCTCACAAAAAACCTTTGGGGATTCTCCCTTAATCTCATGAAAACACATTGGAGGAATCTCCCTTGGCCCATGAAATTTCTAGCAAGAGGAAAAATTAACCACTCTCCCCCACACGGTTTTGGGTTGGAGAACAACAATGATCTCCTCCCCCCCTACGGTTTTGGTAATGGGGTATTTATAGATGTGGATCTTATCCACACCTAGATCTCCTAATCATTATCCAATAATGATACTTTATCCCTTAGAGTTTCTAATTTAATAGACTCCTAATTAATCCACAATTAATTAGTTGTTATAAACCTTCTAATTTGGGATTCCTTTTCATAAAAGGATTCCTTAATTAAAGGGATATAACTAACTCCTACTTTGTAGGGATCCAACCAACTCCCTAGATAATAAGGATATGATCAAATCTCTATACAATAGGGATTCTAATCAAATTAGAAAGACCAAGGGTGGGCGTGAGCAAGGAGTGGGCATGAGGGAGTGGGAGACTTGATCTCCAAGTTTGGGATTAAGGTCAAACCTTATCTCTTTTGTTTCTTGTTTTCAAGCAAGGAATCAAATCCCTTAACTTAAGGATTAATTTAATTAATAATTATTTAACTAACAAACTTCCTAACCAATTAGGATTCATCAAATGGGCGCCCACCCTAGGGATTAAATCCCATGGGCTTGGGCCCACTTATAAGATCCACTTAGTTGGGTTTTAAGGATATAGGTCAAACCCATTTCCCCTTATTTTATGTTAATTAAATAACCATTAACATTATCCTTTAATTTAGATTAACTTTTAATCTAAACCATAGATCAACATTTAATCTATTTATTAATGATTAACAGTTAATCACTTAAATTATAGATTAACATTTAATCTATTATTGAGCTTATATTTCTTATGTGAGCATCTCCACAGATTGCTCTACGACATTTTAACCCTGGTTTACCCAATGTTATCCCATTGACCCTAAATATGAATGATATCGGAATTGCAAGTGACGTGAGATATCCATGTTGCAATTGAATCCCAGTGTAAGAACATTAACCATTAAGGATTCTGCCACATGAACTTTTTAATTCAATTGATCATTCCAAAAACATTATCCCTAATGAACCTTCAAGATTATTATACTATCTAACTCATAGCCCATTGCACATCATCCGGGTTTCCAAGACATTTGATTAAGCAATGAGAAATAATTTCTCTTGTAAAACATTTTGAGAAAAACCTTTATTATGTATAATATATTTCAAACATGTTTGATTTGAAAATCACCTGCACAGGATTTAAGCTTAATCGATTGTCTTACCCGGAACTTGGATAATCTCTCATTTTAATGAGCATGGATTTCTTGTTTGAAATTCATCATGACTTGAACGGCTTTCTGACTATCCAACTGTCACTGTATCGTAGTCCCTAAGGTAGAGAGTAATTTGGTGGAATCAAAACAGTCAGATTACTGCTCAGTTATAAATGAACTCATCAGATCTAAGGATCATTGAAACTGTTCAATGTGAATGAGAGACCAACTATCTGATAGTATGTTTATGCAAGAGGTCTCTCATTGCATGTAATCGTCAGTGTACATTTAAACACCCATATGCTGATGTGTAGTCTCCACTACAATAGTTTGAGATAAAACTACATCTCAACCATTGAGAACATCTTAGCATTGTGGCAACCATATAAGTGAAATGCCCAGCTTCACCCATAGCTATGACTATATAAGGTATAAGGAACTGGAAAGCTATATCTGCCTATGATAGTTGCATCACATAACTTTCCTATAATATATCTTATGGACCTTTTGTCGATATCTCATATCGTATAGATCATCTCATGATCATGGTTAATTACCTATAATGAATACACAATAGATAAAGAAGAATTCTATATTAATTAAATTAATAAGAATCTTACAATCTAAATGACTTTTCTGGACATCATGTCTAACAGAGAGTCGCCACCTATTAATTCAGAAGGGATAAGTCCACGGGTTGTCGATAAGGTCTTAGTCTATTTTAGAGTTCTAGGTAAAAGGTTCGGTTAAGTCCCGGGGAAGGTGTTAGGCACCCTAGGACCCCTATTTTGTAATGGTTACGAACTTTCTAGGTGTAAGCCAATTTTTAATCAAATTATGTTCAAATGCCTAAGTGTTTAAAGTAATACTAACCCAAGAAAAAGAAAGCTAGCTAGGGTTAACCCGAGTTGGGTTGCCTACATACGCACAAGGGTGAGATCAGACCAAGTGTATTTCTGGCACATGAGCCTGAGCCAAGGCTAAGGGGTATATGAGTGTGCACCAAGGGTGGCTAAAGGTCTACCCCGGAGGCTAGGATTTGGTTGACCGGGTTGGTCAAGTGTATGGTTTAGGCCCAGTAGACCAAGGGTAAGTTCGGTAGACTAGGGGTTAATCTAGTAGACTAGGATTAGGCCCGTTAGGCCAGTGTTAGATTTAACCGAGGTTAGGGTTACTAACCGGGGTTAAGGGTCAAATTAACCATGGTTAAGATTGCTAACCACAATTGAGGGTAACAAGGTTAGGCCCGGTGGGCCAAGGCTGGGCCCAGTAGGCCAAAGGTAAGCCCGGTAGACTACAAGATTAGGCTTGATAGGCTAAAAGAGGGTTTAACCGAAGTTAGGGTTGCTAACTAGGGTTAAAGGATAAAGTAACCATGGTTAGGGCTGCTAATCATGGTAAAAGGGGCCAAAGCAGAACTTTTTGATCACTTTGCAATTTTAAAAAAAAATTAGCATTTTTTGGGATTTTTTCAAGAGTTAAGATGGTTTAACTATGGTTAAAAATTAATCGGGGTTGAGTTAACCCCAGTTAAAGGTCTAGGTAGGTTAGGATGGGCCCAGATAGCATGGCAGGGCCTAGAATGGCCTCCTACCTGGTCTGAGCCCTGTGCAAATCCTAAAATTACAGAAAAATGGGAATGGCGGTAGAGAATCTATCATCATTTCCATCTTCTTTCTGAGCTGGGTTTGCTAGCCTGGGATTTGAGTTAGGGATGAACCCAAGAGTCACTGGCCTTCCATGGTTGAAGAGGGGACTTCATTGAAAGTCCTGGGCCTTTGGTGGGCCCAGGGGATGGTTTGGAGTGGGCCCAAGATGGGGCTGAACACACTGTAGATGGAACTCAATAATGGCGGTTTATGTATTACCACTATTATGGATAGTCTACTCTCTTGGCATTTTAACCATGGTTAGGCAGCATTGGTTTACCTGGAATGACCAGGGTAGAGAGGTAAGGGTTTAAGGAGTCTAACCATGATCTTGGAATGAACCAGGACCCACCAAAAAATTATGCAATAGCCTTTAATCAGAACCCCAGGAATGGCAGTACTAAGTTTACCGCCATTCCTGGCGTTTTCCAAAATCTGAGATGTACCCCTTGGGCCTCGGTTAGGCTACTTCCAAGGGATCCCTCATGGCCTGAGGGTCCCCCAGAAGGTTCACAAAGGTTCAATGCAATTGGGGTCTTATGCCCGAATTCAAAACCTCAAGGGGGTTCCTCCATGCCTATGAGGAAGGCAGGGGGACCCCTATCCTTGGTTGTGCAGTAAAGGGAAAGCAAGAATATCTACCGTCATTCCAGTTTGTTTGCTAAAAATGACCCAACCCCCACACATATCAACTAAAACACTGTTCATAAACCTAAAAAAGGGAATGGCAGTAATGTTATTACCGTCATTTCTGAACTTTTTTGAAAAATGATAGTGGGCCCTATAGCAACGGCTCTAAAGGCATGTGGGCCCATGTTTGGGCCCACAGGATAGTTGGCATCGATTTTTGGGCTCTTGGGCCCTAGGGCTAGACTAGAGTTTACCTAGGGTTTGACTAGAGTTTACCTAGGGTTTGACTAGGACTTACCTAGGCTTTGACTAGGTTTACCTAGGGTTTGACTAGGGTTTACCTAGGGTTAGGGTTTGTCCTAGGGTTAAGCCTATGGTTTGACTAGGGTTTTACCTAGGGTTTGACTAGGGTTAGGGTTTATCCTAGGGTTAGGCCTATGGTTTGACTAGGCTTTCGCCTAGGGATTGACTAGGGTTTACCTAGGGTTAGGGTTTGTCCTAAGGTTAGGCCTATGCTTTGACTAGGGTTTTGTCATAGGATTTTAAGGTGGGATTAACCATGGTTATCATGTTTAACCATGATTAAAGGGGAGTAAAAATTGGGGGCTTACAATCCAAGCATTAGAAGCCAAAATTTGAGCTCCACTTGATCTCCAACAAAAACCCTCTTTGGAAACCTTACTCTTCTCTCTTTTTCTCCCAAAATCTCTCTTAGGGTTTTTGTTTGTCTAAAACCCCCGAAAATCCCCGCTATTTATAGCTGAAGGGGATAAAACCCAAAATCCTGCATTCAGGGTTGTTTCACGACTTTAACATGCATGACCATTCGAACGATCTTTTTATCATTCGAACGGTGGTGTGATCGTTCGAACGGTTATGCCAACTCTTTTTGGTTTCCAAAATCTTGAGTCAACATTTACTGGGATCGTTCGAACGGTCATGAACCGTTCGAACAGTTGAGGTTACAGAGTCCTTAGGACCTTAGAACACACCATATACATTTACAAAATTGAAGCCTCAACCCTCCTTCTCATTAACTAAAGTAATGACAATACAAAAGGCTTCAAGCCTTGGAACACTATTCACTGACATTATTCACAGCACTATTCACCATGCCCTACCATCAAGATCCGGGGTTCTACATGAAATTAGTGCAATAATGTTGTAATGGGCATTCAAGTGAATCACCTCTTAAACTCCGGTTCTCCGTCAAGGAATTCCACAGGGTTCATTACATCTTGATTAGAGAATCCTCGAAATGGAAAATATTGCTGTAAGTGTGACTTACACAAATACCAACTACCATACGGAATAATTAGGGCATAATTTATCACAATCAACAATAATATAATTTCACTTAATACGTAATCATTCCTACTATAGAGTTTGATACAAGTACTAAACCTCCACAACTCTCTCTTCTCATGCATGTGCACCCATTTCATTCATTTCATAGTAAGAATATTATATAAGGTTCCCCAATTCAATTCCATGTAATCCATTACCCTAATTCATAATTTCAAGAGTTTAAAACCTCAATTCCTCCATAAGAAAACCCACAAAATTCAATCCATACTCATACTATAATATACACATCCCATAATCCATAAAATACTAGAAATGTTATTGTAGAAGACCATCCAAGACTAGAATAGCTTAAAAATACTAGGTTATTCATAATGAGGTTGAGTTTGATAGTATATCAACCTCTTAAGAATTAAATCCAACAGTCTACAGCTTGAATGAGGGTTGAGAATGCTGAAAATTGGATCTCCAAGCTTGAGGGAGTGAATCCAAGCTTCTTCTTGCTTCCCAATGATCTCCCTTTAGAAAACCTAGGGTCTCTCTCGCCAAATTAGATAAAAAGGCCTTAGCGTAATCTAAACCCTCGAATTAGATGGTCTATTTATAGTCTTAGGGTTGATGTAGAACCTTGTAACTAAATTCCCTATTTGGTGAATAGTCAGTGAATAGTGTCGGTGAATAATGAATTTTGGTAGGTCTTTTATGTGTTATGAGGGATGACTAATGACTAAAAGGAGTTAAAACCAAAAATATAATTGTTTATGGGTGTTAAGGCTAAGGTAAAAGAGTGGAAGTACTCTAGGAGAGTTAAGGGAAGAGTGGAATCACTCTAAGTGCATAAACCCTTAGAGTGGAATCACTTTAAGTGGAATCATAAGTGCATAAATCCCAAATTTCGTGGGTAAGGGTTTCATAAACCCTCAAGACAGAAATTGGGGGAAATTGAGAGAGTTAGAAAGGGAGAAAGGGAAAGCTAAGGTTTTCCAAAAGATTGTGCAAGGATCAAAGTGAAGCTTGGATCCTTCCTTGGAGCTTGGATCTCACATCCTCATCTCTTCTCAAGCTTCTCTTCAATCTTAAAAAGTAAGTGTAGAGCCCCGAAACTTTTGCTATGCATTGGAACTCGTGCCAAGCCATTTTGCCTTTGTAATCTTTTTCCTTTCTATGGAATGAGAAATTTTGAACAACTTAAGCGTTAAAAGGTAGTGTTCCCAAGTCGGATGTGTCGAAAAACCGGAGTTACTGAAACCATTGGCGGATCAGTTGACTTTAGGGGTAATTTAGTCAATAAATAAAGTAGAAATTGGAAATTCTGAAATGTTAGGAATGTTCCTTTTCGAAAGACGAATCCAACGCAAGTTGAATCGTCAAAATCGGACAAACGAGTTGAAAGTTATGGCCAAATTACCAAAGTGTGGAAAAATAGGAGAAAAACAACAAAATCTGAAGGGTGCAATCGATCGCAAGTCAGGTGCGATCGATCGCATGCAAGCGAAATAGGTCCTAAACTCTTGGGGTCATATGCGATAGATGGATCCCCAGGTGTGATAGATCACAGGGATCTGCGATCGATCGCAAGAGTGTGCGATCGATCGCATGTAGGGGGGAAATCAGACCAGAAATGTTCGGGTTCATGTGCGATAAATCGCATCCAGGTGCGATCAATCACAAGGACCTGCGATCGATCGCAAATAAGTGTGCGATCAATCGCATGCGGTAGCAGATTCCGGATTTGAGGGTCTTAAACCCTTTTCTTGTTTAGGGATCCTCATTTGAGGTATTTCTAGCCTAGAGAGGAGAGAAAGAGGGGAGAAAGGAGAAGAGGATTTTGGAGAAATCCTCCAATGTAGCTTTGATTGGAGATCAAAGGGGGTTCAAACATGAAGATTTTCAAAGAAGTATCCTTCCTCAAGCATTTAGAGTTCCTCAAACCCAAAGAGGGGTTCTTCTTCAAGGTTGGGACTCCAAATCAAGGGTGTTCTCCACTCTATTGAAGGTCGATACCCTATACTACCCTTCTAGTTCATCAATTATCTCTATCTTCCCCTTATTTTATGTTTTCCCTAAATTTCTAAACAAGATAAGGAGATGGAATGAATGGATGGTTGTGTGGACATAAATGGGCGATTGGATGCCGTGGGTTGTGTTGTGATGATTAAAATGGGAAGGGCATTTCACCTCAATAATGAACATACATGATGTGGATTGAATGAAGAATGATTCATGTAGAATAAAATGAAAGATTTAGGTGTAAACCAAAAATACACATACCATGTGTTTGATGAAATGCCTCAATGGAGAAATTGATGATTTGTGCTATGACTTATGATAGTGTGCTTACTTGCTTTCCCTCAAATTTGAATGAATGATTTCTTGCTCAAATTTTGATGTTTTATGTATTGTGAAATCCCCAAATTGTCATATTTAATTTCAAATGAAAGTATGTACATAATTCCACGAGCACGGCATGCATGACATGTTTTATCGGTATTCTTAAGAACGAGACTTAGAGGTGGGACATATCCTACAGTATGTTTCACTTCACTTTTGACAAGAGGACAAGAACAATCATCTCTTAGGAGGGAGTTTACACTTCCCTCCCTTCCATTAGGGGTCTCCCCTCACTCACAAGTGCATTGCATCAAAGAAGGGTCTTCCTTCCCTCTCAAGGCATATCATGAAAGAAGGGCCTCCCTTCCCTCTCAAGGCATCTCACAAGCGCATCTCACAAGTATATGAGCATGTTGAACTCCCAAGCAAGCACGCATGACAAGCATGATACAAGCATGACACGCATGACATGGCATGACACGCATGGCACGATAGACAAGTTTTCAAGTAAAAAAATGGTATTTTAAGTCAAGTCAAGTGCACGATATTTTTCAAGGATTTTATCAGTTTTCACGAAATGCAAGCATGATTATCAACTGCTTTACTATTGCGTGATGATATGAATTGTTCCTACTTTATATCCGTGAACTGCTTCCTGCTTTCCATATAGTTATTGTTCGCTATGACTATTGGTTAGTATTTGGTACACGCTGAGTATTCCATGCTCAGCCATACGTTTATGTCGGCAGGTTCTGAGGGAGCTGCTGCTCCATTCGATGTCTGTGCTCCTGGCCCATGGGTAGAGGAGGAGTACGTTGAGGAGCCTGTTGAGGAACCTCAGGGTGAGGGTTACTATTAGGTTGTGGTAGAGTCTGAGAGGATAGCTGTGGGTGAGTTGAGAGAGATGTATTCATGTATTTTGGCGGGCCTGTTTGCACTTTCTTTTGCGTATCTTTTTGTACAAACTTGGATCATGTATATACATAGAGGTTTGATTAGTCTTCCGCTGTGTTATGTTAGAATATGTTTTCGCTGTTTATATCCTCTTTGTATATACTCTGTGGGTTTTTGCAGGATGGTTTTTCAAGCAAGTCATGCAAGTCATGATGAGTCGTCCAAGATTCACTCTAACTCCTAGGGTGGGTTTTGGGTCGTGACAGTAAGTACCACTACTATCTAGTTTTGCTATGATAAAATGATTGAAATGAGGATTGAATGTATGAAATGAAATAGAAATTATAAGTATACCCTTCTAGTGTGCTAAACATGATGCCAAGAAAAGTCATTTAGATTGTTAGATTCTTATTAATTTGATTAATAGAGACTTCTTATTTATCTATTGTGTATTCATTATGAGTAATTGACCATGATCATGAGATGATCTATACAATATGAGATATCGACAAAGGTCCTTAGGATATATTGTAGGAAAGTTATGTGATTAGATTATCACAGACAGATATAAATTTCCAGTTCCTTATACCTTATATAGTCACAACTAAGGGTGAAGCTGGGCACTTTACTTATATGGCTGTCACAATGCTAAGATGTTCTCAATAGTTGAGATGTAGTTCTATCTCGAACTATTGTAGTGGAGACTACACATCAACATATGGGTGCTTAAATGTACACTAACTGATTGCATTCAATGAAAGACCTCTTGCATAAACATACTATCAAATAGTTGGTCTCTCATTCACATTGAACAGTTTCAATGATCCTTAGATCTGATGAGTTCATTTATAACTGAGCAGTAATCTGACTGTTTTGATTCTACCAAAGTATTCTCTACCTTAGGGAATACAATACAGTGACAGTTGGATAGTCAGAAAGCTGTTCGAGTCATAATGAATTTCAAAAAATAAATCCATACTCATTAATTTGAGAGATTATCCAAGTTCCGAGTAAAACAGTCGATTAAGCTTAAATCCTGCAGTTGTAATTTTGAAACAAAAACAAGTTTGAAATATATATTTTATTTAAAATATATTATACTTACAAAATGTTTTTCTCAAAATGTTTTATATGAGAAAATATTTCTCATGACTTAATCAGAAGTCTTGGGAACTCGGATGATGTGCAATGAGCTATGAGTTAGACAGTATGTCAATCTCGAAGGCCCATTAGGGATAATGTAATTGGAAACATCAATTGAATTAAATTGTTCATGTGGCGGGATCCGTATTAGTTAATGTTCTTACACTGGGATTCAATTGTAACATGGATATCACACGTCACTTGCAATTCCGATATAATTCCTGTTTAGGGTCAATGAGATAACATTGGGTAAGCTAGGGTAAGAATGTCCTAGAGCAATCTATGGAGATGCTCACATAAGAAATACAAGCTCAAACAATTGATTAAATGTTAATCATTGATTAAATAGATTAAAAGTTAATCTATGGTTTAAATTAATTTAAATTTGAGAGTTATATTAGTAATTATTTAATTAACCTAATTAAAGGGGAAATGGGTTTGACCCATATTCATGAACCCATTAAGAATGGACCTTAATTTAATATGGGGCCAAGCCCATGGGTGTAAACCCTAGGGTGGGGCGCCCACTTTAGAAATCTTAATTAGATTAGGATTTGGTTACTTGAATAATTATTGAGTAATAACTCTATTAATCATGGAATTAAATCCAATTGTTGGAATGCAAGTAGGATTAAGAAAAGAAGGAATTGGATCCAAACTAGGAGTCCAAGACTCCACAAAGCCCACGCCCCTCTTTGGAGAAATCCTAATTGGATTAGGATTTGTTGATTGTTGGTCTAATCCCTTTATTTAAGGAATTTCTTTTGGAAAATGACTTTTTAATTAATAGGATTACTATAACTAAAAGTAGTTATAGATAAACTAGGAGTTTAATTAATTAATAGTAAGAGTTATTATTAATTAATTCCTAAGGGATAAAGTGTTATTGGATTAAGATTAGGATATGATCTAAATCCTATAAATACCTCAACACCCCTTGACCATAAAGGGAGATTCTCCATAATTTTTTCTCACTCTCTCCTCCTCTCCAAAACCATGAGCCCATAGGGAGAGTCCCTAGGGATTTTCGTGAAGGTTCAAGGGTGCTCCAAGTTGGGTTCTTTAATTCTAGGGTTTTGAACCTTAAGGTTTTGGGTGATAGAAAGTCTACACCAACACTTCATCTTCTTCCTCTTGCTTCATCAATTCCAAAGAGCGATTCTAAAGCTTCGTGGGGATAGCGAAGAACAAGGATCGAGCTTCGAGTATTTCTTCGAAAAATCTCTACAAAAAGTTATGATGGTTCGAGTGGATTTAGCTTCATCGGTGAACATCATTCACCGAGGTAATATGACTAAAACCCATAGTTAATTTTAGTTGCTTTCTATGGTGTAAAACTCATCGGGATCTAGTTTCCACATAAATTTTTATCCGGATCCCCCTTCATAGTGAACCAAGAGATAACTTAGATCCTAAAACCTAGGGTTCTAAGCTTGAAATGTTGAGATTGCTTCCATGTGTTTTCCAATTTCTAAGTCTATCATGATTTTTCTAAATGTATGAGCTATGAATGATGTTATGGATGTAATAGGCTAAGTAACCATGATCTATGCGATGTATGTCAAATGTGAAATGTTTATTGCCATGATCTCATGTTTAAAGTCTTTCATGAGTACTACGATGCTTTTAAGGTTTTTCTACAATTGTCACATTGTTATAATTCCTATATATATGTTTCATTTAAGATCTTTCATGTCGATATAAATGCTTGAACTGCCGTATGTTATTCCTTTAAGAATTTTCATGCCAATACTATGTCCATCATTCACTATGCACAAACATATATGCATGACCGAGTTTTTTAAGTATAAAGATATGAAAACAACAATAGAACAAGACAAGCGATTCACGAAACAAATGATAAAGACGAACTTTAGGTCGGTCAAGGATAGGACATATCCAAGGATATGCTATATCTGACTTCAAAAAAATAAGACAATCAAGAATGATAAAGCCAAACTTTGGGTCCGTCAAGGATAAGACATATCCAAGGATATGTCATATCTGGCTCACAAGCAAGACAAGACAAGAAATTAAGGATGTTGGTATGACTTTTATATTTCGTTGAAGGGTATTTACATACCCGGTTCACAAGTTGCTTTCAATAATTTCGATGAAGGGTATTTATATACCCGACTCGCAAGTCGCTACAAGGGCACTAACATCTGGCTTACAAGATAAGTATGATAAGACAAACATGAAAAGACAAGCAAGATAAGATAAGTATGATTCTAAACAAGAACAAGACAAGACAAGCATGATTTCCACAAGACAAGAACACGACAAAAATAAGATTTTTAAGCACGATAAACAAGTTTTGAAAACACGAAAATATAATTTCAAGTTCAAGCTATGAGTTATGCACCTATGATTTCAATGAGGATTTTGCACTTGAGTTTCATGAATGCATTGTTTAAATTTCTTGTATGCTATGTGTAAGCACCCAATTTTTACACCTTGTCTTAACCATGATTAATATCCTCTAACTATGGTTATCCCCAGCTGAGTATCAATTAAGCCCTAAAACCTAGGTAAACCCTAGTCAAGCCCTAAACCTTAGGCAAACCCTGTTTGAACCCTAGTTCAAACTCAAACCCTCGGCCTAATCCTAGGTAAACCCTAGTCTAATTCTAGGTCCCAAGAACCCCAAAATCCAAAGCCTAGTCCTCTGTGGGCCCAAACATGGGCCCACAAACCATTCTAACCCGTTGGAGTAGGACCCACTGCAAGAAAATTCAAATTTTGATAATGACGGTAATTCTATTACCGCCATTACTATATATGGATAAAGTTACAGTGAAATCAGGCCAATAAGGACAGGGTCTCACCCATTTTAGCAAAATATGGATAATGGCGATAGAGTTTCTACCGCCATTCCCATATTGAGCTACAATGGGAATGGTGGTAGAACTTCTACCGCCATTGTTGAAATTCTGTGCAGTGTGCAACGGGCACCCCCTATAGCCCTCAGCTTTGTCCCCTGGGGTTCTCCACCTCTGATTTAATCCCCTAAATGCCCTGAGGCCTCCCCAAACTCTATATAAACTCCCCTCCTTCATGGGTTTAAGCCATTCCAAAAACTCATACCAAAGCTCTGCTAAAACTCGGCCTGCCTTCATTCCAGCCTTTGTTCTTCATCAAGCAAGACCCCTTAGCACTCCAAGAGCTACTCAGACCTCCCTGTGCACCACCACCGTGCACCAATCTCTCACTTCTGTGCTCAGCCACTCCACCGTGGAGATAAAATCAGCAGGGTAGGGCCACTGCACCCTACCCCTTCTTGCTTTCTGTTTCAAATATTTGTAAGGCCTCTCGTCCTACTCCAGGGGCCATTTTGATTCTTGTCTTTGCTTCCTTTTCATTGTAAGCCAAGGATAGGGGCTCCCCTACCTTTCGTATAGGTATGGGGAACCCCCTTCAGGTTAACATCATGGGTACAAGACCCACTGATGTGCATAGAACTCCCCTAATCTTTCTAAGGGTCCCTCAGGTCATGAGGGGTCCTCTGGAATAGTACTGGCTCAGCCTCAGGAGGAACATTTGAATTTCTGGAAAATCCATAGAATTGCGGTAAACACAGTACCGCCATTCTAGGCCTCTTTGTTTCAGTGAGCTTTACACCCCTTTGGGTGGGGCCCTGGTCCAATTCAGGGCCATGGTTGGACTCCCCTAACCTTCCTCTACCTAGCCTGGTCCTTTTAGGCTCACCCCTTGACTTTAATCATGGTTAATTTGGTCTGAAACCCAAATTAGCATAATGGCAGTAGAATATCTACCGCCATTACAGTATACCAACTGCAGTGAGTTTAGGCCCACTCCAGACCTTCTCCTGGGCCCACTAAAGGCCTAGAACATCTAAGGAATTCCCTCTTCAACCATGTGGGTCCAATACCCTCTGAGTTCATCTCTTAACTCAACCACAACCCTGCAAACCATGGTTGGAAATGCTTGATAATGACGGTATCTCTTTATTGCCATTATTGGTTTTCTACACTTTGGGCTTTTGCACAATATCCAAAGCTGGTAGAAGGTCACTCTAGGCCCTGCCATACTCTCTGGACCCGTCTTGACCTGCCTGGACCATCTAACTGGGGTTAACCTAACCCCGGTTAACTTTTAACCATGGTTAAGCAACCCTTAACTCTTGAAAAAATCAAAAAAAGTGCTATAAAATTCTAAAATATTCTATAATGCCCAAAATGTTTTTGCTTTGACCATTTTACCATGATTAGCAACCTTAACCATGATTGACTACCCATTTAACTCCGGTTAGCAACCTTAACTGATTTTGGCCCACCGGCCTCACCCTTGGCCTACTAGGCCCAACATCAGCCTACCGGGTTTAACCATGTTACCCTAAACTGTAGTTAGTAATCCTAACCATGGTTAGTTTGACCATTAACCTTGGTTAGCAATCATAACCTTGGTTATCTTTGATTTTGGCTTACCGGGCCTAATCTTGGCCTATCGGGCCCAATCCCTAGTCTATCGGACTAACCCTAAGCCTACTGGGTTAAATCATGCACTTGACCAAGTTCGGTCAACCAAACCCTAGTATACCGAACTAGTCCATTAGCCACATTTTGGTGCACACACACACACACCCTAGCCTTGGCACAGGCTCATGTGTCAGAACTAAGTTCAGTCTGATCTCATCCTTTTGAGTACGTAGGCAACCCAACCTGGGTTCGACTAGTTAGTTTTTCTTTCTTAAATTAGTATTATCTTAAATACTTGGGCATTTAAACAAAAATTGACTTTAAATTGACTTAAATCTAGAAAGTAGGGAACCATTGAAAAATGAAAGTCTCGGGATTCGTAACACCTTTCCTGGAATTAACCGAACCTCTTACCTAAAACTCTAAAACAGACTAAGACCTTATCCACATCTCGGGAACTTATCTTTTCTGAATGAATAGGTGGCGACTCTAAACATAAACCTGTGAGTTAAAAAATTTGTGCTCACACTATGAATTGTATTATATCACTGTTAGTACCTAGTACCCGCTGAGTGTTTCAATACTCAGCCGTACATTTCATGTCTACAGGTCTGGTGAATATCTTCAACCCCAAACAATAGGTTGAGGAAGAGTATGCTGAAGAAGAGGCACCTATCCCGTTGCAGCCTCAGGAGGACAGAGATCTAAATAAGTGACCTTATCTAGACTATTGTTGAGTGGAGAGTCGGTGAAGTTTCTTTATTTTGTATTTTGATGGGTGAGCATGTCCACTATTACATTTAGTTATGTTGATGTATAAAACTTGAAGTACTGATCATGTATAGAAAAGAAAATTTTAGTTCAAGCTTCCCAAACATAATAAAACTGACTTCGAAATCCGTTCGAACAGACTTTTCTGAATTTAATTCTCTTCAATTCCAAGACACTTAGCTTCCTCACGCCCGACCTACATGCTTCCCAAACATCTCAAGACAAGTTTCAAGATCAAAAACTGTAGCACCCCCGATATTATTTTATCCTGTATTAAAACCTTAATGTCTTTTCCTTGATTAAGGTATTCCGAGTTTCTAAACTCTTTTTGTAGATCAGTCAACTTTGGGGATATTTTGGTCCATAAAGAAAGTAGAATTTAGAAATTCTAAAATATAAGAAATGTTCCTTTTCAAAAGATGAATCCAACGCAAGTTGAATCGTTGAAATCCGACGAACGAGTCAAAAGTTATGGCCAAAATAGTAAAATGGGTCAAAAATCTAAAGAGCACCGATCGCTAGGGATCGCTCGGTCCAAATTAGCGATCGATCGGTCCACAACCGATCGATCGGTATCTATCGACTGGTTAATTTTTTTGTATGCGGAATTTTTACAGAGAGGGTGTTTTTGACCGAGAGCTCGGTCAAGAATACCGGTCGATCGGAAGGCGACCGATCGCTCGGTCATAACCACCAATCGTTCGGTCTTTCGTGTTTTTGCAGAATTTCAGTAAGGGCTTTTAGGTCTTTTTGCCCTCAACCATTGGGGCTATAAATAGGGGTCTTATTTCGAGGTATTAGAGTACTCTACCTATTTCTAATCTAATTTGGTAAGGAAAGAGAGAAAACCTAGGGTTTGAGGGAGAGATTGCTTCGAGAAGAAGGAGATTGCAACGAGAGCTTCGAGATCTTCCTCAAAGCTCCCCCAAATCACCTTGTGAGCGATTTGAATCCAAGGGAAGGATCCCTAAGGTCGATAAACTCCTTAATTCAACTCTATTAATGATGTTTGGTGAATATTATTATAATATAAATGATAGAAATGATAATTTGAATTGTTTTTCCCTTATTATGCATAGATTAAGCTTATTAAAGATGAAAATGGATTTATACAATGGATGGATTGTATGGAGGATGAGAAATACTATGGAGGAATGGATGAATGTATGGATGCGGAGTATGATTGGATTGTATAAATGGATTATGGTGTGGTGGAATGTTAAAAATAGAAAATGGCAAAGTATCCATAATTAACGCACTCAAGGTGTTTGTTGAAATGTTTGAAAAGAAGAAATGTTAGTATGATGCTATTGATTGTTGATAAATTAAGTTAAATGGATACTGTTGTCGCTACGATAAATTATGCCCTATTTACTTGTATGGTGATCGGTATTCGGGTAGGCCAAATCTTAGAGGAAAATCCTCCACGTTAGGAATTCTCTAATTAGGGAGATATAACTTAACGGAGTTTCCTAACGGAAGATTGAAATCTAAGGGATGACTCATTTGAATTCCAATCACGATACTCAAGCACACGTGCACTTGCATGGTAAATATTGAAGTCTCATGAGTCCACTTGTCTCACAAGTATGCATGCATCGGATAAGAACATGTTACGAATTATGCCATGAAAGAATGATCCCTCACTACGAACATCCACTTTACGCGTTGTCGCACTCATGTTATGCTATGAAAGAATGATTCCCCATTTCGAACATCCACTCTACGCGTTGTCGAACACTACGAATTATGTGTTGCCGGGACAAAACACTATGAATTATGCGTTGATGGGATAAACACTCTATGAATCATGCATGTATGAGTCTATGCATGTGTTAAGGCAAGTTCATGGATAAGAACTGCACGAGTACAGGAGTCAAGATGATGTTATGACATGTTATATGCTCTGCACTCTGATTATGTCTATTTTACGTGAAAGTAGTATGATTAAGGTTATATAAACTGAGTTATGATATTATTATTGCTCATACTATCTTATGTTGTTGTTAGTTTGTTTATCACTGAGTATTTCACACTCAGTCGACCTGTCATGTCTTCAGGTTTAGAAGGAGAGCCATGGACTGAGGAAGTGTACGCCGAAGATGAGGAAGAAGGTGAGCTTTCTAAGGAGGAGGCTAGGGATATTGATAGTTATCCCTATTGAGTAGTTTTAGTATTTCTTTTTGGAAGAGATGTTTATATTAGACTTTTGACTTCTAGTTGATGTTGCCTTAGTTGTCTTACTCTATTGATGGTTTTAGACTATTTCGTTTATGAGGAGGTATGATGTGTAGATTATCATTGTACAAGATGGTTTGACTTTTTATGATCAAGATTTTACTATCCTCATTTTTGAAGACTCGTGTTAATACACCTCGTATGTATGGATTTTAAGCAGGTTTATGTAATGTGACAATTCTAAAATCTTATTTTAGCCTTGTGGGATTTTGGGGTCATTATTTATCGAAATGTTTCGAGAACGTTGGCCTTACATACCAAATGATTAAAATGACCTTGTTGCCTTGAGGCCTAATCTTCCTTGAAACTTGGGTCTTGATACCCAGTTCTAGTCTAACACCAATATTGATGATTTCAAGGCACACCCACATAGGCCCTAACATCATTTTTGATATGATCAAAGACTTACAACCCGCACCAAACCTTTGTATTCAATTTCCGAACTTCTCCCAAACCTAGACATAACACTATTCATGGCACCATTCACCGTCGTAGGATTTTTGGGGCTCTACAACTAGTCCCCTCCGGTTAACCCTCGAGAACAGGACTTTGATGGATGCGGGTTGAAGACGATGGCCCTTTGTTGCAGCTACGGTGCTTGCTTACTCTTTACTAGCTCATTTCGTTGCCTCTGGTGGATATATATATTTTTTCGCGTTGCTCCCGACCATCTGTAGTCCCATTTGGGATAAGGAGTAACCTCTCTTTGCTTTCTTGTGTAGATTAATTATACTAATTTCCACATACAACACCAATTTGTGGTGGGTTTCGATCGCACCTTCATCTTTTGATACAGACGTCATCAGCTCATGGGTTTCTGCTCGATTATCTTCGGAGGTGTACCTTCCTTTTTATTCTTCCAGCTGTCTGTCATGTGAACTGTTTATCTCTTAAGTGATCTATCACTTCCGATGTCAGCGTTTTGTAGGCTCTTGTAACATCATTCATTTGCAATATTGCCTACCAAGTCTGTACCCTGATGTGACCAGAAGGTGATGGTAGATGTGACCAAAAGGTAATGGTACATCTCCGATTTCCGAACAAAGATGTTGTACGTGGCCGAGACATGCGGATCTTACATTCTGCTCCGCTTATAGAAGATAGGGAGATTAGGAAGGCACCCGAGCTGGAGTGTGTCAAGGTACTTCTTGGCCAGATCGGACGTTCTTTGTTCCTCCTTTTTGTGTTTTTTTCTTACTTTAGATTGCAAGCAAACGAAAATGAGGAATTATTTGGGATCAACCGATACAAGGCGATTCGTACAAAACCGAGAATCTGGAGGTGACTCTCTCTCTCTCTCTCTCTCTCTCGTTCACTTGAAAGTTGAAACTAACAACAAAAGGCCCTAAACCTCGAACAGTTCAGGTACAACGACTAGAAGAAAAAACGAGGAACAAGGAAAGCCTCGGAAAGGAGCAAAGCTCAGCCCAGCACCTCTATAATTCCGTGCTGGGTTTTAATCCCAAGACAAAAAAGAGAACAGCAAAAGATCTAAAAGAAGAGAAAAATATAGTATTCTAAGGCTTGGTTTCTGTATATGTTTGTTGGTATGAACAAGAAAGCTTCCCATTCCATAAAGGGCAAAACCAAACCCAAACCCAAACCCTTCTCTCTTTTACCAAACAGATGTCCAAAACAGCAGAAGGAAAATAAAGTAGCATGCACCCATGGCCTCTTCCTGTCCGATCAACACCAACAGCTACGAGCCATTAGAAGAAGAAGATAACGAGGAGAACTTGCTCGAGGAGTTGGAGCTGGGGCTGAGCCTCGGTTGTACCAAACCAGAGCCCAGATCAAGCTTGGTTTCAGCCACTGCTTCGTCATCTTCCCAGTTGCACTTTCACCAGGAATTAGGGGAAGGGTTAGGGTTGGGATTTGATAATGAGGCCGTCAGAAATCGTAGTGGGAGATTGAGTGTGGCGCCACCCAGTAATCATCATCCTCATGCGTCATCATTAACGCTGGTACAAGCACCATCATGGCCATGGCACATGCTTTCAAGTGGTTTTCTTCGCCATGAAAACCTGCAAATCCCAGTTCCCAAGGTCCATGATTATAGTCCGAGACCGGAAACCGGGTTGTGGTTCAGTCTCCGTTCGTCGATTAACCGGTAAGTGGTTTAATCATTAACCCATCTTTTCTCTCTTTCTTTTATTTACATTATGATTTGACTGTGGCTTTGCAATGGCAGGGAAGGGAAAGCGCTACCACAAATATCCAAGGCGTATATTAGAGTAAAGTAAGTGGTGCACGTTAGAAACTTTACGTAATCATGGCTTCAGTGTTGTTTCTACCATTTAATGATGGCTCTCCGTGAGAAGAATGGGAAAAGCTGACATCTCTTTTGCTTTTGGTTGTAAAGAGACGAGAAGGTGACAGTTTTCATGGTCAAGATGTACCTGGTTCGAAAGCTTGGTCTCTCCAACGAAGTTGAGGTAATTGGCTTTTGTTTTTCTCAACATAATGCAGGTAGATCAGAGCCTTTGATTCAAACCCCCCCCCCCCCCCCCCGGCCGCATTAAAGAACCAGTGTACCTAAAAAGAGAAAACCAGAAAATGTCTATGGTTTATAGTAGATTGATTGATTGTAGTCGTCTGATACTCTGATCTGGTCTCGTTTTAATACTGTTTGCATGAAGTTTCGTTTCGTTTAAGATTTTTGCTATGAGAGAGAGAGAGAGAGAGAGAGCGCTCTATGCGTGTTCACTGTAGTCTAATAAGGTAGAAGAAGTACTACATGAAGATAAGGTAGCAACTAAACCCAGTTCATGCCTTAAAACCAAGACCATGGAATGATGGAATCAGAGAAGAGGTAGGTTGTCTTACAAGAGAGATAGAGACTTCAAACCATACTACTATGAAACATAGAGATAGAAGATATCGTTGTAGAAACTGTCATCAGTGCCTACTTATAGAAATGCTTCGGGACTTCATGCCAAAGCTTATCGGTGTACAGTAAGAGTTAGTGAGTGATCTTGAAAGACAACGAAGAGATTAATCCTTCTCTTTAGAGATTAGTAATTAATCCAAGTAGAGAAAGATAGAGGAAAAGTAGTTGCTCTCTATTCTAAAAAAAAAGTGCTTTGGATTTTCTCTGTGGACTCCCAAGGTGGGTGCTCGGGCGTCCACACGTCTTTGGACATGTGGTGATAAAATGGGGAGAGATATCCGGTGAGAAAAAGTCAAAATCTGAGAAGAAAATGAAATGACTTCTCCCTAGTTTTTTGGCCACATGTCCAATGATGTGTGGACGCGTGAGCGCCCACGGGCGTCCACACATCATGGGACATGTAGCGATAAAATGGGGAGAAAATGAAATGACTTCTCCCTCATTTTATCGCCACATGTACAATGATGTGTGGATGCCCGAGCGCTCACCTTGGGTATCTGCCAAAGAAAATCCAAAGCCAAAAAAAATTGGTTAAGTGGAACTATCATGGTATGTAGAAATGAATTAGTCTAGGATACTCCAAAATATACTCTCAAATCCTAGCCTATTTGTCTTAATTATTAAACGCATATGATTAGAGTTGATGTGACATTAGAAAAGACAAAATATGATAACTCAAATCTTAGTCCTTAGTAGTTAGTTATAAACTGTTAGGATTAAGAAGTATATTTAAGAGTATCCATAGACCAACTCGAAATGAAATAGAGATATCTTTCTAGAGACTGTCATCAGTTCCCACTTACAGAAAAATGAAATGGGAAATGGGTACTAACCAATGATTCTCAGGAGTTCATGCCGAAGCCTATTTAGTGATCTATAAGTGTTATTGCTCTTAAAAGATAAAGAGAGAGTATTAGTCCTCTTTAGCAGTACATGCCAAGGTAATTATCTTGGAGTTCCTCTCACTCTAGCTTGGAGAGGTTGTCATTCCCTAACTGGCTGCAGTAAACATGGATTTTTAAAGATTCTTTCAGTCAATGTGAAATGTCTCTAATGTTTTTATTCTTATATTTGCACTAGTATGAAATATTAGCTTGGCCTGTAGTGATGATTTGTGAATCCGTTCTATGTATGCACACGGATCTTGTGTGCTTCCACCTACACCAACTGACCGACCAATGGACCAATTGTCAGTGTATCGGTAAAAAAAGCTCATAATGAAATGAGATAAATTCGACCTCTATAGTGTTTGGGGCACACAAAATCTGTGTACCAGCCTACACAAATAAAATACACTCATTACTTTAACATGATTGATCAATAATACTATCTTCACATTTTACATATGAAATTGGCCTCCCAAACAGACTTAAGGGAGTAAATACCCTATAACTAACCTTAACATATTGACTAATGAATACCTGAGTAACGCTTGTTAATCAAACAAATTTATTTACTCTCGTGTAAGGATTTCTTTTTCAATAAACAATGGATAACTGTACAATATACTTTTTTTCTTAGTCAAACAAATTTATTTCCACTCGTGTTACAATTTTTTTTGGCAAGAAACAAAGGATAACCATACAATATACTTTTTTTATATGGATGATATGCTTGGTTGTAGATGGATTGGTCAATTTGGTCTATTGTAGATAGAACTTTAATGCTTGATAGTTGATTCACTCTTGTCGAATTGGTCGGAAGACGAACCGTAGACCCGGAGGTCTCGAGATCCAGTCTGGGAGCACCCATGTTATCAATTGCCAAGGAGAGGGTATCCCCTGATAGCACGTGAGGATTAGTTATAGTCTTGAGCTCTGAACACACCACGTTTATAAAACAATAAAAATTGGAAATACAAAATTACTATTTTCCCTAATTCAACTGGAATTAGAGAATAGTTGTTCAACGAACTTGTGAAAGCACCTTGGATCCTTTATTCATGGATTTAAGTAAATCATTTCAATCTTAACAATATATTATCAAATCTTCAACCAATTTGGGATCAAAACAAATAAAGGAAAAATATAGAAACTTGGAAAATTATCCTCAACCGCTAGATGGCTTTCTATAGGTATCTCCATTATGCTCAGCTTGTAACGTTGTCAAGTTTTGGTAAGCACATAAACAACTTGATCTTTTGACACGAACTTCCACGTATAGCTTTCCAGCTACCTTTTCATGAACAAAGTGGTAATCTAATTTGATACATTTTGTTCAAGCATGGAAAAGTAAATTGGAAGCCATGTGTGCTTCATTGTTGTTGTCGCAAAAAATTACGAGAGGATAGGAATTAGAGAGATGGACATGATTGAGGATGTATGTTAGCCAAGTGAGTTCAGCTGTCGCGCCCCAAAATACCCCCTAGGAGGTAGGGGATACTTTAGGTGTGACTATACGTACCTGTCAAGCCATCCTGAAGTAAATGTGGCTAACACAAACAATAAGAATAATAATTAGAGCGCGGAAGCTAAACATATATGCGGAAGTGTAAACTAACTTTTTCTTTTCTTCTAAAGTTCCAAAATAGTATTCGAAGTGAAACATATACACAATACATATCAAATTCTAAGGTGGACAGACCCACCTATCAAAATGTCAAAATACATCAAAGGACCCTTTCGTACTCTCCCCTCAACAGTAGTTGAGGTACGGCCACACGTCGAGGTCTCTAACTGCCTGAGACTGTAACGGGATAGAAGGGTCCCTCTCCTCTACGTACTCTTCCTCGACCCAAGGCTCAGGGTCGAGGGCTTCCTCAATACCTGCCGACATGAAAGTACGGCTGAGCATGGAATACTCAGCGAGTACAAACTACTAGCAAACCATAGCAATAATAGAAGCATAACAAGAATCAACAAAATACAAGGCATCGATTTAAAGCAATAGTAGCATCATAAGATAACTGGTATTGAACAAGAACAATATCATTATCATGACATGCATGCATGAATGCAAAAACACAGATAAAGCTCATGCTTGAAAACTCGTTTCATGTCTCGGTCTTGCTTGTGAAAATCATGCATGCTTGTCCTTTCATCATCTTGTATACTTGTGAGCCAGAGGCTAGCACCTGAACATCTTTGGGCTACCAACCTCCTTGACATGTAATATTTTCCTTTACTTGTGAGCCAGAGGCTATCACCCAAACCTCCCTGGGCTGCCAACTTCCTTGACATATGGTTTTCTTGTGAGCCAGAGGCTAGTACCCGAATATCCCTAGGCTACCAACCTCCTTAACATATAGTAGCTTTTAGTTTTCTTGTGAGCCAGAGGCTAGTACCCGAATAACCCTGGGCTACCAACCTCCTTGACAAGTAGTATTTTCAGTTTTCTTGTAAGCCAGAGGCTAGTACCCGAATATCCGTGGGCTACCAACCTCCTTAACATATAGTAGCTTTTAGTTTTCTTGTGAGCCAGAGGCTAGTACCCGAATATCCGTGGGCTACCAACCTTCTTGACAAGTAGTATTTTCAGTTTTCTTGTGAGCCAGAGGCTAGTATCCGAATACCCCTAGGCTACAAACCTCCTTGACATGTAATGTTTTCTTGTTGATTTATTAATGCATATGCTCTTGAAAACTCGGTTCATGCATGCATGCTCGCGTGCGTGCCAAAAGTGACAATCATGGGAATACGTGTAACAAAAGGAATATCGCATCACATTTCAATTCATAGTATCACTAGTAATCATTTAGGTGATCAACATAGCATTTGGTCAAGTCATCATTTACAAGAACAATTACATAGGGCTTACATCAATTTCCTTTATTAAATTCATTTATTCTTGGTTTAGGCATATTATCAAACATCCGGTGTGCAACATTTTTAGTAGTTTTTCTTTACTCTTTTTAGCGCATATTTTCCATCAATCATCATGGTATGTTCATTATTTATAGAATGCCCATCCACCGTTTTCCATTTCACACATCACATCCACATCCAACGGCATCCAATCGCTATAATCTACATCCCATCCACACATTCGAACATTTTTCTTATCTTGTTTATATATAGTGAAGGTGATACGTTTTATAAGGAAAGAAAGCATAATATCAAGAGTGAAAACCTAGGTTATTGCTACAGAAGTTAGTAGAGTATACTAACCTTGAATCAAGGCTTGATTTTGGTTGGAAACCTTGATTGAAGCTTCAACTTGAAAGAAGAGAACAATTGCTTGAACTATGCTTGATTGGGAAAGAAACCCCCTTGAGGATCACCTTGTAGAATGCTGCCCTAGCTTGAGAGAGACTCCCTCCACGAGATTAAACCTTGGATTTGAAGAATCCAAGCCTTTGAATAAATCTTGGTAGCCCAAACTCTTGATTTCTTCTCAAAAGGAAAACCTAACCTTCTCCTCTCTCTCTATCTCTCAAAACCCTCTAAGTATAGTGAATGAAGCCTTAAAGGCTCGGGCAAGCCTTTATAGGTAAGGGTTTAACGCCCAAAAGACGAAAAAATCCTTACTGAAATTTCTATAAAACGCGATAGACTGAGCGATCGGTGGTTATGACCGATCGATCGGTTCCCTACCGAGCAATCGGTGTTCTTGACCGAGCGATTGGTCAAAAACATACTCTCTGAAAAATTTTCCCATACAAAAAAGTTAACTAGGCAATAGCCTTCGATCAATCGGTTTTGGACCGATCGATCACTAATGATGACCGAGCGATCGGTTGTGAACCGATCGATCTTTACACTGGACCGAGCGATCGGTGCTCTGCAGGTCCCAACTGTTTTGGCCATATCTTTTGACTCGTTCGTCGGTTTTCGACGATTCAACTTGTGTTGGATTCGTCTTTCGAAAACGAACATTTCTGACATTTCAGAATTTTCAATTTCTCCCCTATTTATTAATTAGACAATGTGGAAGACCACTTGGCTACGAAAGTGCTATTCATTAAGTATAGAAAAGTCCAGGGTGCTACATCAGCAATGGCAGATTGCTATTGTTCTTCAGCACTTGAGTGAGCGTGCAGTAGAGGATTGTTTCTTTGCACTCCATTAGATACAATTATACCTGAGAAACAATGTATAACTAGACATAGAATGCCTCATGTCTGGACAAATAGAGTTTACGCTACAGAGAATATTTAGAAACATAAAGTGAGGTATTGAAGGGCCCCAACAGTACTTGGATACTTGGTCGGGTCATCGAAAGGATAGTATTGTGAAAACTCGGATGATATAGTCCAAATCAAAAGAATGATATAGAGAAAGGGATTTTTGAATTAATTTCTTGCTAGGCTGGATCTTGAGTATGAGCAATCTTGGGTTCAAGTGTTGGGTAGGGAGCTCTTTCCCTCACTCAATTAGGTCTACTTTAGCCATCATGTCTTAAAGAGGTTGTTGAAGGGGCTGTCAATGGGCAAGGTCAAGTTAGGATAGGGGTTAGTCCTAACCCTACTCTTCCTTATAACAATAAGACCCTAACCATGTCCTAGCTATATAGGGTCTGGACTGACTCAGCGCTAACGCTGCCCTCAAAGGCCAAGGTAGGGTAGGGCCACACAGTAGGAAAGGAATGCAAGAAATTCTTTCTCTTTCGAGATAACAAGAATGTTTTCTACACCGAATTCCAACCTAACAGATAATTCAATTGAAGTTATTTAAAATAAAATAAAATTAAAGTAAAACAAGTATAATAATAAAATTAAATACGATAGAACCTATCTTGACAACAAACCAAGGTTGTAATCAAAGTGTTAGGATTAACCACAGTGTTATGGTTACAGGATTATCTAATTGGGGGTTTAAGGCTAATTGGGGGTTTAGGGTTAAGGTTACAAGGGATTAGGAATAGGATTTTTAGGGTTGGAATTAGGCGAGGGTTGTAAAAAGGTAGGGCAGGGGTCATCCCTAACCCTACCCTTACTTGTAAGGGCAAGACCTTAACTCTTCCTTATCCCTTCAAAGGCTTGGATTGACTAGGCCCTAACCCTACGCTTTAGGGTAGGGCCATTCAAGGTTCCCTTGTTAAAATTTTTTTATATGGACAAGCCTAAGTAGTCGAAGTTGTGGTAGAGGTAGAAGTGTGTGGCCAACTAGTGATGATAAAGACAAGCTTAAGTGTGAGCACTGCAATCGTATCAGACATATCAAAGAGACCTATTAGAATCTATATGGTCAAAGAGCTCCTGCAATTGCCAATAGAGGGGATCATTTTGGAGGCATGGGTGGTTCCTTTGCTTATTCATTGGCCCGAGTCTGTCCTTCCTTGTCTAATTCTACTTGTGTTGTTCTCACTTCATCTCCAGTTACTGAGAACTCTGGCCTATCCTGAGAGGAAGTTGAAGTCTTTCAACACTTTATGTCATGGTTGGTGTCGCAACCCATAACCCTCTTAGAAGTTTTGAGACTTTGGCATCGTGACCAGTACTTCAAACCATCCTGTAAGAGCATGCAAGACACGCTAAACACCGAACCTGAAAATTTCTTTCGTTTATATAATCTTCCAAGTACAAATTGTTACAATAACAGAAACTTCATATACATAAGATCCCTCGCTTGAGTTACCAACTCCAAGCAATACAAAAACATCCCAAAACGAAAACCCAAAATACATGTCTCTCCCTTGCATCAACTCATCAATAGTGTTACCTGTCAAGGTCCCTATCATCCTCCAGACAACTGTCTACCGGTTCCTCTACATACACCTCCTCGACCCATAATTCTGGAACGCATGTATCTACTTGTGTACCTACCGAAGTAATAGTTTGGCTGAGCATGCATATACAAACTACTAGCTAACCATGTTATGATCATCACTAATAACATGATCGCATACACACATAGTAGGGCAGTTCAAAATAGAACTAAGCAGAAATAACATTACTGTAATCAGAGTGCGGAAGTCATAATTCTTTTCAAAACCTATCATGTACCTACTTTTGGAATCATACTTGCATCAATACTTGTCTAATCTTATTTCAATTGCATATACACATACTTCCAAAATCACATGCTTTTCAATCTTTGTTCTAAAACCATACTTTCATCATTACATCATGTCTTTTTCTTTGCACTTAACATATACCACACATGCATTATTCCTTTGTGAGTATCACATTTCTCACATGCATCATTTCTTTACAAGTACATTATTCTACATGTATTACTCTTTACAGTTGTCATATTCATCACATGCATTACTAAGTACCCGAACTATGTTTTAACGGAACATACTAGCATCATTCACACATACTCATCACACATGCTTTGACTTTATGTCATTTCTTCTCTTTCATTTCTTTTACTTCACTTAACTAGTACCCAGACTATGATGGTACGGAACACACTAGCATCTTTACACATACCTTACTTTACTTCGCTAGTGCCCCGGACTATGGTAGAACGGAATACACTAGCATTATTCTATTTACTTAACTAGTGCCCGGACTATGGTGGAACAGAACACACTAGCGTTATTCTCTTTACTTAACTAGTACCCGGACTATGGTGGAACGGAACACACTAGCGTTATTCTCTTTACTTAACTAGTACCCGGACTATAGTGGAACGGAACACACTAGCGTTATTCTCTTTACTTAACTAGTGCCCGGATTATAGTGGAACGGAACACACTTGCTTCTTTCACTTGCTTAACTAATACCTGGACCATGGTTGAACAGAACACATTAGCTTCTTTCACTTGCTTAACTAATACCCCGACTATGGTGGAATGGAACACATTAGCTTCTTTTACTTGCTTAACCAATGCCCGGATTATGGTGGAATGGAACACATTAGGTTCTTTCACTTTGTGACTTATTAGCATTTCATTACACTTTTGAGTATTCCATTACACTTGAGCATTTCATTTCACTTTGAGCGTTTCATTTCACTTTGGACATTTCATTATACTTTGGAGCTTTTCATGCTTCGAACCAAAATTCATACTTTGAACAAATCCCTCTTTGAGCCAAAACAATACTTTGAACAAAACCTTTACTTTGAGAAAAAGTCTTTCTTTCAAATACTTGTATTCAATATAAGAGTCGATCATATACACGTGAGTGATCATATATGTCAGTTGTGAGCAATAGGGAAAGCAAGGAAATCATTAACATATAATACATACCATGGTTTACAAGAATAAGGTTATAGGCCATTACAATCATCAATAATGATACTTTCAATATGAATTTAAATGTTATTTTCATGACATTTTTACCTAGTGTAGTATACACACTTCATCTTTATAATCAATCATGCTTTTGAATTAGTATTTCTAATTAGGACATTATACAAGTATATCTAGTAGAGAGAAATGTCACTTTTCATCAAAACTATTCTTAACAACTTAAAAGTCATGAATGAATCACAACACGAGAAGCTAGTAGAATGTTCTACTTACTTTTCATCTAAATAATATGTTTTACATTTTCCTTTAACTAAATGAGTTTTAACGAGATTAATTTGTAGAACTATCCATATATTTTCATCAAAACAAGGGTTTAACATCCTAGTAGTTATGAATGGATCACAACATGAGGAGTTAGTAGAGTGAATCTACCTTTTCTAAGATTGCTTCCTTACAATTGTGCGCTTTAGAAACACCTTTCGGAAGCAAGAACGGAGTTCGGATCGTCACTGAAGCTCAAGCAAAAACCCTTTCTCGTCTTCTCTTTCTTTCCTCTTTCTTCTCTCTTCTCTTCTTTTTCTTCTCTCATGTAACCTTTAGCCCCACAAAATGGGGTTTATATAAACCCCATGGGAGTTGTGAAACCCCTAAAAGGTCCCCATGGATCATACTCATACTCGTGAATCTTTTTTCTTTTTTTTACTTTTCATTTATTGAAAACCTCTCCAACAAGAGTTTTTTTTTAAATCGTGAGTCATACTTCATGTGCTTTAGGAGAAGATCATGATAGCCTGATCTAGTAGGCCATCAACTCTAACAGACTCAAAAATGAGCGGGATGTGACAGAGATGGACTTCACAAACTAGCGGTGACCACCTTGTATAGTTGGATGTTCTAACTAATCCTCAACAAATTATCAAAGAATATCAAGGTTGAGGAGTACTCAACTTGTGGCAAACCCATGAAGATCTTGAGCCTCATGTGTTTGAGGGGGAGTATTGGGGAAATATTATATTTGTGAGGGAAATAATGATGTAATATCTATGAGATACACAAGATCTTATAGATAACCTTAGATTAGTATCTTTAGTGTATTAGGATTATTTTTAATATTGTCTTTCTAAGTTAAGAGTTTTGGGTTATCTATTTAAAACCCTCTATGGGTCATTGTAATCCATCCAAGTAATTCTCAATAAATCCAAGTTTCTATAGTTTTAAATATTGAAATGGTGGATTTAAATGGGTTTTTCCTTTTGTCATGAAAATTTGAAATTATTGTTCTCTGCTCGCTATTGTGTTCCAAATCATATAACCAATATAACCCAACAAAAGTTACTTTTCAAAATTGCAAACTAAACACAAATTTTGGATTCTAGGTTTTTAAAAGTTATTTCTCACATGTGCAAACCAAACACAATTTTTCCATTTGCGAGACTTCTTCAAGAGTTACTTCCTGCAAAGTAACTCCTGAAAAAAATGCTTTTTTTTTGCTTTTTCGAGAAGTCTATCCAAACGAGGGTCTAAATTATGTTTCCCATAGTCCCACATCAAGGAGACCCAAAGCTAAGCCTTTAAATTCCTTCTACAACTTTATTTTTTGAATCACATTCAATCTGACATATTCAATCTAAAGATTTTAACTCACTTATATTGTTATCAAAGAAAAAATTATTTTGTGAATCATCTTAAATCTGGCATTAATGTATGTTACTCTACAGATTTTGTACAAAGAATGCCAATGCTGAACTCACTTGGCGGATATGGTGGTGGTAATCATCCTCCTGGACTTGGAGGATATGGTGGTGGTCCTTGTAGGTAGTTTAGAATAGTCTCTTCTGTTTTCTAACATTGTTCACAATCATTAGCATGTTGTTGCCAATGGGTAAGGAGTTGTTCTGGGGATTGTTTGGTTCTCCTTCATGACAAGATTCTCTTATAGATGCGTCAGAGGACTGTTATTTCCATGAATTGCAAGTTAATTATTATATTGGTCCTCATCATCTCTCGGAATTGTGAATTATTATCTTGGTCCTCATCATCTCTCTGAATTGTGATCCATTTGGAAGTGACAACTCGAGGGACTTTGGCAAGTAGGAAAACATATGCAATAGGATTAGGAAAAAGATTTAGTTAATCAGAAACTATTTAGTATTAAACACTATTACTCAATGAACTCTATAAGCTAACTGTATCATTGTAAAATCCTAGTTTGCAACAGGGAAAAAAATACATGTCTGATGGTTTTAACTTTAAATATAATGAATGATAAAGAAACTATGGTTTCCCAAATTGGGACATTTTTTTGATATCACCCTGCATTAATTCATCCCTTCCTCATCAATCTTCCATCCATTTGGGGCACACAAAGGTATGACCAGACCATCTAGAAATGGCCACATCTCTTGTTCTTTTACATAAATTTTCAAATTTTGAGTATCAAAGTCACTTAATTTCCCCTTAACCATTGGCATTCTTTGTACAAGATCCATTTGTTAATTGACAATTCTTCTTACATTTCTTCTGTTTCCTTGTTATATCGTATTGCTCCCTCCTTTCTAATTCTACTTAAGACCTCGACTTATTGCCAGGCTTGGCTTTCTGACTCGTAGCGCCATTGATGACTGCTTTCATAAGTCAGTGATTGTGATTAAGGAGTAGTGCCTTGTTTTTCGAGCTAACTTTGGTTCTTTTTAATTTCATTATCATCAACTATTTTTAAGGCTCACTATCAGTGCAAACAATCAAGACCTGGATTTGAAAGCACACATATGGCACCAAATGTTCTGTTTTCTCAAGAATGATATTGGGAAGTAAGATGCCAAAAAAGGTGTCAAAGCTATTCGTATCACATCATCCAATTACTCCACCAGACCAGCAGCCTAAGTTTCTAAAATCGGTTTTCTTAAATCAATAAACTGACTTCTTTTTTTGCCTACGCCTTTGGTTCGAAGATATTGTTTTTGTACCCAAATGATTTTCATGTGGAACCTCATATATTATACAAGGATGCTGCCCAAGTCCTAAATCTAAACTCACTAGTTTTTTTACTCTCCTCATTTTGCTATTCTAGGTATGATACTTCCAGGAGCCACCATATCATTGCAATGGTTCAAATGGGTGGGAATGTGCACCAATTTGATGGTAGCCCTAGTCTTATGCACTAAAAGAACTCTTAGTATTTTCAAGAAAGTTGGGAATCCAATCTCAGTTTTCTTTGCTGAACAATTTTATACTACTGTGTCATATACATGAGGATTTCTTCTTCAAGATTTTTGTATTAGATCTCTCATACCATATTCATGACAGATAGATATTTCATGCATGGGGCAGAAGTTGCTGCACTCACAAACCTTAAAGTATGTGCGAGATGCTGTGTGGCTTCCCAGATTAATCAACTCAGTAAACGCGTTTGCATCCATGGAAACTGCAGATGGCACTTCAATAAATCATTTGATGTATTTGCATTACGAAAGGTGTTGCTTCTGGGGCTAAGTTATATTTCCAAATTCCTTCAATTTCCAGTAAGGTGTATCAATGAGATAATGTGCATAATCCATCAATGTTTTATATTTCTGATTCTCCAATTTCCAGTAAGGTGTATCAATGAGATAATGTATATAATCCATCAATGTTTTATATTTCTGATTTTGCACCTTAGCTTGGTTTTGTATGGAAATAGAATATTCTATATCAGTGATAAGAACAATAATTCACATTAACCATTTTGAATTTTTCAACTTAACTCAATTCGAATGGATCTGACTGAAAGTCCAGTCCCTCCGGCGACTGACATTGTGGGTAGGCAAGTGGGTATATGATTAGTAGGTAAGCAGGTGAGCACAGATTTTTCGAACCTAGGTCTGTGTTACTGACACTCATGGGTTTTACCAACTAAGCAAGTTGATATCTCAAGATTAATCCATTTATATTGGAAATGAAATGACCAAGTGAACTGACATCTTAGAATTATACCTTTACATCTGAAGAAGAAATAAACAGAAATGGTACAGGAGCAGAGAGAGATTTCGTCTGAGGGACACCCTAGAAGAAATCCAGTAGAGAATACTAACTGAAGTGTTATTATTTTTCATTATATTTGATTTTACATTTTAGATCTTCATTAACTTTATACTAGGGGTGTCAATGAGCTGAGCCAGCTCGGCTCAGCTCAACTTGAAAAAAAACGAGCTTGAGCTTTTACTTGGGCTCGCTGAGCCGAGCCGAGCCGAGCCTTAAAAGTGAGCTCGAAAAATAAATGAGCCGAGCCTGAACAATAGATGGCTCAGCTTGGCTCGGCTCGATTAATTTTATAATAATACCCTTTAAAAATTAAATTTATATTATATATTTAGTATACCTTTTTTTGGTAAAATTTATATAGTATACATTAACATAATTATTTTTGTTTAAGTTTTAACTCAGGCTTTCACGTGAGTCACATGACATCCCAAAGAAAAAAATGTCATTTTAATTTTATTTTAATTGAATTTAGTGTTTATCAATGTATTTTAAAAAAAAAAATTATCGAGCCGAGCTCAAGCTCAGTGGTTTGTGGACGAGCCGAGTCGAGCTCGAGCCTCTGTAAAATTCCAACGAGCCGAACCAAGCTCGAGCCGGTGTAAATTTCCAACAAGCCGAGCTCAAACAATGCCCAGCTCGGCTCGGCTCAGCTCGTTGACACCCCTACTTTATCTCAGTCACATTACCTACATATAATTTTTATATGATATAGTATGTAGATAAACTTCAACAGCCACATCTATATATTTTATTGTCTATTTCAAAGCCACATCTATATATTTTATTGTTTATTTCAAGGCCACGGTGAAGTCACTACAAGAAAACTACCGAGCAACGACGGAATATAAGTGGCACTAATGTCAAAAAGTTCTCTTTGTATATTCCAATAATTCTACCTCCGTACAATCGTTGGCTACAAGTACATATAAGAATATATTTTCCATTCTAAGCTATACAGATTTTGCTCCTATAATTAAACTATCGTGTGAAGGAAAGAATCTCTTTTCATCCCACTTCACATAATTGCTCCAATTTTCCTTTAATATACAACTCACGCCAACACTCCCCCTCAAGTTGATGCATATAGATCCTTCATGTGCAACTTGATCAATGAGTTGTGGAAATCTTTGCTTGACACGGCTTTGGTAAGTATATTTGCAAGCTGGTCCTCAGACTTGACAAATGGGAACCGAATTGTATTAGTCTCTAGGTTATGTTTGATGAAGTGTTGATCTACCTCTACGTGCTTAGTTCGATCATGCTGAACCGGATTGTGTGAAATGTCTATAGCCGCTTTATTGTCACGGAAGAGGTTCATTTCAGACTTGGGAGCAAAACCAATCTCAGCTAGTAATCTTTTCAGCCGAAGAAGCTCACACAACCCCTTCGGCATCCCACGAAATTCTGCCTCTGCACTAGAGAGTGCCACCCCCTTTTGTTTCTTACTTCTCCATGTCACAAGGTTTCCACCTACAAATGTGAAATACCCTGATGACGACTTCCTATCAGAGATGTTCTCGGCCCAATCTGCGTCTGTATAGCCATCAATTCCCAATTGATCATTCTTAGAAAACATGAGCCCTTTTCCTGGAGAAGACTTCAAGTACTTTAGTATCTGAATTACAGCCTCCATGTGTTCCTCACTTGGACAATGCATAAATTGACTCACTACACTCACAGCATACGCAATATTTGGACGAGTATGAGAGAGATAAATCAGTTTGCCAACTAACCGTTGGTATCTTCCCTTGTCAGTTGGTTTCTGGTTCGGATATACCCTAAGTTTGTGATTTTGGACAATTGGGGTATCCACTGGTTTGCACTCCAACAATCCAACTTCAGATAATAAATCTAGGACATATTTTCTTTGGGATAAAAAGATGCCTTGAGTTGATCTGGCAACCTCTATCCCAAGGAAATACTTGAGCCCACCTAGATTTTTCATTTCGAATTCACTAGCCAACTGCCCTTGGAGCCGTGAGATTTCTTCAATATCATCTCCTGTAATGATCATATCGTCGACATAGACAATTAGAGCGGTCACTTTGCCTTGCTGTTTTTTGAGAAACAAAGTGTGGTCTGCGTTGCTTTGTTGGAAACCATACTTCTTCATTGCCAAACAAAATCGCCCGAACCATGCCCGCGGCGATTGTTTTAACCTATACAAGGCTCGTTGCAACTTGCACACCTCATTAGTTCCCATGGTCACTGAGTAGACTGGAGGGATGTCCATATAAACTTCTTCTTCAAGTCTGCCATGAAGAAAGGCATTTTTCACATCAAACTGATGCAGTGGCCAATCTAAGTTCACTGCAGAGATAGCAACACTCTAACATTATTTAATTTAGCTACCGGTGAGAATGTTTCTTGATATTTTATACCATATGTTTGAGCATACCCTTTTTCCACGAGTCTTACCTTGTATCTTTCTATAGATCCGTCAACTTTGTGTTTAATGGAAAACACCACTTGCACCCCCACTGTTTTTTTTCCTTCCGGTAATGGCACTAGGTTCCATGTCTTGTTCTTCATTAGTGCCTCCATTTCATCTTTGATTGCCTGAGTCCACTTCGAGTCTTTCAAGGCTTCCTCCACCCTTGTTGGGACATGGCACACCGAAATGCTATGCACAAATGTCTTGAGAGATTCAGTCGGCTCCTTTGTGGACACATAATTGGCAATAGGGTATCTTGATCTTCTTTCCTCAATGTCTAGTGAGTAGCGGCTTGGAGGCTTGCCACGATTGTGCCTGTAAGGTAACACATAACCAACAGGAGATGCCATGATATTGGTGTTAAAGGAGCTTACCTTAGGATTATTCTCTGGAGTTGGGTCTTCGGGTACTGCAGAGGGGGAAGAAACTGCCGCTTCGTGATCATTTTCATGGTGTTCATGAGCATCTTCATGGTGTTCAGTAACTGGAGAGACATGTTCTTCTTGCCTTGGTTCCACATGTGTTTCAGATAAACCCGGCCAGTTTAATTCCATCCAATTCAGCTCTTCATGTCTAGTCTTCTCCCCCTGAAGAGGAGAAGTGGGTGGGAAAAAAGTTTCGGTTTCCATGAAGGTGACATCCATAGTAATATAGGTGCGGCTAGAAGTGGGGTCGTAGCATCTATATCCTTTTTGATGAAAAGCATATCCCATAAATAAGCACCTACAAGCACAGGGATCTAGCTTAGTCTGCTGGTTCTTATGGAGATGGACATATGCTACGCACCCAAACACACGGGTGGAAGCATCAATACTGCAGGCACAGGAGTATATGCCGAGAGGGATTGTAATGGGGTTTGGAAGTCCAACACCTTAGAGGGCATTCGGTTGAGTAGATGAACAACAGTGGTAACGGAGTCAGCCCAAAAACGATTAGGAGCATGGGCGCCAACTAAGAGAGCTCGAGCAGTTTCAAGAACATGTCGGTTTTTTCGCTCAGCAATGCCGTTTTGCTGAGGGGTTTGGGGGCACGAAGTCTCATGAATAATGCCATGTTGTTGAAAATACTCACGAAATTGGTGATTTACATATTCGCCGCCATTATCCGATTGAAGTACCTAAACCTTAGCGGAAAATTGTGTTTTCACCATAACATGAAATGATTTAAACACGCCTAGTACTTCATCTTTATGTTTGAGCAAATAAAGCCAAGTCATGACGGTGCAATCATCAACAAACAACACAAACCATTTGAACCCGGATACAGTAGTAATTGGGGAAGGACCCCGATCAATGCAAATGGAGTATCCTTTTTATTCAAACTTAATGGAAAAGAAGCCCTATGACTTTTTGTCAATATGCAAGTTTCACATTGAAAATCAAAAATTTTCAACTGAGAAAACAAATCCGGAAACAAATGTTTCATATAGGTGAAGGACGGATGTCCTAACCGACAGTGCCAAAGCCAGATTTCCTTTTCTTTGACACCAAGAGAATGTTGCGTATGATGTGCTCAGTCCACACTAAAGTCTTTCGTATAGTAGAGTTCTCCCCTCTTAGTACCATGCCCAATGATCTCCTTCGTTAGAATGTCCTGGAGAAGACAGAAAGTTGGGTGCATTAGAAAGTTGGGTACATTAGCACAATGCAATTAAGATCAGAGGTCACTTGGCTCACGGAGAGAAGCTTATGAGATAAGGATGGAACAAGTAAAGTGTTATGCAGCTGTAAAGTAGGGGATAGTGCCACAGTGCCCGCGCCAGTGACAGGGGAGATAACGCCATTAGCATTGGCAATATTAGTACGTCTCGGTAGGGAGGTCTGTGTGAAATCCGTAGCGGCAAACGTCATATGGTTAGTGGCGCCGGAGTCCAGTAGCCATGCACCACGGGTATCATCATTAGTTGAAGTATAACAAGCACAACCACAGTTACCTGAGTCCGGAACCAGTGCCATCTGTGGTGTGAAGGAGAGTTGAGGTTCGGCAGTAGCCACAGCTGCTTTACCAGAATCTTCATCTTTATTGCCCGTGTCACGACCTTTCTTAGCCTGGAGATCATTCCACCAATCAGGATACCCGTGCAATTTAAAGCAGGTTTCACGAGTGTGTTTCGGATGGCCACAATGGGAGCACTTCAAGCCCTCTGAAGATGTGTGAGGTTTATGTTTCCCATTGTGCATGGTAGGAGGTTGGGCAGAGGAATCAAGTCTGAGTCCTTTGGTGGGGAGAACAGCTCCAGGAACAGCATCTACACTTCCAGTGATCATAACAGCCTGACGGAGTGCTTCGTGGCTAACGTTAGCATAGGCTTGCTCCACGGTAGGGAACGGGCGAAGCTGCAGTACGTCGCCCCGAATCTTGTCTAGTCGGTCGTCTAGGCCATCCAAGAAAGCATACACCCTGTCTTCTTGAAGGATAATATTATAGTTGTGAATATCAACAGCACACTCCATTGGATTAGGGCGCCTGAAGTCAATCTCACGCCATAACCCTTGAAGGTCATTGTAGTATTTCTAAAGGGAGCCTCCAGGTAATTGAATATCCTTTATTTAGTACATTTTCTAAAATAGCTGTAAACGATATATTGAATATGTTGAATATCGATGTTAGATGATTTTTTTAGAGCTGCGAATCTCTTGAATATGAGAAATTAGTTGAGAGAAATGAAGCAATGTAAAGCTTGTCTCATCTGGTTTTTGATTTTTGGTAATTTCTGAGAGATTCTTGTGATATGATGAAAAAGGTGTTTTATTTCTTTGATTTGAGTTTCTGTATTTTTATGAAAAAGAACTGGAATTTTAAAACTTAGATCTTTGATGGATTTGTTTGTCTTTTGTATTTCTTTTTTTGGAAACTTGAGAATATGTGCTAAAGAATTTTAATCGTTGAATGATCTGAAGATGTGATTGGCATCATACATCATTTATACAGTCGTATCTGCTGCCAAACTAATTGCTTGCCAAAATATTAGTGTTTGTTGTTAGATATGATAACTTATCTAACAACATGAACCGGTGGTAAATATTAAACCTGAAACAACAATGAAATTTTTGGTACTGAATATTAAACCTGAAACTACATTGAAATTTTTGGTACTGAACGAAATTTTACACAAAGCATTTGGTGCCACAAGATTAGACATAATCAGTCTCCTACAACCAAATTATGACAAATACATGTATATCTAGGTATACATGCACATTTCCATAAATATAATTCTTAGTTTTGTTCGTTTAAAGTATTGTATTAGATACTAGTTTGTGACCATACACGTGGCAAGCAATTTAAAATTTTAAAATTTGTGATGACCTTTTTCCCCATACCCTAATATGAAACAAAGAGTCAACGTGTAGACATTAGAACTCTGTCCCTTCACTTTGCTTTCTTAGAAAATGTGGTGATGAAAATGCACCAGTTTTTGGTGCAAACATAGCGGCTGAGTGATTAGTGTGTTAGACATATATACCCACGAAAGTCATTCCGGAATTGTATTAATCTACTTAATCAATAAAAACATATTTTACATTTACACATTGTCTTCTACATTAGGTAATATATTAAAAGTATCTCATTAGATGAGAATACTTTGTCCCTTAGGTAACATTGTATGAAAACCATCTAATTAGTTTTTAACTAATTGCTAAGGAGATATGGTCTTTTGTTTCCTTATAGACCAAGAATTGTTCTAAGTTTAGGATACATCTAGACAATGTATTCCTACTAACTTACACATTGTTAGTTCCATATGATGAAGTGATGAATCTCCATCAGTAAAAGAAGAGTCTCTTGACTAAGATGTGGATATAAGTAAGAAGTACTTATATTGCAACTGGATTGCTCAGTGGATACCCTTAGAAATATATTGTTGTATGTTTAGGGTAGTCCATTTGATAGATTATCCTTAACCTGAGAAGTCGACATCTTCTCTAGTATTTCCCTATATAGCTTTGATGTAGCTAATCGTCAATGCCTAACACACCGGACTAAATACAGGCTCGTTGGGTTATATAGGCTATACTAGGAGAAGTGTATGTACGCTCAACAAGGATTTCACTACTCTTCTAAGGTAATTTATATTGAGTTGATACTTGTCAAACCGGACTTGAAAAACCAGCGCTGGTATTTATCGATGAAATGGTTTTATCAAGAAGTTTATTTTCTATATAAAAGGAATATAATAATTATTGTTATTTCTTTTAAAGAATTTCTAAAATAGTTTTGAAAATCCAAGTTTGATTAAAAGTATCAAAGAGAAAGGGTTCTAATTATAAGCTAGGGATTACATATAGTATAAGTTATCATCCCGTAAGCTTATAACAATATTGAAATGGAAGAACGCATCTGTAAACAAATCTTGTAATAGCAATACATACAAGTAATTTTCTATTTTATGGGGTTTAGTCACATTATGTTAATGAACATTATTGTGATTGGTGGAAGTCCAGGGACATAGATGATAGTCTATGATCCTAATGGTTTTATAGGAAAGTGTTTCCTAATAACAAGGCTTTAACCAAAAGGGTTAAACACTTGGTCCCACAACTGGAAATAAAAGATCCCTTTAGATCTCACACACTAGGACTTTCTTAAAGCTTTTAATTTAATTATTAATTAAATTAATTAATTTATCTAAGAATATCACTATATGGTATAGTGAAACTCTAATAGGTGAAATCACATAGGATGTGATTAACCATATGGGTAGGACCCATAGGGGATTTTGATAAGATCAAAACTTGACCAACAAGGCTTTAGAACCCAAAAAAAGGGGTGTATGGAAGTAGGGCCCACCTAGGTTGGGACGCCCACTTCATGTGGAACCTTATCACTTTAGTTAGTTAGATGATCTTATCTCCTAATAGTTAGGGATTAGATTGTTTGGTTGCTAATTAAAGAATCTCTATTAAATAGGGATTGCATTAGTTTGTTACTAATGATTTCCTCTTAAGATAAGGATAAGATTAGTTTGTTACTAATGGATAAGGTTAGTTTCTTACTAAGATAAATCATAATTTATTGAGAATCATCATTAAAGAATCTTTTGAGGGAATTCTAATTAGATTAGGATAAGAGAGAGGAGTCTTGGATTGTAAGAAAGCAATCCAAGAGATTCTATATAAAGAGTGGGACGTCCACCCCTTGGAAGTATCACTCCCCAACGTTTTTTCTCTCTCCCTGTTCTCTAGCTCACGCCCCCCTCTCCCTCTTATGGTAGTTGTAAGGTCATACTCTCATATTCCTTTCTCTTGGTTTTAATTTGGATCTTGAACAAAATCATAACAAATCTTGTTAATCAAGAAAGGATCTTGCGTTCAAGAAAATAATAAAAGATCATAGATCTAGAATCGAAAGAGTCATTAACTTCCATTAGAGGAAAGCTTTAAAGAAAAAATGAGGTTCATGTGAATCGGGAATGAGACTTTTCACTTGCAAAGTTTCACGGGCATCATTCTATAACGTGGATCTGACTTATCAATATCAAAGTCGCAAATATGATTGTTGTTTTTATCATTTATTGAATAAAATCAATTAGAACTATAGTCAGATCTTGGGATTCGATGTATGCCCTCAAGAACTATTTTTCAAAAAAATAAAAGGCATATTTTCAGTGGTATCAAATCCTTGGCTATGCTTCTCTTTGATTTTATTTTTTTTAATCATTATTAATATCCAAATACCCCCCTATGAATTTTGGCCACCCATGGAGAATCTTTTTAGATTCTTGATTATTGGATAATCTCTGTCCTAGGGTTTAAGGGATTCCCCTCTAGTTATTGAGGGAGTAATCAAGCCCTTCTAAATTAGTGTGATACTAATTTTAGTTTTGGATGATTTCAAAACCTCTCGAAATTTGATAGGGATAGGTATATAGAAATATAAATTTGCCTTTAAGGATTTAGAGATCCTTTTTAGTATATTAAATTAAATTGTTTAATTTATTCTCGAGAGCTCCGGGCTAACATAAAATAATAATATATTATATTGATCATGATAACTAATTATTATTGTATGTGTTGGATGAGTTGCACAAATCATACCTCATTTTCTCCCCCTCCTCCTCCCCCTTTTTTCTTATTTTAGAATAGGGTTGCTGATTTATGGTGGAGTAAATCAATCGAAGGAGTTTCCCAGAAAACCATTGCGAGATAGGAGACCTTCAATAGTTGTAGGGCTTTATTTAATTCTCTTGTTGTAATTAAATAAGGTCGTATGATTTTTGTGAACCCATTGTGAGATTATAATATTGTTATAATTATAATATTATTATTCATGTGATGATTAATAATATTTCTTTTAAGCCCGGAAGCTTAGATAATTGTGATTATCGCTTTTTATGATAATTTAGGATAATTAGATTATATCCCTATTAATGAGTTGTGTTTAATTGTAAATTGTTTATATTTAGACACAACACATTACTAATACTCTTTTGGACATGGAGTTTGTGACCCATGCGGAGATTTTTACTTAAAACTTTTGCTTACAAGATTATTGGATAATCGTGTCTGAAAAGACATTAAGCATTGTAAAAGGTTGATAAGTAAGATGAATCACTAAACTGACATCCAAATACCCTAAGGTTATAGGGATGAGTAGGTTTCGACTATAAGATCAAAACCCCCTGTGAGGACTAGTGGGAGTTAATCACTCCTTGATAATCCTGTTATCGAAAATTTTCATAATTCATATGATGAATATTTATAAGATATTCATGCATGATTATTTTATTCCCTTCAAGAAAAATATTAAGTGATACTAAATGAGATTATTAATCCTATGACCTTCTATTATCAATAAGACTAGGAATTAATTAGCCTGAGTCTTGTCTCTCTGATAGGAGTTCGACATAATTCAGTCTAAATTAAACCCCTAGGACATTATTTCTATAGTAGATAGGTTTGTGTATGACCTGATAGGGAGTGTCAACTAGCATGGGAGCACATCCCTACTTGATCATATGACAACCGAGAATAATGGGTTTCACTTAAACAAGGAAACATGATGGCTGATAGGTGACAGTCATGTTGTCCTTGGAGGTCTCAAGAAAATTGGGAATCAATGATTTACATAAGGAGTTATGCATGAGATGTTCAGTTTGATGGATAGCTACTATCCACCTTATGATGCATGTGTAATACTATCCTAGTATAGAAGATTGCATATGTATTATGAGGATCCCAATACTCATCTGAAATAAAAAATTTATTTCCTAATTTCATATAATGAAGGGAATTATGAAATTTGACGAAAGATGAGAGGATCATCGCAGATTTAAAATCTCAAAATCCAATGAATATATGTGTGAAAAATAATGTAATTGTTTATGTTTTATTTTATTGTGTAGATAGTCATGAATCCCCTTTCCAAGATTCTAGATGAGAATCATTTGACTGGTCTTAATTTTGTGGACTAGAAAAGAAACTTTGACATTGTACTAATCTCTCAGAAGATTGTTTATGTTCTTACTTCCGATTATCCGGAATTTGATGAGGCAATTCAGACCTAGAGCAGGTTGAGAAAGCCTCAAAGTGGCATGAGTCAAATAGTTTGGCTAAATGCTATATCCTTGCATCTATGTCGAATGTCCTTCAACAGCAGCACGAGGGTTTCAGTACAGCTAAGGACATAATGACAAATCTCAGGGAGATGTTTGGGGAACATAATAGGACTGCTAGGCAGTTGGCTATGAAAGGACTAATGAGAACCAGAATGTCTGATGGAAGCCCAGGCCGGGAGCATGTCATCAAGATGATGGGTTCATTAATGAACTCTTGACTCTTGGTGCAGATCTTGATCAACAAAGTCAAACGGATGCGATCCTAAACTCTCTCTCGAAATCCTTTTCTGCGTTTGTGTTGAATTTCAACATGAACAAGTTAGAGACTGCTCTGCCAAAACTCCTAAACATATTGCAAGGAGCTGAAGACCTTATGAAGTGTACTAAGCTCTTTACATATGTGGCAGAGGGAGTTGGACATTCGAGGCCTAAGCCTAAGGGCAAAGGCAAGAAAAAGAATAAGTCAAATTTCTCAAAGTTCCTCAAAGGCAAGAAAGGAAAGAACAAGAAAGCATCTTCTGAGAAAAAGGACAAGGATAAGAATCAGAATGTCTGCTTCTATTGCAAGAAACCAGGTCACTGGAAGAGGTAATGCCGGGTTTACTTAGCATCCTACAAGGACAAACCTTTGAAAGGTATGTTCGAATTTTTCATCATTGAATCCAACTTCATTGTTGGTTCCTTTAACTCTTGGTGTGTAGATACTAGATCTACCTCACATATTTGTAATATGTTACAGGAGTTTTAGGAGAGCAGAAAGCTCAGTGATGGGGAAATCAATATAAGGATAGGAACGGAAGCAATTGTTGCTGCGATCGCCATCGAGACTTATGTTTTAGAATTTGCTTTAGATAGGATCTTGGTTTTGAAAGATTGTTTATATGTGTTAGATATACAGAGAAATTTGATTTCTATTTCTAGTTTATTCTCTATTGGTTATTCAGTGCATTTTGATACTAGTGTAGTTATCAAGTATAATAATAGATTTCTTGTTTCTAGCACAATGTCTAATGGTCTTTATTATCTTGATCTTATATGCAATTCTATTAATAACATTGAGGATAAAAAGTCTACAAGTGTGAAGCCTCAGAAAAGAGGTAGAGATTCTGTGAATCCAACATACTTATGGCATCTCAGATTAGGCCATATCAATTTGGATAGGATCAACAGATTGGTAAAGGATGGTCCTTTAAACCATTTACATGTTGAACCTTATCCAACTTGTGAACCTTGATTGAAAAGTAAAATGACCAAAAGGCCATTTACAGGTAAACCAAAGAGAACCACTAGTATATTGGAATTAATTCACACTGATGTATGTGGACCCATGAATCATTCAGCTAGAGGTGGCTTTATCTACTTCATAACATTCACAGATGATTTTTCCAGATTTGGTTTCATATATCTAATTAACATAAGTCGGAATCTTTTGAAAAGTTCAAAGAATTCCAAAATAAAGTAGAAAAGCAATCAGGTAAAAGTATTAAAACTCTCAAATCCGACTAAGGAGAGTACCTCTCGAATGAGTTCATGGATTATCTTAGAGATAATGGAATTTTATCCCAATGGACTGCCCCCAGGAACACCTCAGCTTAATGGTGTTTCAGAAAGAAGAAATCGAACCTTATTAGATATGGTTCATTCAATGATGAATAATACTGATTTTTCAATTTCCTTTTGGGGATATGCATTAGAGACTGTTATCTATCTATTGAAAAGGTACCTTCTAAGTTTGTTTCCAAAATTCCTTTTGAGCTATGGAATGGGCGAAAGCCTAGTCTAAAGCATGTCAAGATATGGGGTTGTCTAGTTCATGTGCGAAAGCAGAACTTTGACAAGTTGGAAAGTAGGACAGAGAAGTGCCTATTTATAGGATACATAAAAGAAACTCTTGGATTCTATTTCTATAATCCTAGCGAACAAAAGGTGTTTGTAAGCAGTAATGTCATTTTTCTAGAAGATGATTTTATCCCCAATAGAGAAAGTGGATTTAGAATAGATCTTGAGGAGCAAAATCAAAATAAATTGACCATGGTTAAACCTATCTTAATTGAAACTTTAAGTATACAACAGCCTAGGAGAAGTGCAAGGATTAGTCAACTTCTAGATAGATTGTCTTATCAGCATGAGTTATATTCTATGGAATCAGATTCCTTAGATGATGATCCTTACACTTATCAAGAGGCAATATGTGATATTGATTCTGATAATTCGCATAAGGCCATGGAATCTGAAATGGACTCCATGTACTCGAATAGTGTCTGGACCTTGGTTGAAAAACCTGAGGGAATAAGACCCATTGGGTGCAAATGGATCAACAAGAGGAAACGTGGATCCGATGGAAAGGTAGAGACCTTTAAAGCAAGGCTTGTGGCAAAAGGTTATAGTCAAAGAGCTAGTATCGACTATGAGGAAACCTTTTCACCAGTAGAATTGCTTGTCCATCAGAATTCTGTTATCAATTGTTGCTTACTATGATTATGAAATTTGGCAGATGGATGTCAAAATCGCTTTATTGAATGGAAACATTCAAGAAGATATTATGGACCAACCCGAAGGTTTTGAACTCCATAACCAAAATAATAAAGTATGCAAATTGATAAATTTCATTTATGGTCATAAGCAAGCTTCTCAGAGTTGGAACATCCGTTTTGATGAATCAATCAAATCGTTTGGTTTTCACCAAAACATGGACGAAGTATGTGTGTACAAGAAGTTCAGTGGGAGTGCAATAATTTTCCTAGTTCTTTATGTAGATGATATTCTATTCATTGGGAATGATGTAGGAATGTTATCAACTGTTAAAATTTGGTTGTCATGTAACTGTAGACCCGGGATTTTAATCCCACTCCCGATCAGGATTGAATCTGAGGAGGAATAGTGCTAAAAATGCTGAAAAGAGAGAGTCGCTACCTATTTAAATTGTTAGGGAAAATAGGGTCCCTTAAAAGGTTGGATAAGACGTTGGTCTGGAAATAGAGTTCAAGGTAAGAATTCATTTGAGTTAGAGGAAGATGTTAGGCACCCCTAAACTCTCATTCGGAGATAGTTACCTACTCCCTAAGTATGAATTAAAGTGGGAAAACCATAAGAGAAGCTTAAAATTTCATTTATATGCTGATAGATATCATATTGATACTAATGTACAAGTTGAAATAAGCAGCAGGATAAGGGTTCTATCCTAGGTGAACTGAATCTGATTAGAGTTGCCTACGTATCTATTGTTAGTGGAATCAAGCCACACGTAGTTCCAGATGGGTAGTTGATGGTTTGATTTATTTTGTTTCGATTGTTGGTGTTTGATAGGCTGAGATTTGTCTTTGGATGTTAGGGTGTTTTTGAATGGTTTGGGTTCCTATTCAGGAGCGTTTGAGCCTTTTATGCTCTTGTTGGGGAGCATTTGGGTTAAGTTAGGGTTTGAATCGAGGTTCAGATAGAGGTTCGGCGAAGGTAAGTAGGGATCTAACCAGGGTTTGAACCGAAGTTCGGACAGAGGTTCGGCTAAGGCAAGTAGGGTTTGAACCAGGGTTTGAACCAAGATTCAGACAGAGGTTCGGCTGGGTAGGCTAAGTTTGAACCGAAGTTCGGGCAGAGGTTCAACTTTCAAACTTAGTAGAGACAAGTTGTATGGCCAATCTAGACTTTTGAGCATTCAACTTTCAAACTTTGAGGACTTTGTTCTTAAGCCCTAAGCACTCTCAAAAGACAAAAATAAAAATTTTAAACCTTCTACAGAGTCTTCCATCTTGATTTTGGATCTTCTATGTAGGATTCATCTTAATGATCTTTCAAGCTTGATTCTAGGTGAAGCTTGATCTTCAACTTGAACTTTGAGACTTGAATGATGATCATTAATTGGTTTGACTTCACATCTTCACTCTGACTTGGATGGGTTGCTTTGTAGATCTTTGACTTTGTTTTGATTGTAGCTTTTTCAAGGCTTGATGTCAATTCCATGCTTTATGACTTGAATGGTTTGTTAATGCTTCTATATACTGAAATTCATATAAACTTAGTAGAGACATTAGTAACATAATTTTCATTTTATTATTATGTTATCATCAAAATTATTAAGGGTACTTAAGGTTGTAACCTTTAGGCTAACATGTTACACTAAGAAATTAGTGTACACAATACACTAATCACAAACAAATTAAAGCAATAATCAACAATTTCATAGCATAAAGTTCAAAATACAGTTAAAAATAATTATAACCAATATAGTAATTAGGTTATAATAAATAAAAATAAATTAATGAATTAACTGAGATTTAGGGTTAGGGGTTGGCTATGGGGATTTGGGTTTCATGTGATTCGAGGAGGGGTTAGGGAATTAGGGATTTAAGGGGATTTAGGGTTTTAATGGGTTGGTGTAAGGTCTATATTTGGTATTGAATTATTCCGTTATCAAATAATGTGTCTAGAGTATCTTGAGTCCTTGCCTATTGTGTATCATTCTCGTGATTGATGATGACCAAAGAAGATTAACTGAAGATATTCCGATTATTGTCTTCCTCTCACTCATAGGATGACAAGTGACTGAGGATCATTGAGTATAGTTTGAGTCTTGTAAGTATTAGTTTGCTTTTACTCTTAGTGATATCTCTTTCTTGGACGAGGTCCCATGGTTTTTCCCGGAAGGGTTTCCACGTAAAATCCTTTGTGTTCTGGTTTGTGTTTATCTTTCTTAATCTTCACTTTATTAATTTAAATTAAAATTAGGAAGATAGACCTTAGACCTAGCCACCCCATTGAATTTGTGAGTTCTAAACCTAAAAAGTAATTTTTGAGGTTCACCGGAATTTTTCAGTTGCGATTAGGGTTAGGGATTCAAGTGATTCGAAAGGAGGCTGGGGTTTGGGTGAGGGATTTAGGGTTTCAAAGCAGTGGAGTGGTTGCCATGAACACAAAGCATAAAACACCTTAATTAGACCACAAATAACTAATTAAGTACAAATAAAAAAAAGTCTAGAGCATCGGTTTGGTTGTGAACACTGAACCATGATAGCAGCCATGAGCACAGAGCTGTGAAGTGGTGGATGTGAGCACAGAACAGTGGAGTGGAGGTTGTGAACACAGAGCAATGGTAGATATTGTCAGTGTTACTCATTGTGAGACTCGTGACTTTGTGAACTATATGGATCCTCCGAGAAAAGTTGTAGAACAGTGGACTCGGATTTTTGTAAGAAAATTCTGAGGTCAGGATGACCTTTAATTAAGTATAATTAATTTAAAAATAATATTTATAAATATTAGGATGTCACTTTTCCCTAGTCGGAATTTGTAGAATCTCATAAAAGTATTTGGGTTTAACCGCGGGTTCTGGTTATCGGATTCGGTGTCTGATAAATTACTGGTAAAATTAAGAGATATCTACCCGGTATTCTCTTACCGCATGTCGGTCCACTACCTGGACAATTACCCATCGTGTCGGCTCCATCATGCATTGATTCGCAAAGCCACGGGGTCTCGTATTTAAGAATAACAAGAAAATCAGGACATCCACAGATTGTCAAATTTCAGTCGGGATTCAATATTTACCGAGTGCTCCAATAGAAATCTGCGAGACTAGTACCACAGCGTGTCGGCCGACCATATGAACGAATGTCTTTAGTCTCAACTGTTCATCATTTCAAACGGTGAAACCGCAGCGTGTTTTATGTCCAAAACCAAGAAATTTGTGATTTTGTAATTTTCTTCCGGACTTATTTTTTACTGTCAAAACTCAATATTTTTCCTCAAAATTCGCATAACGGGTGCCAGAAGGCCCCCAGTACGGTTTCCTAAAGTTTTGGCACCATCGTACGTCATTTAATGGGGTTTCGGAGGTCATATAGTCAAAAAAGTGGGAAAACCGGTCAAACCGCCACATCACAAGGCCATGTGATGGCACATGGGTCTTGCCACGTAAGCAAGACCCTTGCCTATATAAAGAGGGCTAAACCCTTATCTTCTCCCATTTTTGGAAGAGCATCGGAGTGCTGCCCGAACCTCTTTAGAGAGAGAAAGTGAGGAGAGAGAAAGAGGAGAGAAAAAGGAAGAGAGAGAAAGAAGAGGAAGTCTACCTAGGGGTTTTTCGACGTTCCCAACACGTTGACGATGTCTGTTTTCCTCCCCGGTGCTTTGATTGGCATGTAGAGAGAGAAAGAGTTAAAGTTAGAGAGAGAAGTGGAAGTTAAAGAGAGAGAGTCTACCTTGGGGTTTTTCAGCGTTCCAGACACAACCACGCCGTCCATTTCACCCTCCGGAGTTTCGTTCAACGTGTGGGAGGTAAAATCTATTTCCCTCTTCTCTATTTTTTCTTATTCATGCTAATTATTGTATGTGGAATGGTTTGCTTTGTATGGTGTGGATGAAAAAGGGTCGGAGACCCATATATAACATGTGGAAGGGATAGATGTGAGTGGAAAATGAGTAGAGGGGTGTAGCCCTCAGTTTCAGACTATTACAGCCTGAAATTTAGGCTCAGGAACACTGGGCGATCGATCACCCAACACTAGCAATCGATCGCTAGTGCACAAAATTGGGGATTTTGCCCCTTATGGTATTTGGACTTTCCAGGAAGCTTGGTTTGGCTCCCCCATGTGTTTTAATGTCACCCTTGGGTGTCGTAATGCATGTTTGAATGTTTGTAGGGCTATGGACGAATCCATCGGCCCGGATATGTTCCCTATCGGAACAGTCTTGAGTGATGTGATGATGTTTGAATGTTTGTAAGGCGATGGACGAATCCATCGGCTCGGATATGTTCCCTATCGGAACAACTTTGAGTGATGTGGTGAGGTTTGAATGTTTGTACGGTAATGGAAGAATCCATCGGCCCGGATATGATCGCTGTCGGAACAACCTTGTATGATGTGATGATATTGGTGCACTGGTAAGGCCTAAAAATTTCAGTTCTAAGGACAGAGAGTTAGGTTCATATTTCAATATTCAAGCCACTAGTCCAAGAATGAAGAGGCCTATCATCACCAAATGGTTATGCCCTTCTCCGGGATGGTTCAAACTCAATACTTATGGGGTGACTAGGAACAACCCGGGAGAGAGTGGAGGCGAAGGAATTATTCATGATGCTCAAGGTAAAATGGTTTTATTTGTCTTGGGAGGGGTAAGGTTTTATGTCCCCCCCCCCCCCCCACCCCCCAATTTTTTCTATTTTAATAAAATAGGTAGGGGTTAGCCAAACTCCCCACTCCTTCTGAGTGGTTTTTTTTTTAAAAGAAAAAAGAAAGGATTCATTGGCCGGGTAATGTTCCACACTAGAACGGTATACCCTCAGACTTGGTCCACGTGCGTGATGTCCAATTTATTCAATTATTCAAACGAGGCTTGGATTAATTGGGGATTTTCTACAATTAGAAAACCTAATTTGTTTTAGATGTTGGTTAGGGTTCCTCCGTGACTGATAATCGGGAGTGGGTGGAATAATATTCATGAATCCTCTTTGGCGAGGTACGTGACTCATAGTCAAGATTAGGTGGAATAACATCCATGAATCCTCTTTGGCGAGGTACGTGATTGATAGTCAGGATTAGGTGGAATAATATCCATGGTTCCTCTTTGACTAGGTACTTGACTGATTGTCGGGAGTGGGTGGAGTGTTATCCATAGTCCTGTTTGATTAGGTCAGGAGAATTGAATGTTGGCTTGAGAGGTGGTGACCTCTATACTTCGGTGTATTCCAATAATACTTTGAGGGAGTTACGTCCCAAGACAGGTTGAGCAATGGGAATCGTTGTACTTAGGTATGTCCCAATAGAGCTAGTTTGAAGAACTAAATGTTGGCATGAGGGGTGGTGACCTCTATTCTTCAGTGTGTTCCAACAATACTTTGAGGGAGGTACATCCCAAGATAGGTTGAGGAATAGGAATCGTTGTACTTAGGCATGTCCTAATAGAGCTGGTTTGAAGAAATGAATGTTGGCTTAAGGGGTGGTGACCTCTGTACTTCGGTGGGTTCCAACAATACTTTGAGTGAGGTACGTCCTAAGACAAGTTAAGGAATGGGAATCGTTGTACTTAGGTATGTCCCAATAGAGCTGGTTTGAATAAAGGAATATTGGCTTAAGGGGTGGGGCATCTGTACTTCGGTGTGTACCAGCAAGACTTTGAAAGACAAGTTGAGGAATGAGAATCGTTGTACTTAGGTATGTCTCAATAGAGCCTGGTGGAGGGTAACGAATACCCTAATAGGGTGGTGACCTTGTACTCAATTATGCCCTAGTAAAGGTTGAATATGATGTTGTAAGATAAGGGATGGTGACTTATTTAGTTTGATATGTTCCAACAATACTTTGAGAGGTGGGGACCTCTGTACTTCAGTGTGTTCCAACAAAACATTGAGGGAGGTACATCCCAAGACAGGTTAAGAAATGAGAATCGTTGTATTTAGGTATGTCCCAAGACAGGTTGATGAATTGGGATCACTGTACGTATGTCCTGAAATGGTACAAGTTGTTGATTGTGTGTTGAGTCTAGGGACTCAAGATTGTACAGAGTCTAAGGACTCAAGGTTTGATTTCATTGGGTGTAAGCCCGATTGATCTCGGTAGTTATCGTGGTGATATGGGACGCCATGGTAACGGGGTTTTTTGATGGTAACGGATTCTGAAATGGATAATGAGTCTACGGACTCAAGAATAAAACGTGTGCTCTTATCTGGAATGGTAACATGGTGTCGTGGAGGATGATTGAGTGAACTTGGCAATTAGAGGTCGGGAACCTCAGAATAGGGTGAAATAGCCATGAGTGACTTGGGTCACGAATTACCATATTGTTTATTATTATAATTTGAGAATTCAACTATAATACTATATCGTTATTGATGATTGTTACTATGTGGAAAATAGTCTAGATGGGTTGTGGATTTTACTAGGCTCTATAGCTCACCTCTTATTTTATGTCTTCAGATTTGGAAGCGGTTGTTGATTGGTAAAGAGCTACACGTGATAGATTCTGGAAAGTGTACTACCGCATTAGTGGTGCCAAAAGTAAAGGCTACCGTAGCAAGTGAGGTAACACATTTTCTTATGATGAGTTATTGTGATGACCATTTGTTATTCCTATGTAAGCTCTTGAATAAAAGTTTGAAAATTTCCACATTTTCACAAGTAAAGTCTCTGCTTGCATGGTAATGACAAATAGGCATGCGTCTTGGAATAAGATTCCTTAGGTGCAGGTTCGGGGTGTCGCAATTGGTATCAAAGCTACAACAATAACCATCACAACAAATCTTACTTGAAAGTCTAATTGGATATTAGACGCAGTTAGATGTCATGTATAAGACCATGTTTGAATCCGCTAAGGATTTGAAACCTTACGTTATATTAGGAACAAAAGCTAGGGAGATAGACTGTCTCCAGAGGAATGTGAGAGTTCATTTTTCTTCATTCAATATACTAAATCTATGGTAATTGAGTGTGATTTCTCTCATGATTAGGAATACGATGACGTCCAAGGAAACTCAAATGTTTGAGGATGCCGCAGCCGAAATATTTGGGGCGATTATCGCTCTAGCTAAGCTGATGCAACTAGGGCAAGTCTCGGAACTGCACTCCTAGTAACATAGTACTAGAACAAGGAAGGGAAGATGAGATGGAGAAAACTGATGATGAGACGAAGGAATCCTTAACGAATAAAGGAACTAAAAATGATGGCAAAAAGAGGAAGTTTGAAGACTTTGACCAAGGTAGTACGGTGGAAAAAGTAATGTATGGAAATACAAACATGGGAGGCGACATAATCGAGCAAAGAATTACAAGGTAGGAAATTGTTTTAAGTATGGTGAACCAGGGCATATGAAGAAGCACTACCCAACTAGGAAGTTATCATCAGGAAAGGATGGTGAAAAGGTCGGGAAAACATTTGATAGTATTTTGGAATGTCGTAACTGGTCTTGTTAATTATTTTGTATTTAGACTATAGCAGAAGATAAAAAAAAAAACTTTTAATGGCAAATATAAAAGCCATATACATCTTATAAACATTTGGAATAAAATGAATCTTCTGAAAATTTTGGTTTTGATATTTTCTCTTTCTTAGATAGTAAAATATTGTCTTTTTCTTAACTAGGGATATAATGCCACCAAGACGAGCACCTGGAAATACTCTGGTTGAAGCAGTTGAGACCATCACTGCTCTAGCAGAATTAATCCAACGAAAACAAAGTGATAACTTTGTCCCTATTAACTCAGAACAAGAACAAGGGAACGGTAGTAGACTTGAGACGTTTAGGAGGGTTAAACCGAACTCATTCTCCAGTGCCACCGATCCGTTAGTGACCGAAAACTGAATTTGAGAGCTTGAGAAGATATTTCGGGCAATGGCATGTCCCGAAGAAGTTAAATTAGAACTAGCAATATTCATGTTGTCGGGAGAGGTTGAACATTGGTGGATGACCATTGAGAGGACACTTTCAGAGGATCAAAAGCCTATCTCCTGGGAAAAATTTACAGAATTATTTCATGAGAAATATTTTTTAGTCTCCATGAGGAAAACAAAGGAGATGGAATTCCTTCAGCTGAGCCAAGGCAACAAGTCAGTCAGCGAATATGAACAGAAATGCAATCAGCTCTCCCGATTTTCAACAAGACTTGTTGAGGATGAACAATGGAGAGTCGACAAGTTCGAGGATGGATTGAAGCCAACAATTAAGGAAAAAACTTGATGTTCAAAGGCTTTCCTCTTTTCCAAAAATTTTAGACCGATCATTAAGAGTGGAGAAAGTGCATGAGGAAATACAAAAGTCTTTTGTGGACAAAGGAAAGAAATCAACGGGAATAGAGGATAGCGATCGAAAAAGGAAATTTGAAAGTTATAATAGGGTACATGCTACAGATGAAGTTAAATCTTGGAAGTGTGGCCATTACAATCAAAATCATCATGTTATAGACTGTAGAATTACATCTTGCTATCAGTGTGGCAAATCGGGACACATCAAGAAGTTCTGCCCAGAACTGAAACAACATGTAGCCGAAGGCGGAAAAGGACAAGCCTTCACCATTGCACAAAAAGATCGTAATGTCAGAAACCGTAGAAGGAGGGAGAAACAAAGAAGAATAAGGAAAACATGAAAAGCTGTCATTGAATGACCTAGTTAATTTTCTTCTTTATGGCTAATTTTGTATGTATGATGAGTTAAGGTAAGAGTATGTAGCCGGATATTAGCTAATACAAATGTTTTAGAGGACTAAATGAATGCTTATTTTGTGTATTAACCGACAAAATTAATGACATATGATATTTGTTGATATTAATGGGGATCTAAGGATAATTAAAATTACTATCATTTATGAACTCATGCTGTAAGGATGACAAGATGAGGAAGTAAAATATTTTATGGATAACCCGATTGTAGATTTAGATTAATCAAATTTCGAGGACGAAATTTTTGTAAGGAGGGAAGATTGTAACGACCCAGATTTTTGTAAGAAAATCCTGAGATCAGGATGACCTTTAATTAATTATAATTAATTTTAAAATAATATTTATAAATATTAGGGTGTCACTATTCCCTAATCGGAATTCGTAGAATCTCGGAAAAGTGTTTGGGTTTAACTCCGGGTTCTAGTTACCGAATTCGGTGTCCGATAAATTACCAGTAAAACTAAGAGATATCTACCTGGTATTCTCGTACTGCATGTCGGTCCACTACCTGGATGATTACGCATCGATTTGCAAAGCCGTGGGACCTCATACGTAAGAATAACAAGAAAACCAGGACATCCACAGATTGTCAAATTTCAGTCGAGACTCGATATTTACCTAGTGCTCCAATAGATATCTGCGAAATCCACACCACAACGTGTTGGCCAACCGCATGGACGACTATCTGTAGTCTCGACTGTTCATCATCTCAAATGGCGAAACCGCAACGTGTTTTGTGTCCAAAATCAGGAAATTTATGGGTTTTGCACTTTTCTTTTGGACTTATTTTCTACCGTCAAAACTCAATATTTTTCCTCGAAATTTGCACAACAGGTTTCAGACGGCCCTCAGTACGATCACCTGAAGTTTCGACACCATCGCACGTTATTTAGTGGGGTTTTAGAGGTCGTATATGCGAAAAAGTGGGAAAACCGATCAACCTGTTAAACTGCCACATCACAAGGCCATGTGATGGCACATGGGTCATGCCATGTAGACAAGACCCTTACCTATATAAAGAGGGTTAAACCCTCATTTTCTCACATTTTCTAAAGAGCACCAAGTGCTGCCCGAACCTCTTTAGAGAGAGAAAGTGAGGAGAGAGAAAGAGGAGAGATAAAGGAAAAGAGAGAAAGAAGAGGAAGTCTACCTAGGGTTTTTTGATGTTCCCGACGTGTTGGCAACGTCCGTTTTCCTACCCAGTACTTCGATTGGCGTGTAGAGAAAGAAAGAGATAAAGTTAGAGAAAGAAAGTGGGAGTTAAAGAGAGAGAGAGTCTACCTTGGAGTTTTTCAGCATTTCAGACACAACCGTGTCATCTATTTTTCTCTCCGGAGTCTCGTTCACCGTGTGGGAGGTAAAATCTCTTTCCCTCTTCTCTATTTTTCCCTATTTATGCTAATTATTGTATGTGGAGTGGTTTGTTTTGTATGGTGTGGATGAAAGAGAGTCGGAGACCCATATATGATGTGTGGAAGGGATGGATGTGCATATAAAATGAGTAGAGGGGTGTAGCCCTCGGTTTCAGACTGTTACAGCCCAAAATTTAGGCTCAAGAACATTGGGTGATTGATCCCCCTGTATGGGCGATCGATTGCCAACATGCAGAACATTGGGCGATCGATCACCCAGCACTAGCAATCGATCGCCCAACACTGGCAATCGATCGCCAGTGCACAAAATTGGGATTTTACCCCTAATGGTATTTGGACCTTCCAGGAAACTTGGTTTGGCTTCCCCGTGTGTTTTAATGTCACCCATTGGTGTCGTAATACATGTTTGAATGTTTGTAGGGTGATGGAGGGATCCATCAACCCGGATATATTCCCTATTGGAACAACCTTGAGTGATATGATGATGATTGAATGTTTGTAAGGCGATGGACGGATCCATCAGCCCAGATATGTTCCCTATCAGAACAACCTTGAGTGATCTGATAAGGTATGAATGTTTGTAAAGTGATGGATGGATCCATTGGCCCGGATATGTTCCTTATCGAAACAACCTTGTATGATGTGATGATATTGGGGCACCGGTAAGGCGATAAAAGGATTTATCGACTGGGTAATGTTCCACACCAGAACGATATAACCTTTGACTTGGTCCACTGGTGTGATGCTCAACTGATTCAATTATTCAAGCAAGGCTTGAATTAATTGGGGATTTTCTACGGTTAGAAAACCTAACCTGTGTTGGATATTAGTCAAGGTTCCTCCGTAACTGATAGTTGGGAGTGGGTGGAATAATATCTATGGATCCTCTTTGGCGAAGTACTTGACTGATAGTCGAGAGTGGATGGAATAATATCCATGGATCCTCTTTGACTAGGCACGTGACTGATTGCCGGGAGTGGGTGGAGTGTTATCCATAGATCCTCTTTGATTAGGTCAGGAGAACTGAATGTTAGCTTGAGGAGTGGTGACCTTTGTACTTCTGTGTATTCCAACAATACTTTGAGGAAGGTACGTCCTAAGACAGGTTGAGGAATGAGAATCGTTGTACTTAGGTATATCCCAAAAGAGCTGGTTTGAAGAACTGAATGTTGGCTTGAGGGGTGGTGACCTCTGTAATTTAGCATGTTCCAACAATATTTTGAGGGAGGTACGTCCCAAGGTAGGTTGAGGAATGAGAATCGTTGTACTTAAGTATGTCCCAATAGAGCTGGTTTGAATAAATGAATGTTGGCTTGAGGGGTAGTGACCTCTGTACTTCGGTGTGTTCCAACAATATTTGGAGGGAGGTACATCCCAAGATAAGTTGAGGAATGAGAATCGTTGTACTTAGGTATGTCCTAATAGATCTGGTATGAATAAATGAATGTTGGCTTGAGGGGTGGAAACCTCTGTACTTCGGTGTGTTCCAACAAGACATTGAAAGACAGGTTGAGGAATGAGAATTGTTGTACTCAGGTATGTCTCAATAGAGCCTGGTTGAGGGTACTTAACGAAGACCCTAATAGGGTGGTGACCTTGTACTCAGGTATGCCCTAGTAAAGGTTGAATATGATGTTGTACGATAAGGGATGCTGACTTATTTACTTTGATATGTTCCAACAATAATTTGAGGGGTGGGGACCTCTGTACTTCGGTGTACTCTAACAAAACTTTGAGGGAGGTACCTCCCAAGAAAGTTTGAGGAATGAGAATCGTTGTAATTAGGTATGTCCCAAGACAGGTTGAAGAATGGGGATCATTATACGTAAGTATGTCCTAAGATGGTTCAAGTTATTGATTGTGTGCTGAGTCTAAGGACTCAAGATTATATGGAGTCTAAAGACTCAAGGTTGTACGGAATCTTAAGGACTCAAAGTTTGATTTCATTTGGTGTAAGCCCGGTTGATCTCGGTAGTTATCATAGTGGTATGGGATGTCATGGTAACGAGGTTTTTTGATGGTAACGGATTCTTAAATTGATAATGAGTTTGCAGACTCAAGAATAGAACGTGAGCTGTTATCTAGAATGAAAACCTGGTATCGTGGACAATGATTGAGTGAACTTGGCAATTAGAGGTCGGAAACCTCTGAATAGGGTGAAATAGTCCTAAGTGACTCGGTGTTGCGACCCAAAATACCCCCTAGGAGTTAAGGATACTTTGACTCGTGACCGTCATATCATACCTCCGATATGATACCTAAGGCACACATGGAAACCTGACAGAGTACCTGAACAACATAGCGGAAACAATATGTCATGCACAGCGGAAACAAAACACTAAACATAGCGGAAGCAAGGCAAACACTCCTATAACTTGGTCCAAGTAAGAACAAACCAAAATAGATGTGAGAATCCAAAAGGTGGAGTGGACAAGTCCAACTCTCACTTAACAAAATATAGTATCAAATCTACGTGGATCAACAGAAGTCAAAGTCCCGACACCTATCTAACGGACCATCGTCCTAGTAGTGATCCATGGAAGGCTCTGGGTCGAAGTACTCTTCCTCTACCCATGCTTCCGTGCCACATAGATCAAATGGAGCCCAAGCACCTGCCGATGATAACAAATATCGGCTGAGCGTGGAATACTCAGCGTATACAAATTAATAACAATAAAGCAATATAGCATAGAGAACACGAAGCATGGAAACTGAAATCCTTAAAGCATATCAAAGCGTAGAAACCATTTATAACATATGTGATGAAATTCGAAACCAAAACCATAACCGTGTGAGTCATGCGATAATCATAGCCTTGTGAGTTCTTGTGAGTTCATGTAGTTACTTAGAGTCAATTATGATTCGTAGAGACATAGAGATACCATAGAGCAATACCATAGAGCCAATACCATAGAGATCTTAGAGCATTTCATTTATGATCCTTAGAGCTTGTGAGACGATCTTAGAGATTATCATAAAGCTTCTTGTGAGGGTGTATCATGATCCTTAGAGCTTGTGAACTGATCTTAGACAAATCATGGAGTTACTTAGAATCATTCCTTACAAGTCATTTGTTTGAAAACCCTTTTGTAACCTTGAGGAAATCCATGGAAAACATCGGTTCATGCGAGACATGCGAGCATATGAGCATATAAGAAGAATAACATGTGTAAAACACCCAAAAGCCCATAGAGGCATTTACACAAACACATAAAAGACATAATAGAGATATCTTACATCCAAGTATACAAACAACATCCTTGCACACCATACTAATCAAGATATATGCATAGAAGATCTTAAGAAGAACCATATTTAGTAACTTAGTAGTATTGCAAGATTGGTAGTAGAGTGTATCTACTTTGGTGAAATCAAAGACTTTGATCCCTAAAAGCTTGAACAAGCAAGAACCTTGAGTTCTTGGTTGAGAAACACCAAAAGGATGGAAGAACTTGATCTTCCTTCAAGCTTGAACAACTACCTAGCTCCTCTCCTTCTTCTCCTCTCACAATCCTTCAAAAGCAATGCACTAAGGGTTTTTGAAACTCTAAGGCACGAACAAGCCTTTATATAGGCAAGGGGTGATGGCTAAAGTCTTAAACACCCTTAATGAAGAAAATCTGCGTATAACCGATCGATCGGTGGTCTAGACCGAGCGATCGGTGGCTTACCGGTCGATCGGTGGTTTCAACCGAGAGATCGGTTGAAAACACCCTCTCTGAAATTTTTTCCCATACAAAAAATTTAACCAGTCGATAGCTACCAATCGATCGGTAGAGGACCGGTTGATCAGAGGATAGCACCGAGCGATTGGTGATCCCCTGTTTTGCTGTAAACCCCTGGTTCCACTACTTGAATCTTTCCCAATCCAATTCTAACACTCTATTATGCTTTTAACACACTCCTTAAGGATATATAGACCTACTAGAACATGCACGCCATAATCCAAACTCGTATATTAACATAAGGTCCATTAGTGTACAAAACCACACTTGAGCACTATTCACACACTATTCACAACTTGGTGTATGGATTCGGGGTTCTACACTCGGGCCACGAATTACGATATTATATATTATTATAATATGAGAATTGAACTATAATACTATATCATTATTGATGATTGTTACTCTATTGAAATTGGTTTAGATGGACTGTGGATTTTGCTGGACTCTATAGCTCACCTCTCATTTTATGTCATTGGAAGCGGTTGCCGATTGGCAAGGAGCTACGTGTGATAGAATCTGGAAAGTGTACTAGCGCATTAGTAGCGCCAAAAGTAAAGGCTACCGTAGCAAGTGAGGTAACGCATTTGCTTATGAAGGGTTATTGTAATGACCATTTGTTATTGCTTATGTAAGCTCTTGAATAAAAGTTTGAAAATTCCCGCATTTTTGCATGTAAAGTCTTCCGCTTGCGTGGTAATAACGAACAGGCACACGTCTTGGAACATGATTCATTACGTGCGTGTTGGCCAGGTATTGACTCTAAAGGAGAGGTGAATAGGGTCTATGACAAATTTAAAATTTAGACATTTGGTCTATTAAGCGGAATAAAGATTTATGCAACTATTAAGATTAAGCAAAGAAAAATAGAAAGTAAAGGAGTAGAGTAAGAGATTCAAACACCAAGATTTGTTAATGAGGTTCGGCAAATCCAATCTACTCCCCGCCTCAAGCTATTTTATCTAGAGGGTTCACCACGATTCCTTAATCGCACAAACTTCTTCCCAGGTGAAGCCCAAACCGATACAGTCTCTCTTCTAGGTCGACACGGAACCTTTACAATCCCTCCTTCGGGCCAGGATGGAACCTTTTCTCCAAAAGAGCACAACCCTTTCTCAGTGAAACGAAGCCACAACTTCAATTGCAAGAATCCTAGATTCTTGACTTTCTTTTACAGAACAAGATTTGGATTTTCAATCCGTAGTAATGCTTCTAAACTAAGCTGGATTTGAGTTGAATAACACTCTTTAACCTCTAATAAAATCACCCAACAATAGACGTTGAAAAGATCAGAAAAATAGAGTATAAAGGATTTGCGGATTTTTCACTGAGAATGATGGAGATTTAGATTCAGGTGATTTGGGATTGAGCATTGATATCTAATGATTCATATTAGATCTCTATTTATAGCTCACCAAATTTCATGTCCGTTGGAGGAGCATTTAATGCGATCTTCCCCTTATAAATATAGTCGTTGGAGGCATTAATGACGTTATCTGGTCATCCAGTCGACTGGATGAAAGCATCTAGTCGTCTGGATGATTGCAAAGGTCAGATGGTGATTCTGGCATTTCATATAGTCGACTAGATGAGAGCATCCAGTCGTCTGAATGGCTCTGCTCATTTCCCAATTTGATTTTTAAGTCATTTAAAGATTTGAATAATTTCCAAATACCTTTGAAATACTTTATAAAGATAATAATTAATGTTTTATGATCATTAAAACAAATTAGAATGATTTTCAAATGATCTTTGAATCTTTCAAAAAATGGTTCAGTGCCAACATCACGATTTTTGGCCTATCTAGTCGCCTGGATGGGAGCATCATAGTCGACTAGATGGTGCAAACTTTTGTACCCATCCATTTTTCAAAACTTTGATGGTTTGATTCGATTCTAAAACATTTTCCCTTTGATTATAAATATAGAAAACATCTTTTTAAGACATTTGAAAAGATCTAACATGATTTTCCATTGATCTTAAGAATGATCAAAAGGTGCAAACAGATGAGTGAAAGCACAGAGGCCATAAATCAAAATTCTGGCCTATCCAATCGTCTGGATGGCTCCATACAGTCGACCGGATGGAGCAATATTTGCACAAATTCGATTTTTCATAACCTTTAAGAAATGATTGAGTTCCAAGGTTTTGTACTTTAACTTTTTGAGGATTGTTAACTTATTTTTAGGTCTTTAAACATATTTTTAATTTGGTCTTAAGGAACTTAAGGTCATTCTAAGTAAATGAGCTTTTTCAACAATCAACCATTGAGGACTTTTTACAATAAGTCCTAAATACTCTTGCTACCTAAAAGATAACCTTCTTGAGTCTTGGATCTTCAACAGATGTTCATTACTTGATATCTTCCAAGATTTCTTCTTCTTTTTGTAGAGTTTGGCATGAACTTCCTTGAGGTTCTTTTGGTTGGCTTGAAGCTCCATTTTGACTTTGACTTCTTTGCACTTCTTTCATTTCACTTTCATGACATATTCATGATTTTGAATATGAATGGATAGCTAATGCCTTTGATCACTGTTTTTCATAATCACTTAGAGATGACATTAGTACTTTGAAAGTCATTTCATTATTTAAGTTATCATCAAAATCAATTAGGGTCCTTAGGTTGTAACATTTCGGCTAATAGCGCGTGTTCGGGGCTTCACAGCTACAGTTGTGGCTGTCATCAAGAGTACAAGAGATGACAGACAGTCCAAAGAGAGGATTGAGGAGTGTGGAGACTGGAGACTGGAGATGAGACAGAGCTTAGATAGAGTCACAGAGAATATTGAGCCTTGAAAGTTCAGAGAGAGAGAGAGAGTCAAATTCGATGGAAAAGTATTAGGGTTTGATGAAAACAACATAGGTCACTCTGATCACTCATCGGTTCCATCTATAGTTGTGGATAGTAAAAAAAAATATTCTTTGAAGCTGCTAATGGTGGTCAAGAATAAGGGTTTTTTAACCTTGCCTGATCCACAAGAAAGAACAAGGTAGGGCTTTGGAGGGTTTGAAAGGGGCAAGCTGGGTACCCTTGCTATAGGTTTTTTTGACAAGCCTATTCGCTTTAAATACCTTGGCTGAACTAGTCTTAACAAACTCAGGCTATGAAAAAATAACGGGGTTCCTCAAATGCCTAATATTTTAGGTGTGTGTTGAAAATGAGACGAGTACGAAAGGTAAAAGGTGTTGAGTCCAATGTTGAAAAGATGCAACTTTTTTTTTGTTGTATCGTAATACAGTTAGGCTGCTACCCCCAATTTGTTATCTTAGTATATGTTCATTGGTTAATGGTCTAATATTTAAAACAGTGGGTTTTTCAACCGTCACACCACACTCATCCGAATGGATCGCAAACAACCTAAACGGGGGATGGTATCACTACAGGGATTCAACCCTTGCGTAGTGCAAGGGTGTTTGAGGTGCACTTGGCCAGTTGGCCTTCTTCCAAGGTGCTTGAGGAGACTTTTTTTCTTGAGATAGCCAATGTGGACCATACACTCTATAGCTTCTTGATATAACCAATTACTTTTTACAATTGGTTACAAAATTATTGTTTTAATGTTGTAAAAGTAATCAATTAAAGCACCAAAATTAGTAAGAATATTGAAAAAAAAAAAAAACTTGTGAGGGTATTAAAACCCCATTCCCACCAAAAGCAATACAGCTCAAGTACCTGCCATGTTACAAACACAAAAGAAGGAATAAAAAAGGTTGCCATGATTGAGTTTCTTTTGTCCATCACCACTCGGCCAACCAATATTTAACGCATCCCATCACCTTGCAGATCTGGCTTCTATTAGATTTTGCTGAGGAAGAAAGCAAAGCCCACGATGATGACTAGGAGAGGCAGCACACTCAGGAATAATACAATCTATTAATCAAGCACGCCATTAGTTTTTAAGTTAATCTTGGACTTGCTTTTTGCTCCGTTGCATGATTACCCGATATTAAAAAAAAGTTAGCCATCCATCCAAACGGGAAAAAAAAATATATACATGGGAAAGGTCCCATCGAGTAATGGGATAAGAAAACCAGTAAATACAGTTGTGTTGTGTCAATCTGCAACTACCGCATCAGGGAAAGATTTATCACTTTCGTAAATGATCGGCTACCAGCCCTTCTCAATTGCCAAATAAAGAGAAGAATATCCAAGAAGGGAAGATTACAATGCGATGATAGAACCATTAGGATCTCGGGCAACTGATAACCTTGAAGGCAGAGACAGAGCCAGGGGAATGGGGCAGCTGTTCATTGAACTTTTAAAAATTAAATAAAAATTTATTTTGTATTATTTAATTATGAAGTCAAATCCTCTACGGCAAATCCGGTTATCACCCCTTGAGGAAGCCACGTGTCCCTTTGACACCCTTTAACTGTGGTTAAGATTCACTCACCCCTAGGGTTCACCCACCCATCCTTGGTTTTTTTTTTAAAATATTAATTCTTTTTTTAAAATTAAAAAACGGTTTTAAAGGTTTTTTTAATATTAAAAAACAAGAATTATTATTTTTTTAAAAAACCAAGGATGGGTTGGTGAATCTTAACTTCAGTTAAGGGGCTACCTCAAAGGGTGATAACCGGATTTGGCAAATCCGGTTATCACTATAGAGGATTTGGCTTCTTTAATTATTTAATAAGACATAACCCTGAGATATAGGGCAATTGCCCTGAACGTTTGAAAAAATATTTTTTTTATACTATGTATGTTATTTAATAATTAGTTGGGTATAGCCATGGGACAAGGGGACACTTGCCCTCCTAAATAAGGAGAAAGAATACCTGTAAGATATGTATGAAATATAAGGCTGACATGGACCACAAAGTTGGTCCTCAAAAAAAAATTCAGAATGTAGCCCTGGACAGTCACGGCCTTGAAATCCCCACCTCATAGACCCAAAATATCTTGTACTCCCCTAGTCATTCTTTATAAATTCATCAACAATTTATTAGCCGTTTCAATTGACAATTGCTTGCCAACCGTCAGGCTTCACCCTGCTTGAAGGGATGGCTGTCCTATTGCTATCTATATTGATTGAGCCCTAAGCTTGGCAGTACGAGTGTAACGCATCCCAAAGAGACCAAAAAATAAAAGCTTGAGTAAATGATAAATTAGAGGAATGCTAAGCACTCTCTCAATTTAATAAAAAAAATTTATACTCTCCCCTCTTTTGATAATTGAACAAAGCTTTTGTGTTAACCCGTAGGACATTTTTACAAATATTATCTCCTCATAATTATAAGATTAGTATAAACTTTACACTAAAATAGAGCTCTTCAAGCCTTGATAGTTAAACTATTTGTTTCAGGTATACTAAGCCCAAACCCAAACTTTCAAACTCTCACTATAAGTGTGACATGTGTCACTACTTTTCTTTGCTACCTTTAAAACCCATCACTACTTTTCTTTGTTACCTTTAAAACCAATTCAAACGATACCTTTTGTTCATTTAAAAAATTAAAATTTTCAACTTATTGAAAAGGGTATCATTTAGCAACAAGTGTTACACCTACAATTAGAGTTCAGAAATGTGTGTGTTCTTGTTTTATATCTTAAAATGGTGCTTCTATGAAAATATGTACATCCTTTGCATTTTTCAATAAACAATCACTAGAAAAAATATGAATGTCTAAGGATACTCACAAAGTGTACTCCTTAATCCTAACCCTTTATTTCAATTATTAAACGAATAGGATTAGAGCTGATGTGACATTAGAGAAGACAAAATAAGCCAACTCAAATCCTAGCCCATAGTGATTAGTTATAAACGGTTAGGATTAGGGAGTTGTTGGCTAGAAATCTGGTTTGTGTCAGGCATGTTAGCACCACATGGCACAATCAGATAGAATCATAGAAACCTTTAGACCCTGGGCACCGAGTCAGACAGAGTGACCGAGAGCGTGTCCGCTTTGGCTGCTCGATCAGCCACCGCTGAAATGCGTCGATCAGGCGATTTAGAGAGAGGAGGGCTCGTCATTCTATAATGAGTTATATTACCTTTGATGACCAAAGGGTTTTCCAAATTAACAGAGTAAAGTAGAATGTCCTAATGTGAAGCATGTGTGTGAAAGATGAAGGAGATGTTTAGACAGAAATAATCTAAATTTGATTGAAAGTAATCGTAGAAGATAACTTACAAACTATCATGTGATCGAAGTGAGTCGCAGAGGGAAATACAATGTAGAACCCCAGAAACCCAAGTGCATTGTGTTGTGATAGTGCCTTGCATAGGGTGTGTAAAGGCATAAAGTCTTTATGTAATTGTGAATCCATGTTATGAAATGAAATAGGGCTTTTTATTGGAGTTAAGTGTATATTGTGTGTGTTTTGGGTGTTAAGGACCCAAGGAAAAAGAGTACAAAATACTTTAAGTGTTTACTGTGTAAGAAAAATGGCCAAAAGGCACAAAAAATGCCTTGACCGGTTGACCACTCCAGTCGACCGCTAGGCAACCGGTCGACCCCTCCTCCAACCGGTCGACCGGATATTGCACTTTTTCACTATGGGGTTTTTTTTCCAGAAGGTGTGTAGGGGACCGGTTAACCGCTCAGACCACCGGTCGACCCCAAGGCCGTTAGTCAACCGCTCTCAAGTCCGGTCGACCCCTTTTGTGCCCACTTTGCCTTGGCCGACCTACTTTATACTTTTAGGATATTTCCGAATGACTTTTTGGGCTTTTGGCGATCCAAAATTCTATAAATAGAGGCCTTTTCTTGGGGTTTGGGTTTACCAAAGTTTCAAGAGAGTTTTTAGAGAGAGAAAGCTAGGGTTTGCTAGGGTTTGTGCCAAGATCGAAAGTGAAGCTGGGTTTTGCTTCTCAAAGTCCAGATATCTCTTTTGAAATGTTTCTATAGCGCTTGACCACAGGGAATCGATCTTAGAAAGGTAGATACACTCTACTAGCTATTCATGTTGTAATTCCCTATTGAAAACCAATATGAAATCCATGTGTCTGATGTGAAGCTAGTAGGAAATCCTACTAGCTAACTTGTATGATTTATACTTGAAAACAAAGATGAAGGAGGATGTTTTGATAAACCCATGTGTTAACCTATGTGTATGCCTATGTTATTGCCTTAAATGAATTTGAAGAAATATGTGCCATATGTTTAAGGGTTTCATTATTTACCATGTTCACTCACAATTGCCATATGAAAGCTTTGTTATTGCCTTGAATGAATTTGAAGAAATATGTGCCATATGTTTAAGGGCTTCATTGTTTACCATGTTCACTCACAATTTCCATATGAACACCGTATTGCATGATCGATCTTTTATATATGTAAGTGTATTTGGAAAGTAAAGTAAAAAAAAAAATGAACAAATTAAGTGGTTATTGGGAGGGTGTTAATGGACTCTACTCCTAGAGGGTAGATATTAGTTACTTGATCCCAGGGAAATATAATAAGTGTATTGGGAGGATGCTAATGAACTTCACCACAAGTAGGGTGAGCATTAGTCATCTAATCCCAATTAAAATGATGTGCAAAGATGACCGACGGGGAGGTTGGTCAAGGGTGGTAGTATACTCAGACTAGGTACAATTACTAGGCACACCTCATGTGTATGTGAAGGATGCTAATGAACTCTACTCCTAGAGGGTGGGCATTAGTTAAGTGATGAAAGTACGCTCCCATAATAAGCTATGTGCAAAGCAACCAAAATGTGACATGTGTAAAGTAAAAGAGATAAAGAAGCTTGTAAAGAATGTGGTTTCAGAAGAAAGAAAAAGAAGTATCTGTTTTGAACAATATGCACATTTGTATTCGATTTTCGCCCTTGTTTTAGTTATGCATGTGTATTCCAATGAACAGAATGTGAAAGCATGTTAATGTTATGACATTATTATCTAGTAGTTTGTATACGTTGAGTCTTTCAATGTTCAACCAAACTGTTATCTTTGACAGATCCCGTTGACACTTACGCTTCAGAACCATAGGTAGAGGAGGACTATGTCGAGGAAGAGCTTGCACAGGATCATCCTCATGAGGAGAGGGCCCTTAATAGGTGGCCTTACCTTGATTACTGTTGAGGGTAGTGAGGGAATGATGTATATACATTTTGATAAGTGGGAGTGTCCACTTTATACTGTTTTGTTAAACTGTTATTCGGACTTGGAATACATTACAAGGTTATGTTATTTAGAAATTTTCAGCTTCCGCTATTTTATGCCTTATGTATTCTAACAGGATGGTTTGATATGATAAGTCACAAGCCAAAGTCTCCAAAACTTCTAAGGGGGATTTTGGGTCACGATATACAAAGTCCCACTGCAGTGGATGATGCTGGAAGTAAAATGACTAAACAAACTCTCCCAGAGGAGGAAACTAAGTCGAGGTAAGTTCATGTAGGAATCGGTTTCCAAAGACTGTAAAACTAACTCTTCGGGATGAAGAATAGGGTTACCTTGGGGCAAGTTGCTGTGGAGGAAAGTATTGGGTGTGTGGGTTGATCGTGCAAGAGCTTTTTTCCTTAGTGTCTTGGCTGCTTTATACACTTTAGAAGTGATTATGATAACTGTTCCCTCCAATTTGATGCAGGATCTTGATTTCAGTCATGTGTTCCTAAGATGATTACTCTCCGTTGAAGTTGTCATGGGAATCACCCTTAGAGGCCCCTCTTACTTTACACATGTCACAACTGGGTTGTAACAATTAGTAGAGGGGTTGTAACAAAGGAATATTTATACTACAGGGTTGTAACAAATGAAAGCTATATTCTAAAAACAAAATCTCAAAACTGGGTTGTAACAAAGGAATATTTATAGTACAGGGTAATTGTAGCACCCCGGAACTTTTTATGGCAAATGAATAGTGTAGTCAAAACCAAATGGCATTCCCCGTATTTGGAAATTGGTGTTCATGATGAATTGGGTGATAACGACTCATGTGTAGCATGAAGGAGAGAGTTTAGAGCCCTAAAGATGATGAAAATGAGATTGGAAACACCCCTATGGGTCTACAGGGGGAAGAAACCAAAATCTGGGAAGTGCGATCGATCACAGGTTAGGTGTGATCAATCGCATGCTGGCAAAATTGGTCCCAAACATTCTGGACCAAGTGCGATCGATCACAGGTTAGGTGTGATCAATCGCATGCTGGCAAAATTGGTCCCAAACATTCTGGACCAAGTGCGATAGATGAGTCTCCAAGTGCGACAGATCGCAGGGATCTGCGATCGATCGCAAGTGCATGCGATCGATCGCATGCAGAGAAAAAATAGACCAAAACCTTCGGGTTCATGTGCGACAGATCGCCCTAGGGTGCGATCAATCGCACGCGTGTGCTAATGCCAAAATTAAGAGTTTTAAACCCTTGACTTGTGAGGGGATTTCATTTGGGGTTTTCTTAGACTTAAGGGAGAGGAAAGAAGAGAGGAGATTTTGGAGGTCTAATGTAGGGCTTGTGAATTTAAGAGATTGAAGATGGATCTCTCCCCATTTCAAGATTGGAGCATCTTCTTCAACTGGGATCATCTTCTATCAAGTTGGGGGTTTCGAACAAGGGTTTTTCCTCAAGATCAAGTATTGATCACCAAGGTTAGTACACCCTTACTAGTTCACTTAGAAATAACCTAGATTTCTTCGAAATGAGAATGGTTTGAGCATGTGTGAACCCAAATTTCCTACCTTAATCCATTTGATTCCTAAAATAATGCAAGATAAACTAAGTGTGGAAGGGTGGATGGAATGTATGGTTGGACGAGGCAATTGGATGCCAAAAGGTTGTGGTGAATGATGTGTGATGAAAGTGGTGGAAGGGCATTGTACTCATAATGAATACACCCATATGTTTGATGAAATGTTTGAATGAGGAAATATGAAATAAATGATTTCAAGAATGTGAACCACACATGTTTGATAAAATGCATGAATGAGTTTGAAAACCTAAGACTAAGGAAACTTGTATAAAAGAGGCAACAAGACATTGCATGCAAGGTGTTTGATCTAATGCATGTGTGAAATGTGAAACCAAATCTATGAGATATGAGATAGGGATCTTTCCCCAAATAAATTAGTAAATGTGATAATATGCTTTATGAGTTTCCTAAATTTAGCATGTACCTATATAATTGTTGAAATGCCATATGTTGCCCTAAACCATTTCTTGTCATTACTATGCTCACAAATTGTCACGCACGACACGCATGCATGCCTAAATCGGGTTTTCTAAAAAATATATGTATATGAGGAAACAACAAAAACAAGAAATGTGATTTACGAAATGAATTGATAAAGCTTGATATCGGACCGGTCAATGGTAAGGCATATCCCCTGGATATGTCATACCTGGCTCACAAGAAAACTAGTTGATAAAGTCGGACATCGGACTAGTTAAGGGTAGCGCATATCACAAGATAAGTCATACCTGGCTCACAAGAAAACAAGTTAATCAAGCCGGACAGAGGGCCGGTCAAGGATGTTGGTGTACCCCTTTTCTATATATATATATATATTCGCTGAAAGGAATTTACATTTCCTGCTCACAAGTCGCTACAGGGGCACTAACATCTGGCTCACAAGAAAACAAGTCAAGTCATGGCGAGCAAGATAAGATACAAGTGATTCCAAGCAAGACAAGATACATGTGATTCCCATGAGACAAGAACAAGTTTTAAGATGACAAGCAAGTTCTTGAAAAATATAAAAGACTATTTTTAAGAATAAGACATAACTTTTAAAGTATGAGTTTTATTGGAGTTTTCGCATTCACTCATGCATGTCATGATTATTACATTGCTTTAACTTTGATGCTATGAATGTCGTATGTGTTATTCCTTTAAATTGATGTGATGAATTATTTCTCGTTGTTTCTGTTGCATTTTGTTATTACTATTGTTAGCTAGTAGCTTGTACTCGTTGAGTATTCCATACTCAGCCGTACTTTTATGTCGGTGGGTCCGGAGGGTGCCTTCGACCCTGAGCCCTGGGTTGAGAAAGAATGCGTGGAAGAGAGGGAGCCGCCTATCCCTATGCAGTCTCAGGAGGATAAAGACCTCGATGTGTGGCCCTATTTAGACTACTGTTAGTAGAGAGAGTCTGTGAGGTTTACCCTTTTTGTATTTTGATGATGGGCATGTCCACCCATGTTAGACATGATGCCCAGAAAAGTCATTTAGATTATTAGATTCTTATTAATTTGATTAATAAAGACTTCTTCTTTATCTATTGTGTATTCATTATGGGTAACTGACCATGATCATGAGATGATCTATACGATATGAGATATCAATAAAGGTTCTTAGGATATATTGTAGGAAAGTTATGTGATTAGATTATCACAGGCAGATATAACTTTCCAGTTCCTTATACCTTATATAGTCACAGCTATGGGTGAAGCTAGACACTTCACTTATATGGCTGCCACTATGCTAAGATGTTCTCAATAGTTGAGATGTAGTTCTATCTCAAACTATTGTAGTGGAGACTACACATCAACATATGGGTGCTTAAATGTACACTGACTGATTGCATTTAATGAGAGACCTCTTGCGTAAATATACTATTAGATAGTTGGTCTCTCATTCACATTGAACAGTTTCAATGATCTTCAGATCTGATGAGTTCATTTATAACTGAGCAGTAATCTGACTGTTTTGATTCCACTAAAGTATTTTTTACATTAGGGACTACGATACTGTGACAGTTGGATCAGTTGAATTAAAAAGTTCATGTGGCAGGATCCGTATTGGTTAATATTCATACACTAGGATTCAATTACAACATGGATATCTCACGTCACTTGCAATTCCGATGTAATTCATGTTTAGGGTCAATGGGATAACATTGTGTAAGTCAGGGTAAAAATGTCCCAGAGCAATCTGTGGAGATTTTCACATAAGAAATACAAGCCCATAAATTGATTAAAATTTAATCAATTATTTAAAAATGATTAATCATTGATTAAATAGATTAAAAGTTAATCTATGGTTTAAATTAATTGTTAATTTAAATCTAGGGATTATATTAGTAATTATTTAATCAACCTAATTAAAGGGGAAATGTGTTTGACCTATATCCATAAACCCATAAAGATGAACCTTTAATATGAGCCCAAGCCCATGGGTTTAAACCCTAGGGTGGGGCGCCCACTTTGCAATCCTAATTGGATTAGGACTTGGTTACTTGAATAATTATTGAATAATAACTCTATTTATTATAGAATTAAATTCCAATGGTTGGAATGCAAGTAGGATTAAGAAGTTGTAATTTGATTACAACTAGGAATCCAAGAAGTCCCCAAAGCTCACACCCCCCCTCTTGGCTCACGCCCCCCTTTGGTTGTGGTCTCCTAGTTTGACTAGGATTCCTCCCTTTTGTTGGTTGTTGACTAATCCCTTTAATTAAGGAATCCCTTTTGGAAAATGACTCTTTAATTAGTAGGATTACTATGACTAAAGTAGTCATAGGTAAATTAGGATTTATTTAAATTAATAATAAGAGTTATTATTAATAAATAACTCCTAAAGGGATAAGTTGTAGTTGGAGTAGGATTTGGATTTGGATTTGATCCAATCTATAAATACCCCAACACCCAAAACGTCTGGGATAGGATTTTCATTATTTTCTCCAGAATTTTTTTCTCTCCCTCTCCTCCTCTCCAAACCATGAGCACCTAGGGAGTGTCCCTAGGATTTTCATGAGCTACAAGGGTGCATCCAAGTTGGGTTTTTCGAATCAAGGGTTTTGGACCCTAGGGTTTTGGGTGATAGAAAGTCTACACCATTACTCCATCTTCTTCCTCTTGCTTCATCAATTTCAAAGAGAGATTCTAAAGCTTCGTGGGGATAGTGAAGAATAAGGATCAAGCTTTAAGTATTTCTTCGAAAAATCTCTACAAAGAGTTCTGACGGTTCGAGTGGATTTAGCTTCACCGGTGAACATCATTCACCGAGGTAATATGACTAAAACTCATAAATAATTTTAGTTACTTTATATGGTGTAAAGATCATCGGGATCCAGTTTCTGCATAAATTTTTATCCGGATCCCCCTACAACCCGTAATTATGATGTTTGTATTTAACTTGGAATACATTCTACGTCTAGAAAAGAAAAGTCGGTTTATGCTTCCGCATTGTATTTAAGCTTCTGCACTCTGATTATTGTCGTTATGGTATTATGTTTTAACTTGTTCATTACAGGATGGTTTGTCAGGTCAAGAATAGTCACACCTGAAGTATCCCTTAACTCCTAGGGGGTATTTTGGGGCGCGACAGTAATACACACCTCAAGTTTGGAAAATGGGAAGTAACCCTACTCATTTATTAATTTATTCCCTACTAAGCACCACACAAGCAGGCTGGTGGGTCTCAAGCCCCTACTAAGCAGCACACAAGCAAGCAAGCTCATGATTTATTAATTTAAGAGGACTGTGGGTCTCAAACCCCAAGCCGCTATTGTGCACCATACCTAAAGCATTCAAGAGAACAACTTTGTTGATATATTCATAGTTAATTAGATGAAAGCAAATCAAGACTATCATCCCCACCAAGTAAAGGAAAAGAACACTATATCATATAATATCCAATCACAAGCACAGTATGATTTGTGGGAAACGAGTAATACTTAGAACTAAGAAAATAACATTAAAGAACACCAAAAGTAGTGTCTCAAGTTGACTTGAAATTGCTTCTTCAACTTCACTTCTCGGGCAAAAAGAGCTTTACTGGACTTATTGTTCTTCAACTTCACTACTCGTGCAAAATGAGCATTACTCTTCCGACATGGTCCCATGCAGTAAACTCGTTTTGTTGTCATCAATAATCCTGCATGGTCATATATATAAACATAACAATAATCTTTAGAAACATAACAACATTCATTACAAAGCATGCTAAATAGTCATAGGAGTTTTTTGTTGTTGCATATGACAACATCCACCAAACTATTAGCAAAATTCATTATGAAACATCCACTTACCAATCCATATCAAATTTCATACTTCTTGTTTGAATGATCGAGGCTTATCTACACAACCATCTAGGATTGCATCCATATGAATTGTAATTTGTTGCTTGCATGTACAAAATTTGTAGCATTAATAACCTATCCTTAAGGTCAAAGGGTTCTAGTATTTTTTTTTCCATGGTTGAATGGTTACACACACACTCACATAGGTAAACACACACACACTCGGTCAACATGAGGCTAAACCCAACCAAATTTTTGTATGTACATTGACGCCATAGTGACATGAACATCAAAATTAGTTTAAATAGGGGTTAATAGTTTGTTCAAATCAAATTAATTTGTATTTGATTGTGAAGGAATCAAATAAGCAGAAGTAATAACACATTGTGTTTATTGTCCTAAATCTAACATTTCCGAATAAACAAAGTTTTGTTTATTTATATCCTCATCCGCCAGAAATGAAGGACCATCATCTCTTTCATTAGGAATCAACTACAAAAAGATAAAATTTATGAGATCAACTACAAGTACCTTCCGTATGATAGTCGTCTGCCCGTGGAGGGGTATTCCATGGATTGAGGAACACTATGTCCACTTTCTCTCTAGTACACTTTCTTTATAGAGACAACATGTGGCACACTGTTTCTAGGCTACTATTTTAGCCGGTCAAGAGAAAAGACTTAGATGTCTTCCTTTTAAAACCCTTTCCAAGTTAGATATTTGAAATAACCCCCTCATAAATGCTATGTCAGACTCAACAGTGAGACATTGGAAAGCTCTTGTATTTCCAACGTTCTCCTACTTGTTTTTCAGTAAAGCATTCTTATTCCCCCCCTTTTTCTACTTCTTTGTTCTGTTTCATCTTCTCCCTTGCTTCCTTTCTTCTTCTTTTTTTCAACAGTGAAGTGAGTTTGGGGTTGACGCCAAATAAGTTCATTTCTAGAGCGGTAATCAAATCCAAGGGTAATTATTATTCCTTTTTGGCTTTTTTTAAATCTTATTTGATGTGATTTTAAGCTTCAAGATGTCTCTACTAATAGTGTTTTAGAGAATTTTCTAGGGTTATTTAAGGAGAGAAAAGTTCCTTTCACCCACTTCTTTGCTAGCATATTGGTTTCCAAATAGTCATACCTATTAAATTTGGGAATCAAAACGTAATGTCTCTATTAATGGAATCTAACATGATTTCTTTAATTTTTTGGCGAATGTTATCATGTAACTTATACACAATAATTAGTTTGACAATTTTATATATTGAAACATAATTGCAAGTGAGTTTGTATCTCCTTTATATATTGAAACAAAATTGAAATTGATTTTTAATTGATTAGTTTTCAATAGATTCATTTATTATTATTATTTTAATAAGTTGCATATTTATTCTACTAATATTTTTCATGTTAGTATCTTATATAGGATAAGTCATTTCGTTGATGAAATTGTAGATTCTCTTAATGGAAATAAGTCCTGAATTGCATATAGATGAACATGACATGGAAGTTTTTAAGGAGATGAAGTTTAATTAATATGAGGAGGCATATTCATTTTATAAGGAATATGCTAAGTCTATAGGATTTGGAACTTCAAAATTGAACAGGTGTCGTTCGAAGATAACCGGAGATTTTATAGATGCACAATTCGTATGTTCTAACTATGGAAGCAAGAGACAAAAATCTATCAAGTAGTCAATCCACGACCTAGTCAAAAAACAAATTGTAAGGCGAGCGTTTCCGTAAAAAGAAGGCAAGATGGAAAATGGTTTGCATATAGATTTATAAAAGAACATAACCATGAGTTTTTTCCATCATACTCTCATTACTTTCGAAGTCACAGGAGAATCAACTCATCTATTAAGAGTAACATAGATATTTTGCATGAGGTTGGGGTTCAAACAAGCAAGATTAATGTTGCAATATCCAAACAATGCAATGGATATCAAAATATTGGGTGCTTAGAGAAAGATGTCATGAATCATTTTGATAAAGAAAGACGCTTGGCTATAGAAGCGGGAGATGCATAAGCTATGCTTGAACAATTTATGCATATACAGAAAGAGAATTCTAACTTCTTTTATGCAATGGAATTGAGTAGTGATCAACGTTTGAGAAGTGTGTTTTGGGTGGATGCCAAAGGTAGGAATGATTATCTCAGTTTTGGAGATGTAATTTCTTTTGATACTATGTATCTCACAAATAAATATAAAATGTCGTTTGCTCATTTTATTGGAGTCAACCATCACTTTCAGTCTATATTGCTTGGATGTGCTATCATATCAGATGAGACTACATTGACATTTGTTTGGTTGATGCAAACATGGCTTAGAGCAATGGGTGAAGTAGCTCCAAAAGCGATAATAACGGACCAAGACAAAGCAATGAAAATAGCTATTGCAGAGGTATTTCCAAATACTCGTAATCGATTTTTCTTATGGCACATATTGAAGAAGATACTTGAAAAGCTTAGTCATGTAATTAGGAAACATGAAAATTTTATGGTTGAACTTAATAAATGTGTTTATAGGTTGTGGACAGAGCAACAATTTGAAAATCGATGGTGGAAAATGGTTCACACATTTGAACTCGATGAAAATGAGTGGATGGAGTCGTTGTATGAAGATTGTAAACAATGGGCACCAACTTACATGAGAGAGACTTTTTTTACCGGGATGTCTACTACTCAACGCTCTGAAAGCATAAACTCTTTCTTTGACAAATATGTGCAAAAGAAAACTACAATAAATGAGTTTATTGAGCAATATAAAGTTGTTCTACAAGATAGGCAAGAAAAAGAATCCAAAGTAGATTTTGACACATGGCATAGAACAACTGTCATTAAGTCGCATTCATCTTATGAAAAACAAATGTCAACAATCTACACTCATGAAATATTTAAGAAGTTTCAAGTTGAAGCTTTGGGACTAGTTGCATGTCATCCAAAAAAGAAAAAGAAGACAGAACCTCCATAAAGTATAATGTTCATGACTTTCAAGCAAAAGAATACTTTGTAGTAGTATGGGATGAAGCAAACTCAAATGTTTCATGTTTATGTCGATTGTTTGAGCACAAAGGCTTTCTTTATAGACATGCAATGGTTATTCTTTAGTTTTCAGTTGTGCCCAAAATTCCATCTCTCTATATACTAAAATGTTGGTCGAAGGATGCAAAAGAGTCAGAAGAGAGTTACAATTTTGTAAATCATGCAATAGAAGAAGATAAAAATCCGATATCTACACTCAAGGTGCTTGATTCTCAAGTGACGAAGATGAAAGGGGCTCCCAAGAGACTCAAGTCTGGAATAGAAAAAAAGAAAAAAGAAAATCAATACCAATAAAAAAAGAAAAGGTTAGTTTATGTAACGCCCCGAAATACCCCCTAAGAGTTTAGGGATATTTTAGGTGTCACACTGCGTACCTATCAAACCATCCTGTAATGCACAAGATAAAATGTAGTACTAACAACGATAATCAGAGCGCGGAAGCTATCATATATGCGGAAACGTAAACAAATTTTCATTTCTTCTGATGATCCAAAATAGTATTCCAAGTTAACATAAATACAAGACATGTCTAAGTCAAAGGTGGACAGGCCCACCTATCAAAATATCAAAATACACAAGACTCACTCATACTCTCCCCTCAACAGTAGTCGAGGTATGGCCACGCATCGAGGTCTCAGTCCGCCTGAGACTGTAATGGAATAGCCGGCTCTCTCTCCTCTGTATACTCTTCCTCGACCCAAGACTCCGGGTCGAGGGCTCCCTCAGCACCTGCCGACATGAAAGTACGGCTGAGCATGGAATACTCAGCGAGTACAAGCTACTAGCAGACCATAACAATAATAAAAACACATAATAGTAATATCATACAAGCAGTAATAGAAACATCACAAAGAAACAGTATAGGGCATGACACAATACAAGCATCCTGACGTGCGTACATGAATGCGAAAACGCCGATAAAACTCATGCTTGAAAACCCCTGTCATGTCCCGGTATGCCTCGTAGAAATCATGTATGCGTGCATGCATGAATGCATGATCATCATCTTGTAAACCTCCATCTTGTAACTTTTGAGCCAGAGGCTAGCACCCGAATCTCCCTGGGCTGCCAACCTCCTTGATATGCATTGCACTTGTGAGCCAGAGGTTAGTACCCGAATGCCCCTGGGCTACCAACCTCCTTGTTATGAAATGCATGGTTTTCTTGTGAGCCAGAGGTTAGCACCCGAATCTCCCTGGGCTACCAACCTCCTTGTTATGAAATGCACTTGTGAGCCAGAGGCTAGCACCCGAATGTCCCTGGGCTACCAACCTCCTTGTTATGCAATATTTTCTTGTTGTTTATTATATGCACATGCTCTTGAAATCTCGGTTCATGCTATCATGCGTGCTCGTGTACGTGTCCATAGTGACAATCATGATAATGGGAATAACCAAGATATGACATTATAATTCAATTTATGATATGAACATAGGTAATATAAGTAGTTCGCATAAAATATGATCAATTTATCATTTATAAGAACGCATGCATAAAACCCATTTCTATATTCTTCATTGAGATCATTTATTCATAGTTTAGGTATTTTGTCAAACACTTTCATACATTATTCCTTAGTAGTTTATCTCCTTCTTTTAAATGCATATTTTTCATTCAATCACACAATGGTAAGTTTGTTATTTGTACTATGCTCATCCTCCATTTTCCAATCCACAACCCACACATCATACATCACACATTCGGCATCCAATCGCCGTATCCAACCTCCATCCAAGCATCCCTACCCTTTCTTTATCTTGTTTATATTTATTATAGATGACACATTTTGCAAGGAATAAAACATACTAACAAGAATCATATTTCATAAGGAAAACCTAGATTTATTGCTAGGGTAAGTTAGTAGGGTGTACTAACCTTGCTCAAGGCTTGATCCTTGGTGGGAAACTTGATTGAAGCTCCAAAAGGGTAGGGAACAACCCTTGCTTGAGGAAGACTCGAGTTGGGGAGGAAACCCCTTTCAAAACGTACGTGAGATGGCTGCCCTAGCTTGGAGAGTGGCTCCCACACGAGCTTGAGCCTTGAACTTGAAGCAAATCCAAGTTTGAGGACGACCTAGGATGGTCCACCCCTTTGATTTCTTCCTCAATACCAAACCCTAGGTTAGAGCTTTCTCCTTTTCTCTCTCTTTCTCTCAAAATCCCTCAAATGTTGTAAGTGAGGCCTCAAAGGGTCGAGCAAACCCTTATGGGTAAAGGTTTAACACCCAAAAGACGAAAACGCCCTTACTGAAATTTCTGCAAAAACGCGAAGACCGAGCGATCGGTGGTTATGACCGATCGATCGGTTGCCTACCGAGCGATTGGTATTATTGACCGATCGACCGGTCAAAAACTCACTCTCTGGAAAATTTCCCCATACAAAATTTCTGACCGTGCGATAGCTACCGATCGATCGGTTATGGACCGATCGATCGCTGACTGAACCGAGCGATCGGTGCTCTGTATGTCTGGACTGTTTTGACCATATCTTTTGACTCGCTCGTCGGATTTCGACGATTCAACTTGTGTTGGGTTCGTCTTTCGAAAACGCACATTTCTGACGTTTCGGAATTTCCGATTTCTCTCTTATTTATTAATTAGACTATGAGGAAGGCCAATTAGCTATGAAAACGGTATTCATTAAGTATAGAAAAATTCGGGGTGCTACAGTTTATATTTGATTATTAAGATACTTCTATTCTTATTTTGTTTCACTTTTGAACTACTTTGAGTGAGTAATTTTTTTAAAATACATATTTATTATGTCTGAATGTCTTAATCACAGGAATAATCAAACTCAATAGCATCTATACCAAGTTCCAGGTGAAGGTAATGGAGTATTTGTTTGAATGGACTCGGCAACAGTTGGACATATCTGATTTTTGTGAAGGTAATGAAGAATTTGTTTGAATGGACTCAGCAACAGTTGACATATCTGGTTTTTGTGAAGGTTGTCGCGACCCAAAATACCCCCTAGGAGTTAAGGATACTTTAGCTCGTGACCGCCATATCATACATCCCGTATGACACATAAGGCATTCGTATCAACCTGAAACATACATCATGCATATACGCAGCGGAAATAAATGTAAACAAAATATAATAATTACTCCTAGCATTCGGTTCAAGTTTGAACCAACATGGCATATCCAAAATATGGAGTGGACAAGTCCCACTCTCAACATATACAAAACATCAGTATCTTCTCTCTATCTCTCAACAGAAATCAAAATCAGGCCGCCTATCCTGTGATCCATCATCCTAGTAATGATCTATAGAAGGCTCCGTATCCTTGTACTCCTCCTCTATCCAAGGCTCCGTGCCACAGACATCGAAGGGAACACGAACACCTGTCGAAGTCAATAGTCAGCTGAGCATGGAATACTCAGTGATATACAAACTAGTAGATAAAAGTGAGTAATATCATGAACATGCAAAAGCTTACAGTATAACGATCGTGAAAGTAATTCAAATTCCTTTTCTTAACCCCATTCGTGTGAAATCAAAACCGATAAATCTTGTGAGGTCATATGATAATCAGGTTTCTTGTGAGTTCTTATGAATTATTGCGAGAGTTGGGATTCCTTGTGAGCATGCGAGGATCTGAGTAAGCATGATTTCTTGTGAACTTGTGAGCTTATGAACTTGTAAGCTTGTGAGACATGACTACTTGTGAGTCCATATATAGTGAGATTCCTTGTGAGCTTTGAAACGATCTTAGACTACCAACCCAAGGTTTGGCCTTGTCACTTGTGAGCTTGTGAGAATTCCTTTAATCAAAACCTTGCTTATGAACTTTTGGAAATACCTTTCTTGTGAGAAATTATCGAGACATGCGAGACTTGTGAACATAGGGTGCATGAGTGCTTGTGAACATTATAGTGAACTTAGAAAGCTTGTAAACATAACCTCATTTCATAGAGCTCAATACTAGTGATAATTTACTTCTCATAGCAACTTAATAGCATACTTAAGCATAAAAGTCCTTAGAGGCATTAAATCAAACACTTAGAGTGCCTAATAATGATAGTTTACATCCAAGTACAAATTCAACATCCAATCAACTCAAGAACATGCTCAAATCATGGTTTTCTTAAAAGGAATAGGACATGGTAGGTAGTAGAGTGTATCTACCTTGGTAAAATCGAGGAATTCGATTCCAAACGCTTGAAACAAGTGAGAACCTTAAGTTCTTTGATGAAAAACACCAAAGAATGGAAGATTTGATCCTCTACATCAAGCCTTGAGCAAACCCTAGCTTTCTCCTTCCTTCTCCTCTCAAATCTCTCTCAAAATAATGCACTAAGGGTTTTCTGAAACCCTAAGGCACGAACCAAGCCTTATATAGGCAAATGGGTATTGGTTAAAGACTTACAAACCCTTAATAAAGAAAAACTGCATACAACCGATCGAACGGTGGTACACACCGAGCAATCGGTGGTTTCAACCGAGAGATCGATTGAAAACACCATTTCTGGAATTTTTCTTCATACAAATTAGTTAACCAGTCGATAGCCACTGAGCGATCGGTAGAAGACCGGTCGATCAGTGCTTATCACCGAGCTATCGGTGCTCCCCTGTTTTGCTGCAAAACCCTGTTTCCACTACTTGAACCTTCTCCAATCCAATTTTAACACCTTATACACCAAAAACACACTCCTTTAGGGCTATATAGACCTATCAACACATGCACGCCATATATTCAAATACGTATATTAGCATAAAACCCATTAGTATACAAGACTACACTTGAACACTATTCATACACTATTCACTACAAGGTGCAATAAAGTTCTGGGGTTCTACAAAGGTAATGAAGTATTTGTTTGAATGGACTCAGCAATAGTTGGACATATTTGATTCTTTTGTGTAACAAATTTTGATTATAATTTTGAATGACAATGAAGAAACTCCAAACTTTTAACTTTGCAAAAAAAAAAAAAAACTACTCAGAATGATTTATAGTTTGTAATCATTCTCTCAAATTGTTATAATTATTTTACATTTTTTTGTCCCATATTTTAGATAGAGGAATTCTACGTCTACTTTCTCCCTTTGTCCACTTTCTTTGTAAGGACGATATGGTTGCTGCTTTACTATTGCATGATTTCTCTTTTGTAATCCTTCCTCCAATTTCTAGGTGACTACATTCACAAACTATTGACTTAAGTTTGAAGTTTGGTAGCCAATGGTTGATAGTTTTAGGAATGACCTTAAATTTTAGCACAAGAGTTGAATTCTAAATCTTGGTGTTGTACCACCTAAGAACAAAGGTGCATGACAATAAACTCACATGACAATCCTAACCGTTATACCACCCACTACACCTCCGGCAATGACTGCAACCTCATTCTTTGAATTACCCGACTTGGATGATGGATTAGCTAAAGTTGGATCGATCACTTCCTATTTTGGAGAAGGAATTGGATTTGGACCAGCAAGATTTCCATCGGTATCATTCACTTTAAATATCTCCAGTCCATTCAATATTGCATCATTATAATTGGACAATGATGCAATATTAGGATGTAGTGCAAGCCATACATCCCACTGTCCTTGCCCCTCTGGAACAAGCACTACGTAATCCTTATAATCCGGAATTCCGTTCCCTCCGGTCCAACCAACCACATCTGCCTCACCATCACCAGTCTGATTATTGATAAAAATCTCAAACACCCTTTGATTAATGTGGGTGATAATAAACTCGCATAACGAAGGTTAAATAGGGCTTAAAAGGGACAAGAGGACACGGTGGTAATTTATGTGAGGCCCACGGTCCGTTGATTCACTACTAAAAAAAAACCTGAGAAAAAAAATTTTGGGTTAGTTTTTTTTTTTGAGAATTTTTTTCTTGGTAATGCCTTTGAGGTCGCCACGTGTCCCTATTAATACCCCTTAATTATGGTTAAGATTCACCCCACCTATCATTGGTTTTTTAAAAAATATCGAATTTCTTTTCGAACCCCTAGTTTAAAATTCACTAACTCCTAAGGTTAAAATTATTTTCTAAAAACCAAGGACAAGTAGGTGAACCTTGAGATTGGGTGAATTTTAACCATAGTTAAGGGGTGTTAATAGGGACATGTCGCAACCTCAAGGGCATAAGGGGACTCCATTGGGGGTGCCACTATATATATGACAAAAAAACTAGGGGGCCATGTATACTAAAAAAAAAATTAATTGTGGGGCCTACTATTCATACTACATCAATAAGGATTTACAAAAAAATTGGGGGGCCATGCCCTCCTGGCCCCTGGCTCCGCCCTCGGTAATACTAACGTTTACAAGTGGGTGCGATTGAACTCTCCTGAGTTCAATCACGATTGAACAAGATCCCAAAGTTCACAATTTCTATCAAAGGCATCAGATTACCTCTGGCGCACGCCCGAGGCCAGAGGTTTCACTGTTTTGACTCTGACGTATCTAACTTTACATTTATGTGGGTTGCTTTATGGAGGGGTTGTTACTTAAAAAATATAGATTGAGGAGATTTTTTTCAAAAAGCATCCAACTTTCTCCCTTAACCGCTACAACAGCCTATGAAAAGTTTGTCACATGTCATCATTACAAAGAAAATGGACTTAGCATTCCTCTCCATGGATTAGTTGTAGGATTTTCTTCCTGTAGATTGGTTGCAGGGTTGTTCCGTATTCGACGCCACAAATATGACATGTACAAGGGAGCAAGAAGACCTGGAATGCAAGGGGCTTCTTACCTTAAAGCTTTAGTATATAGGGAGAGTTTCTCGGGTGTCTCTCTTTAAGACTTGCAATGGGTTTAGTCTACGTTGAGCAGAGAGAAAACGAAAAGGCACGGTTAGGGTTTTATTGAGTTCAGAAAGAGCACAAGTCTGTGGTTATACATGGGTTAGTTTTGTCATTTCAAGTGAAATAATTAACGGGCGTTTGGTGAATGTGACGCCAGGTCCCTCTCTGTCCATTCTTTTGACACCTAGCTTTGGTGAAGGCAATTTTTTTTAAAAAGGACACTTATTTGTCTTTCTACAATAAAGTGGGTTCTGATATTTAATCAACCCGTGGAGATGTGAGGGCAGCGTGTCACTGGCAGACACTTTCCGTGTCCTTCCTACAAAATCCAAAAGTGTAAGGGATTTTGTTCGGGGATGCGCGTGATGGTAGCAGTCCTAAACCCAAGCAGGAAGAAACAAAACCAAATACTGTACATAAAAATAACGAAACTGGAAGTTGCGTTGAATTTCGGTCGCATCATTTTGGAATGGAATGGAATGGAATGGGGACCAACCGCCAAGCGAGAACTGGTGGGGCTAGTCGTTCAGCTTTATAGTCTGTAGATAGCTTTAAAAGGGTATTTTTAATTTCTAGGGCATCATAGAAATGCAGAACGGAGCAGCAGAGCTGAAGAACACCACCATAACCTTCAATCCATGGACATGGCGGATTAGTCGAGTTACAGTCGAGCTTCCCAGCTTCAAAATGCCATCGATCATCCTCTCATGTCCTTCGATTTCTTCATCCAAAGCTTCAAACTGTCTGAGATCTCTTCCTATGCCACATTTCTCTCTTCTCGATTCAGGAACTTGGCTGTGGTCGTCCGACCTTGTCTTTGTCGAAGAATGTTAGGGTTAGAGCCGAGGAAGATCTCTGGACTGAGGTTTCGTGATCTTGCTGCTGATTTTCGTCCCTGATCGAACGTTGGTGTGGGCATCACGATGAAATTGGGTGAGTTGTTTCAACGATCCCTTTTCTGCAGTAACCATGTGTTGCAGCTGATGTTAGATCGAAACTAAAGTTGGTTCTTTCTCTTGTATTTCTGATAATTATTATATTTTCTTTAAAATCTGTTATTCTCTAGTTGGAAGTTTGTGATTGAATTATTTTAATGAATCTAGTCAACCTTACATTCGAGAACTGATACATACTTGTACTTGCCGTTAAAGCAATTGCTAATAAACTCCCAGAATGTCAAACACGAACATTGCACACAGCTTCTAACTTTTGTTCTCTTGAAATGAAAGATGTAAATAACAGGCTTTTTCTTAGGAGATGGAGTTGAGACCATTGGGAAAAAAAACTTTATATATATAATTTGATTTCCTTAACTATCAAGGAAATCAAAAAATCACCACTGTTGGATATGATTAACTCCAATCTACAGTACCGATAAAAAAAAAAAAAAAAACCCCCAATCTAGAGTAGACTTGATCCGGGTCTTGAACAATGAGCATTGTCCATAGGACCATATCACATCCAGATAGGAAATTTCTTACGGTTTTTCCTTTGGTATTTAAACTAGTGCTGCAAAGAGAAAATTTCTTGAAAGAGTAGTAACAATATAACATAGAAACAACAACTTTTTGATTAGAAATTTTTTCAAATTATTTATTTATTTATTAATTTATTTTTTTATCGGTAACTAGCAGAGACTCCTGTGCGATGCACGGTGTGAATAAAAAATTTAAAAATATAAAAAAACGAAAAATAGAATATATTAGAAATAACCACTTATAAGAACAAACACTATAAAATTGTTAAGATTTACTTAAAAAAAGAAAAATCCAATCAAACTACTACGAAAAGAAAATAAAAGAAAAGTACCTTAATACCGGTTTCGAATTCCAGGAATGTTGGACACCCGCATGACCCATCCATTTGGAAACCCATTAAAGTCTCTCCCCACCAACACCCACAACTCCCTTCCAGCACGAACCAGTTTTGCCACATATTGCTTCAGCCGCCCCCCTCTCAACCTCTTGGTTTGGGAAGAAGCTAATCATCGGATTCACATGTTTTTGGCTTGCTTGAAGAATTAAAGAATGCGAGCGTCCCTTGCTTGAATAGCACTTTTATAAAATAAAAAAAAAGATAGTTAAATGGACATACACTCAAATCCAATTGAGAAAAATGACAAAAAAAAAAAACCCTTACAACTATGCAAAAGGCTGCATGGGCTTCTATTGGCGGAATTGTCTCTAAGGCCTTCAAATCAAACTGCCCATAAAATTTTTCCTATGTACCTCTTATACATCTCCACAAACATAAAGTAGATGACAATTACATTCCAATCATGGTTCGAAATATCGGTATCAATTGCCAAATTAGTAAGTCCAAAATAAGATACGTATTGGCATATCGGTTGGATACAGCGGAAAAAAATAGGATACGCTAAAAAAAGCTTAGATACGCAAGGAAAAACTTGGATACCTTGCAGAAAACCTTTTTTAATACAAATATAAGCTAAAAATAAATTAAACGAAGGCCTACAACTATATTTATAACTATACAAATGAGAGTTAAAAATTTTATAAGTTAAAAAAGGTGTGCGCATTGATAAATATGTATGAAAATGCTAGCCATAGTCACTTAACCAAGTCTAGGAAATACATTCTAGATATTAAAATCTTACATTTAATAAAATACAGAAGAAAATATTGACTTACATTAATAAAGCAAATTATATACATGATAGAAGCTCAATACCACATTGAGCTTCGTGACGGCTCATACTCTGTCACTCTGGGATCAGGAATTGAGATGAGTCATGAGTGATACATTATAGGTGCTCCATACATGATGACACCATGGTGGCCAACTCATCTATTCATTTTGGGTTAATTAAAACCTATTTTTATGAATTAAAGAAGTAAAATGAAGAACTAATTTTTACATACCTTCAAATCCAAAGTCAAATGCCGAAATCTTTGTTTTTCAACAATAGAGTTGTTGTTTTTAGCTTTGAATTTGATTGTGAAAGAAATTTGGGAGAAAGAATAGGATATGAAGGTGTTTTGAAACACCTCAAAATGAAAAAGTACAGTTTTAAGGCCTGTATCGGTTCGATACATGAACCGTATCGGTCAGCACCAAAAAAAAAAATTTACATGTTCAAACTACGTGTATCGGCCTGTATCAAGAGTATCAGGTCATATCGGTACCGATATGCTCGATACGACCACGATACTCTGCAAAAAAAACTTTTCCTGCGTATCAGCGTCTCGGGTAGTTCAAAAACTGGCACATATCGGCCGATACGGACCAATACGTATTGATATTTTGAACCATGATTCCAATCTCTAAACTTGCATTTTTAATCAAAACAACAACCATTCATTCCCTAAGTCTTGCTACAAAATTTATATGTAAAATAAAGATGGGACTACCATCCATTTTAATCTGGTGGGTTAACGATGAACAGCTAATCTAAAGACTTGAAAGAACATATATTGTTAGAGAAGCAACATACATTTTTAGAGAATGTGGGCCTGTCTGCATCTTGAACCCTTGCTAGCTATATGGGAAGCCTTACATGGCAGAGGGAAAGATGGAATTCAAGCCACAAAAAATGAACAATGAAAATCACTCCCTACCATTGTATCTTTCTTCATGGCTTCGACCCAAGATAACCCAATTCCTCCACTATGTCTTGCACATATTTGCCCAAATCTGGTGACTTTGCAACCAAATCCTCCACTTCATGGTCAATTTCAAATTATGAGTGGGTATTTTACAAATTTTGAGCTCTCACGTGTACAAGAAGCTTTACTTTACATGGTAGGTGACATAAGAAGTCTTTCTAAGCAATCAGTGCCGAACAAAAACCTACCCATCACAAGAAAATTTTGGGAAAATGTTTTGATTTGGTGTTCTCTAGAGCAATAAATATGTGAACCCATTTGAACATGGGTGTGTTTAAATTTACCCAAAACATATAGAACCGACGATAGTGCCCAAGTGATGCTGGAAATGATGTTGACTCTCTTCTTCTTGGCCTTGCTTCGGTTGAGCTGGCGGAATAGTAGTCGGGTGCCGGGATGGTAACTCGACATTGATGGCAGATTGATTAGCCATCAACGGCCTTGCTGGGTCGGTCGTAGCCGAGCCGGTCTTGGACATCGTAGAATTGAATAGCAGTAAGAGCAGAGTCAAACTCTCTGATCTCTCGGTCTTTTCTTCACGTAGATCGGACAATGTGGCTTCCTTGGACTTCACTGATCTCTCCTCCAATGCTCCTTATCCCCAATCTCGACGACGATTGATGGTGTCTCTCTCTCATCCTCTCCTTGAATGTTGCATATTTGATGCTCTGTTCCGAAGAGGCTAAAGTAGAAGAAGAAGGGAAGGAATAACGTTTCTTGGGGGGTTGTGTTTGGTGGAAATCTACTACTCCCTCGTCTAATCTTCCATAGAACCCTTATTGCAGTTGTTGAAGATGCTGATGGCGGCCATAATAATTCTGTTTGATCTTGGTCTTCCTTCTCCAATTCCTTATTCTTCTTCTTGTCTTGGTTTTAGAACTTGGTGATACACCATTGGGGAGATAAAACGCCAGCATTGGAAATGCACTAATGGGGAGATTTAAACATCACCTTTTGGAAGATGAAAGTGATGAAACCTACCCTGTAATGGAAATAACCAGCTGTCTTTATTCAAACTCAACTACTGTTGTTACACCATATCAGAGAAAGAGGAATAAATGAGGGAGAAAAACTTGGATGACGTGGCAACAAAAACACAAAAATCTGATCAAATAGGGGTGCCATGTTGGCACCCCAATTTCTTTAGTATATAGTATAGATTTCTTGAAGGTTCTTTATTGAAGGATTAGTAACATCTTTTTATAGGTAATCAAGATCAATTGATATATTAAAAGAGGAGTAGAGAAATGAGTACAGTTTAGAATCATAAACAAATATAAGAGCAACAAAGAGCCAGAGAAGTTCACAAGCAGAGACCCCCTTCACCCCCAAAAAAAAAAACAGCTAGCAAAAACTACGCTATGACAAAGCGTACAACATAGTAACCAATACATCCAAATCCTTCGAGAACTGACTGCTTTTTTTTTTCGATAATCATGAGGATATATTATTCAAAATAGAGCTACATGAATATATAGAGAAAATAAAAAGGAGTTCACAACAGCTTAAACTCAATACAAAAAACAAAACAAAAACAAACAAAAGCATGAAAAGAACCCCTTGTGCTGAGAGGGTGCCAAGCTTGGCCAAAAATCAACCCAACAAGTCTCCCAGATCCACCTTGTCATGCCGAATAGAAGCCCATTCCAAGACCCTAAAACGTATTTACGAGCAAATGGGGAAAAGGATGAGAGAGAGTCCTTGAAGACTCTCTTGTTTCTCTTTTTCCATATTGACCATGCTATGGCCGTGGGAAGAGCTGCCCAAATTATCCTCTTTGCTCTATCCGCACTTACCAAATACTAACAAGATAAGAAGCTGTGAAAAGGAAGAAGGGAAAACCCAATCCACTCCTACTTGGGATAAAAGGTACCCCAAATCACACCCACAATAGGGTAGTGCAACAACAAATGATCTATCGTCTTTTCTGCTTGAAGGCACATTAAACAACAGTTTGTCATCCTCCACCCTCTATTTTGTTGGTGATCCCAAGTAAGAATCTTATTCAATGATGCATTCCATAGGAAGAAAGATACCTTAGAGAGAATACCTAGATTCCACACAAGTCTATGAGGAAAGGATATGTAAGATACTGACCCTAGAGATTGAAGAAATAATCTCATTGAGAATTGACTATTGTGGCCTCTAGACCAAATTCTAACCTCTCTAGTCTCTGCCCATAGGACACAAAGGGACAGACCCAAGACACCTAAGAAGACGACCCAACTGTTAGAACAACACTCAAGAAGTAGATGTCGAGTCCTATAGTAAACCCTCTCCAAAGAAGAAGAGGTGCCCTCAAAAGTCCTATTGTTCCTCTCTGTCCATGGAACCCAAGCTATTGCCCCTAACATAAGAGACCAAAGGACAAAGAAAGGTTCTTGCAATAAGCCAACAAGATAAGAAGTCCTTGAAGGAGCAGGAGAAGACCTAACTGATTCCCTTTCGTGAAAGGTCACTGGCTCCAAGTTTCTCTAGCAAAAGGATGATGCAGGAGTAGGTACTTCATTGTTTCCTCCGCTTCAAGGCACATGAAACCCTTGTTGCCAACCTTCACCATTTATTCTTCAAATGCTCGCATGCGGGGATTTTGTCCTTAGATTTTGCCCAAAGAAAGAAGCATATAATTGAAACTCCAATATTCTAGACAACCTTGTGAGGAAAAGGGGGTTTCGGACGTGACACACAATGCTTACTGAGAATCAACTTTTATTGTCACACGGCCACATATGTTTGTCCCTAAGGAACAGGGACAAAGAGGCAGGAATCAAACATGATAAGAGGTGAAGGGAGTCCTCTACTTCCCAATCATTGAGCCTCTCTCTTAGTTTGGGGCACCACACCTTTTCACTGCCCACCCATTGCCCACCCATTATACACAAGACTCTACATATGCATCTCTATTCTCAGCTAGGGCCCATAAATTGCCAAAATTGTCTTTTAGGAACGATTTCCTCTCGCACCAAACGTCATCCTAGAATTTGACCTCACTGCCCCAACCCACTTTGAATGTGTAATGTTTTGAGAATTCTTCCCAGTCATTCATAATTCTTTTCCAAAATCTTGATCCATGAGATTGTTTGACCGCCTTCGGTTTCCACTTCGACTTCTAACCATACTTCTCCACTATTACCTTTTGCCACAAAATATCCATCTCAACCTTGAATCACCACAACCATTTTCCATGGAGGGCCTTGCTTGTTTCTACTGAAGTATGCACATTTAGGCCACCAAAGTATGCAAGTCAAAGGTGATTCCTTCCAATTTTGGTAAAAAAGGGCGGTCTCTTTATATAGGATCTTATTGAACGAAACCGTGCGTCCTTGATTTCCTCATTCTCCAACCAAGCTCTATTTATCTATAACTTTGAGATGTAAAAATGGATCTTCTATGGGCGTTATGCTTTGCTACTTTGAAAGAAATGCGTGTTCTGATCACCTGCCGTAAGCCACTTAACACGCGATGTTTGTCTTTAGCTAACTTCCTCCAGCCTCAAATGGATTGGAATTCCCATTTAGGAGATCCCTTCGGCCTACCTTTGGAGTCCAGTAATGATCCTAAGTCCTAACTCCTTAGCATCAAGTTCCTCAATCTCCCATGAGACTCTTCTCTCGTTCTCTGATAAAATACCGAATACCTCCTTCCTCCATGACTTGAGCTTCTAAAAAGCTTCTGCTTTTCAGCTTTCAGTTTGAGTCCAAATATGGTAGTCACAGGACCCCAAAATGAAGATCCCTTCCAGACCTCCTCTGCCACTTCTTAAAATTCGGGTGGGCTAAGCACATGTTTTTGAAGTTGAATGGAATCAGTTGCTCTATTACTGGTTGCTTATGATGGTTTTCTCACTTCAATTTGATGCATCATTACACTCATGTTTGAGGAAAACATTCAGATTTAATGTGGATCAGTTCAATTGAAAGGAGAAAGGAAGAACAAGAAATAGTAGAAGAAGATGAGAGAAACAATGAGGGAAAATGACCAATATGCCCTACAAGCAAAAACAAGAAACTATGTTGCACTTCTAAGAAAGATTGGGTATATCTTGGACCTAAATTGGGTCCCTAACACTGCTCAGCAAGCTATTGCAAGCAGATTGACCACGCCTTGTGCCTCTGCCTGCTGAGATTCCTGAGTATGCGACGTAGACCAAAAAACTGTAACAAATTGTTTACACATCTCCCATTGTCACTTATCCCCGAGGAAGTGACATTTAACGTTTATATATTCTGTTTTCTCTGAGTAGATTGGTTTTGGAGCTATGTTATATGTATTTGTAATTATCATAATAGTAGTTATTTTTAGATTGAAACACAACCCCTCCATGAAAGATCTCTGGCATATAAGCTCGCATGTTCCATGGATCATCCCTTCATACTTTGCCTCTGCATGAGCTTCTTGTTGCACTTTGTTTCTTGCTTCTCTACTTAACCAGACTACCTCCAATAAGCATACAAATTTTTTTCTCAATAAGGACAGTATATTAAAAAGAAGCAAAAAGCTCAAAATATAGTGGTCAAGAAAGGCCAACAAGGACAACACTACAGCGACCCTACTGGATTACAAAGAAAGTAGATAACAGTTTGTAACAATCATAACAATCAAAGGTAAATGATTGTTAGTAGAAAATGCTATCCATTTTAGCATTGGTATAAGAGGTTATTTCCAAATAACCACATCGCTAAATGCTCACACAAAGGACATGCCCATGGTTTAAAATATCGGTAATCAAAATTAGAAAACATATTGTAGACATGCATTAAAACGCACGGAAACACTGAAAAATAAGTCTAAGATACTGGAAATACATGGAAACTCAAAACTACACTTGTTATAATGCATAGATAAGCTAAAAATATAATTTATAAAGTCCATTTCAACTTTCTATTGAGATTTGAGATACTACATTGTATTACTTTCTGAAAATGCGATACAATATATGTATAAACATACCAAACAACGTATGGGAAATACACAAAGATATAAGACATACATTATATGGGAAATGCACAAAGACATGTACCAGCTAACACAAATATAAATAACTAGAAACTTAATAACGACATTCCGTATATCGGATATTATACAAAGATTTGAGATTACCAATTGATATAATAGTAAACAACTAGAAGCACTTTAAAGAATTTCATTTTTAGAAAATAAAGACGACACAAAACATAGTAATTAGCTTACCTAGATGATGATATATTAGTAGCACGAATCCGTAAACAAATCATATATATTGAGATTAACCTTAACTAGTAACAATGCTAACAAGTAACATTATCTTTTTGTATTTTTTGGTTTTTCATAAAAAGGTCAAGGTATGGCAAAGCATGTTAAGAGGCGGATTAGTTGGCTGAGCCTTAGCTCTAATTGTTTAGTTGCCCCTAGACCACGCCCTTTCGACCCCTTCATGTCTCCATTGCTGCAGCACATGATTTGCCATTATATCATATGGATTTGCAATCGTAAACCAATGGGCATTGGCCCCATGTGTTCGAATATCCATGAGAATCTTGTCTAATTTTCAAAAAAATGGAAAAATCAACTTAAATCTTCTTGTAAATAGTTGGAGATATTTCCTGACATTTATTTTTCAGCATTTAGAAAACTAAAAATGAAAAAGAGCAGTAGAGAACATATTATATGAAATAGTTTTTCTTGGCTTCGATTCGATCTCCACTTGAGATGGAAGCTGTTTTTTATGAAAAGAAAGCAAAAATTGATAATTTTCTAGGTTTGGGAAAAGGGATTTGAAGGAGATGGGTGGAATGGGTTTTAAAGCCCTGAAAATCAGATTTCAAGGTTCAGATAGATACATATCGTAGCGTATCGATCATAGTTTGAAAACTCGGCGAGTCACCCAAGTAACTCAGCCGAGTTAGTCAACTTGGCTGAGTTTCTGTCACGCCCCCAAGACCATACACACATAATAACTCATTATCGTGCAGATCCCGAGCATGAGCCGAGAGGACATAAACAAGGAATGGAATTACCATTTATAACTAATTCAAACTGGAATTAGAAATGAACATAACTAAAACTCTCTGTAATAAAAGTGCTAAATCAAAGAAATTAAGTGTTTAACACAATGGAGTCTCGCTACAGATTCACTCACAAAGCAAGAAGAAAACAACTAAGTTCCTACTATTGAGCTCCACTAATAGTCTTTACTCTCCTCGGACACTTCCTGAAAATGATGACATAAACAAGGGTGAGCTCACAGCTCAACAAGAGATTTCATCCATTAGGTGCACACGCAATTATCTAGGGAGTGTATGCAATGATTCATAGCAATCATCAAGTCACTTTGCATAGCTAAGCTGGTAATCAACAATTAGTTACAGAATAGCTTATTTCTGTTATCTAATTATCATTTTCATTTATTACAATTGGAGTATAACATATCCCACCTAAATGATAAGAATTAGGGTGGCTCATAGCTCACCCAGATGAAAACTCGGGCTTGTACACTACGACACCCGGTATCCATCACAACATGGAAAATTGGATTTGTACACAACGGCATCCAATCAACCATCACTTGGGATCACACTCTTGGATCACCCAATTGAGAATTCAGGCTTGTACATAACGGCACCCTATTCCCCAATCCTGGGGTTGTACACAACTTCGCCCAAGGACCCCATTTATGGAGGTCGTACACAACTTTCCCCCATAAGAAACCCTGCCAAGTTTCTTTTATTTATTTATTTATTTGTAATCTTATTGATTTGTTGTGGTCTTGGCATGTGCATGTCTTAACATAGGCATCAATACAATAGTATACATACTCATAGCCATCACATTCAAATGCCAACATAACATAATTAAAATATGTAGTAAAATCAATAATCATAAGACATGCATCTAATGATATATCAAAATCAACATAATAAATAACACATGCTGTAAAAACTGTAATTATACCAAATATTGCATGCATTCAAAGGTATATTAGGATTAAATATCACAAATAACACATGCTGTAAAAACTAAGAATTCTATCAAACATGGATATATTAAATCAATGTATTAACCATGTCAAATTCATACTCAATGAAACACTCCAAAGTATGCATAAACATCATATCATGGTCAAGATACAAATGAGGAGTTCTACATGCATATGCACGTTCCAATCTAGTTCTATCATTTTCTATCCAATGGGTAATGCTAACAATAACTTCAAATACTAATGGAGGAAGTCTACTTGCCTTAGATTTCAATTAACTTGGAATCTCCTTGGAGACTTACGGCTGCACTAACAAAAAAAATGGAAGGTTTGACATGCCCGAATCCTTCAGCAGCACTAGATCCTCTTCTTCCAAAGAGCAAAACTCCTCAAGCCTGCAAGCACGTTCCCTTCCCAAAATTAGGTCTCTTTAATTAGGCTTAGCTTTTTATTTATACTAACCCTACATGCAAATTTACAAAAATACCATTACTTTGTTTGTCTCTACACTTTAGGCTATCCAGATTAAAGCTACTCAAACTTGATTTAGTTTAACATTATGGAAAACGCTGGAATCAAAATACTAAAATACCCTTACACATATTATTTAATTTAACCATTTATCCAAAAGAAATTAGGGCCGCTACAGTTTCGAGTCAAGTCTACTCAAAATTCGAAGGAGACTATTTGGCGAGTTACTTGGGAGACTCGGTCAAGTTGAGTCAAGTTTTTTGAACTCGCTAGATTAGGTCGAATCACGGAAGGGTATTTTTATCATTTTCTTTTTTTCTAAAACCTAAACTCAAATGTTACACTATTTTTGCATCATATTTTTTTGGTGCTGCAAAGCCAACATACTATGGGTTTTGCTAAACCTAAATTTTAGGTTTAAGGCTAAACCAACTTATTTTGATTTCTTTTAATTCAGGTTTCTCAAGTTATTTGCGGTTCAATCTTGGATAAAACGCTAAGAAATTGGTAATTACCTAATTGGTACGTACACACACACACACACACATATATATATATATATAATATTCCTAATTGGACTGAGTCGAGTTTTTTTTTTGAGTTACTTGACTTGGCTAACTTTTGAGTCGAGTTTTCGGGTTTTTGAACCATGGTATTGAATCTATTGATCACCTTGTAACATATCAGGATTGATTCGTACAATACGGTAGATACACTATAGAAACACATTAAAGAATTCAGTACATGAGTGGTTTGATAAATAAGCTAAAAAAGGATATGTATTGTGCGATACTTATATGTATGATATTTTAAACCATGGGCATGCCTAGGAGATGACTTCGGAGTTCGGATACCAAGTATTTGCTTTATAACATACATATAACTAGACCACGGACCATGCATGAATTGGGCTAACCAAACTAAATGTATGAATGGTATTTTGTCTTGTGATGTTGAGGCAAATAAGCTTCCAACCCTTTCTGATAAATTCAAGATCAATCAATAGGAACCGTTCTCAGCTCCTAAGTGATCATTTTGCTCTACAAAAGTATTGTCTCTCAACAAGCAAACACATACTTTGGGAGATGATGCCTTTACAAGAATGAGCCACCTCTATCCCCATGAAGTACCTTAGGGGTCACCTTTTTTCCTTAGTTATCAAAAAGAAAAAGAATGCCTTAAGCCCTTGGACAACTGAGGTGTCATCCCGACAATAATATCATAATGTGTAACAATTGCAACCCTTGACTTTTTCTCTTATGCAAATTATGTTTCAAAATCACTCTTATTTGTATCGAATACTTTGTATAGCTTGACCAAACCTATCAAACCAAGCTCGAGGAGATTAATTTCTTTCTGTGGTTTTGTCCATTGTTGTAACTGCATCAACATACCTCTCAAATTTCTTGTGGAGTAAAACTAGGAGGCATTCTTATGTAAGCTTCCATGTGAAGATCATTTGCGAAGAACTGCATTCTTTATATCCAATTGATAATGTGACCATCACAACTATATTAAACTGATAGATTTTTTCAAAATCTGAACTTTGAAACCCATGCACGAATCTTCTGATAAGTATCTCCCAAGATCTCGAACTATCAACAAGCATTATCAAACTTGGTATCAATGAGCTTATTGAAACTATTTGGTTGTGTCAAAGTGTAGACATTTGAAACCACTATTGAATTGGGAGCACGCACTTCAACGAGACTAGGAAATCTATGGAAGAGATTGAAGGAAAAAATGCACTATAGGATGGGAATAAAGAATGTTATAAATTAAATTGACTAAAGAGTTGATTAGAAATCATCCTTACAAAAATAAATTGAGAGATCATCACCAGTCTTAGGAACGTGAACAGGATCAAGATAATCAATATCAATGAAAAATAAAATAAGAATCCTATTGAAAGACCCTTAAGTAATGGTCGAGTCTTACGGTTACGATCCACACCATTATTTTTTATGGGGAGAAATTATTAAAAATGTGTAAAATTCAGTCGAGTTCCATAACATAATACTCGACTGAGTCTGACATTGCGTAACGATTTTGGCTGAGTACTTTAATACATATATATAGCAACGGTTCCTACCAAAACCGTAACATAATGGCCATTACTGAACGGTTTCGGTGAGTTTTATTTCCATGGTAACCCTAAGTGATTGGAAAGACCCTATAAAAACTGAAAAAACATTTTGGATGGATATTAGGATGTGCCATTAAGAATCCTTGAATGACTCTTCTATAATGCTAAAAGGTACTTCATTTCAATCAATATTACTTAGTTGATTTGTTCAATGAGTCATGTAGTAAGAGGGAGGTTGAATTTAGTGCTTAATTAGTTAACATTGCCTATGAGTACTTGGGAAATACTTATTGCATCTCTTTTTTTTATAGAAAGCTCAGCGAGAGCCCTTACAAAAAGAATATATATATATATACATGGTATCAAAAATCGACTCAATTCCGCCGAAGTTGACCGAATTGAGTCGACTTTCGTGGTGTCCGAAGTGAAATGCACTAGTATTTTAAAAATACTGAACTTCCTGGTAAACTTCCATAAACTTCGACCAAAACAGAAAAAATTGTTGAGAAAATGTAGAACTTCAGTGGAAGTTAACCGAAGTGTATAGAAAATATCTGTAAATTGAAGGACTTCAGGTTTTAACTTTTTTATTTTTTTGGTTACTCAGGTTTTAACTTAAAAGGGTAATGCTAGTTTCACTCGTTTTAAACTTACTTTTTTCATAAGAAAAGACATGTGTACCTAGCATTAACCTTATTATAAATATAATTAACTTTAAAAGAGAGTGTGCTAGCATTAACCTTAGTATAAATTATAAATTTATTATTAGAGTGTGGTTAGCATTAACCTTACTATAAATTATAATTTTATTATTCTAATAATCTTGTTATTAGTATACTATGCCCATAATGATTTTTTAGTAATATTAAAAAAATCAAATAATTTCCTAATAGTATTTCATAAATTCAAAATTATTTAATTACCCATCTCCTCTTCATATATTGATTCAATATTGTAAAAACATTGAGCTCATCAATTGTAGAATGAAATAGGTTTAGAAACTAAATTGAATTTCAATTATTTATCGACTTCAATGTGCATTCATAAGGTTTTTAGGTTTCCAAAAAAAATTAACATGGATAATCATTGAAAAATAAAGAGAATACATATCCCTTCACTTGACAAAGAAGATGAAATATAGTTTAAAAAAATTGACAATCCAGAGAAATACCAAGAAAAAATTACAACTCAGACAAACAGACAACGCATGTCACTTAATATGATTCTCACATTTGAGTACTACATGCTTGCATCAGTAATATAATGAATTCTAGATGTGTATTTATGCTTAAGTATTGAATTTCTAAAGTTTCATCTTAGATTTCTAATGTTTCCTTAAAATTTCCTAGACTTCTTTAATTTTTACATAACTTCATTGGACTTCCTTAAACTTCCTCGAAACGTGTTAAACTTCCTTAGCGACCGAAATTTATACCGAAACCGAAGTTTAATACCTTGTATATATATATATATATATATATTCGGCTTGCTTTAAAGAAAACTAATTGTACCAAGGCCCAGTTCTTGAACTTGACCATATTGATTCTAACCTATCACTTGATAGTTGATACAAACTAATACGCCCCGATATTTGAAGGTACACCATAACACCTAGGAAATTTTGAACATCCCTCTGTATTTTGTATCGGTTCCTAGCACTTAGGAAATGTCTCTGTCCTGACTGAAGAATGCACATCGCTATTTTAAGTTAGATGATACATCAACTTGTGATGACTTTATAATTTTAATTGAGAAAAAAAGGATAGTGTCTTTGCATGTTGGAAAAAGTTGAAACGTCATGTCTAATGATATCTTTATGGTACTCCCATAACTATATAGTTATATTATACATGTTAAAAATGTAGTTTGTGGCCCCCAAAGCTTTTTTCCCCTTTTTTCTTTTTTTTGTTTGCTGTTTTGATACTTAGTTTCATTGCCTTCTTTTTTCTGTAGAGCTGTTAGATTACATCAACATGGGAGGACCGCATAATTTCAATTGAAAAATTGAGGATAGTATCTTTGAGTCTTTGGAAAACTGAAACATCATGCCAAATGATGTCTTAATGGCACTCCTACAACTATGTCAGTATACATGTCGAAAAATTGAGTATGAGCCCCCCCCCCCTCCCCGCTTTCTACATTCCTCTAGTGCGCCATGCTATTAGATTCATTAACACATTTTTCTAGGAAGATCATTTATACTTTTTGAAGCTGTGAATATCTTGTATATTCAGTATTACTTTTCTATTTTTACGTATTTCTCCCCCCACATTTATTAGGAGTCAAGTTTCTGTCCTTTACCTTTTATGTCATTTGCCTTAATTTGGAACAGAATTAGTAAATTGAACCTGTTTGACAGAAGTCTGACACGTACATATGCATGTACTCTTTTTAAGTGTTTATGCTACCAAAATATGAATTCTAAGTCCTACTATCAAAATTAAGTTGATGCACTAATATGTGGTTCAGGTTTCCAACAAAAAGATTTGGACTCAACCCCTGGGCAAAGTTTGGATGGAAGTTTCAGGAGATCTAGATCTGGTTTGTTTTCATGAATTATCTGCACTATTTTTCATTAGTGACCATCTAGTGGTTTTTTGTTATCCGTTCTCTATATTTTTGTCACATTATGCTAAGGTGATAGTTGTTGGACCTTTTTCTGTTATTATATTATGTATTCATTTTTTGGCATCTACACAATACAAACAATGATGATCATCTCCAGGTGGAACCGTGGGCCATTTCTAGGTGAACATATGAACAATGACACTCATTTTGGGTGGGGTAAGAAAACTGGTATTCTGAACGGATCTTGACTGAACCCTTTTTTTAGGCTATTGATGTTACATTTGGTGCTCCATGGCCATTGTTTCACACAAAAACTAGTTTCTAGGAATTCAAACATTATCAGTAGTGTTGCTTAAAAGTTCATGCAATTTTAAGAATTGTTAGTAAGACATGAAAACCATGTGGGATGTTCTATCCGTTCCACGATGTTTGTAAATCTCAAGAAATGGAGAACGGAATGACATCCTAAGTACCCAAAATTGACAAAGCAACAATGAGAAATCAAGAGAAGGAAAAAAAAACTTTTGCCACTAGTTCTTCATATAGGATCACCGGTTTCTCAGCATGATTATAAGTGTTTGGAAAAAGGATTCTTTCTAAGTAGAGCCAAACTAAGCCTTTACCATGATACAAAAACTTGCATATTCTTTTATGTGGTATGCCTAAGAGCCTTCATTATTGGATAGCTCTAACATCCACAAAGTAATGATTCCTGAGAAAACTCCAGAGAAGTCCTCTACGGAATCTATGAAAAATATGATAGAAGACTCAATTTTTCCACATCAGAAACTGATCAAGGTGACGATTGTGATAAGAGTCTAAACCCCTATCCCCATATCAGAATTCTTTTGAGGATCCTTCTCTATTGGACGAAGTGGATGACACTTTTTGTTTTGAAGGTGAGATGATCATGGATCCTTTTCTGGCTGAACACCAAATCTTGCTCAATGCCCTACTAATAACAAAACCTAGATGAGTATTTAAACAGAAGGAGTTTGCCTAACCTAAGGAGATTATTCAAGGCGAGTCAAATTGTTTCTCTGAATTCAGACCGGCCAAAGATTTAGAGGGAAAAAATGGGGCAGAAACATGTGTAGATGCCTCTAGGAGTCAAATTTCTGAAGGTCAAGGGGGGGTTGAGTTTCCTAGTGGACTTGGTAGTCAAGAGCAAGTTCGTAACGATATTCTTATTGAATAATTCGAAGAAGAAGACAATTTTCAACTAGTGACATCAAGGAGAAATAAAAAGAAGAAGAAAGCATCAACAATTGATTCTTCTCAAGGAAGACCAAAGAGGGAGGTTAGGAAACCAACTCGATTTAATGAGTGGTTTTACTCTTTGGTAAAGTAAGAACTGTTCTTTGTAAAGTCTTATGTATTTGTGTTCTTGTGGTTTTGTAGGGGTAAGGTTTTATAATCTCCCATTGCTTTTTCTTAATAAACAGGTAGGGGTCTGCCAAACCCCCCACTCCCACTGAGTGGAATTTAAAAAAGAAAAAGAAAAAAAGAAAGTAGGTGTGTCTCCACTCTCCTTGATGATAATGACCATAGGTCGTGCACATCTTTGTAAGAATAAGATTTCACATCATTGTGTACATCCCTCTACCTAAGAGTCTAAGAGAATAAGATAGAGTTAAAAAGAATAGAAAATAGGCAAAAATACCAAAAAAGAAAAGAAAAGGTAAAACAATTTTTTTTTTGCGAGACATTAAGTTCAAAGACTTTAGAGAACTTTGCTCCTTATAACTTAAGCCCTTAACTTTCTTAGTCTGATACACACTCTTAAAACTAGAATAGGAACAATATTTTGTTCATATGTATTGGTCCTGCCAAATACCGATACATATCATACCGATACGTACCATACATATTGAAATTTGAAACTATGGTGTATGCCTGATTTGTCCTGGCAGGTTCTCATGCATATCCTAACAATTTTCGATAACATGACTTGAAAGGCCACTATGGGTACACTTTCGAGGGCCAGCCCTATATCGTGACTAGCCCTATATCACGACGATAGTCACCAAGTATGGCTACAGGTTTTAAACGACAATGATCTGTTCAGGAAGTATGAGTTTTATACGGCAAAAACAAGAGAAACAAGAAAAGTATGGGGAACTTTTAAAAAATCATTAATAATTATAAATAAATATGAAACATGATACCAGCAACTAAAAATTATTTCAAGCCATCATTCAACAAAAATTGCAATAATATAGCCTTCAAAATATCATTATTCATCATTCAACCATTTTAACAAACGAATATCATCATTCACCATTCAAAAAAATGTACAAACACCATCATCCTCTAAACTAGAACTCCATAATATTCAAACCTTAACATAAAATTCAATAATATCTTTGTAAAATAAAGCCCTATATGTAAACCATAACATAAGATTCAAATAGGTAAATGAGATTGAGGGAGAAACCCTAAAAAAATAAATCAATTTGTAAATGATAAAAATAACAGGTCGCCGTTTCAAACAACAACCCTATAAACTTTTTTTTTTTTTTTAAATAAATGTTTTTTATACGCATATATACGAGTTAATACGAATAACGCTTTTTATACGGGTATCACCATTTTAAATTTAATACGGCATAAGTATGCCGTTTAAAACGGCGAACCCCCCCAACACACACAATTTCAATACTCGTTTTAAATGCGTTTTTGGCGAGAAATTAGCTCGGCCATAGATATCAACCTCTCAAAATCTAAGTTTTGATTGGCTCATACTTAAAAGTAACCATATAACAATTGGCCACTTACTTTTCACGCTGCTGAAGTTGCTTCTCAATGTCTGATGTGAGAGGTTTACAAACATTAATTCCTCTCACATTTCAACCAATTTTGAGTAAATGCTCATCTAGGGTCTTCTCCCCTTTTTGAAGAGAAGCTCTTAAATAATTGGTAAACATGAGAGATATTTCTCTCAGACGAGTATCTTTCGTGAAGAGTCTCCCAGATGGCTTTGGTAGAGTCCAAAAACCCATGCTACTTCATAACCATGTCGTGATTTGGGCATTATTTCTTTGATGTAGTCTTTTGTTGGAGTTTACTACTCAGTAAACTTTGGCTTTTGATTTTAGCTGTAACCTCTTCTTTAAATAATTCAATATGATTGCTTAACAATAAAAGAAGGTGGATCTTCAAAGTTTTGGTTTTGCATTTAATCTCCTCTATAATCTCATGAATCATGTTATCTGCACATGGTCGCATGGATATGCATGCTGCAAATTCAAGTATAACTAATGTAAAAATATACAGACTAATAGATGACCCTTGATGTAAATTTATTGTCACTAGGAACTCATTTGTTTCACCACCAAAATTTTATACCTCTTCCTCATACATTTTCTTAATGATCTCGATCTATTTGGTTGGAACTCATTTTTTCCCCACTACCCACCAGATTAATTCTCTAGGAATTTTATAATATGCCTTCTCTTAGTCTCTGAGGACTATATTGAGATTATTCCTCTCATCTCTAAACTTCTCCATCAATTGTCTATGTAAGAAAATGGCCTCCATGGTAGACCTCTTGGATATGAATCCAAATTGGTTTTCTAAATTGTACTATTCTTCATTTCGATACTCTCTCCTTTAATATTAGTGGCCCATAAATTTGATCCCACGATAACTGGTGTGTCTTGGGCATCTCATATAGGTATATTATTCCTCTCCATGTGCCCGATATTTTCTTAGTCTTTAAAATATTACTAAACAACTTACTTAGTTTGGACAAACCAAATTCTACAATGCATTTTCACCCTTTAGTTAGAATACCATCTGATTCCAAATCCTTTCCTATCTGCATCCTAGCTAGAAATTTTTTCACATTGATTACTCTAATTCTATTAAAATGTTACATTCTCCAGTTTCTTCTAAGTTAGTGTCATCACCTAGTCAAAGGCCTTGCATGCATCTTCATTTAGCAACTTCTAAAAATTTTCCTTTCCTGAATCTATTCATCCTTCACCAATAATTATCATTATTTGTGTTTTAATTTTCCTACTTATTTTTGCAAGCTGATAGACATTTTTCTCATCCTCTTATTGTAAAGTCCTTATATGCATTATGTTTGGCCTCACTTATTGCTATCATAGTGTTTTTAAAGCATTGTCTAGGTGTTTGTTGATACATAGAAATGATATTGCTACTTGTCATCTTGCCATACAGACAACGCAGCAAAGACTGCAACATATATTGAGCAAACCGGCCAGAAGTGCCTACACTTACATACATTTACGCCTATCGGCCTATGTGCCTTAGCCTATGTGCCTTAGCCTACGTGCCTTTGCCTATGTGCTAAAAGTCCTTGGGAGTCTCAGCAAGGCGTTTGATGTGTAAGACTTGGCAGATTCCCAGGCAGTATATGGAAATCCCTGGCAGTATCCCCAGGCCATGTAAGCCTTGGCAGTATCCCCAGGCCTTGTATGGAAAGCCCTGGCAGTATCCCCAGGCCATGTAAGCCCTGGCAATATCCCCAGGTCATGTAAGCCCTGGCAGTATCCCTAGGCCATGTAAGCCCTGGCAATATCCCCAGGTCATGTAAGCCCTGGCAGTATCCCTAGGCCATGTAAGCCTTGGCAGTATCCCCATGCCGTGTATGGAAAGTCCTTGTAGTCTCAACAAGGCAACTTTGGCAAAGTCCTGGCGTACCCCCCAGGCAACTCTGGCAAAGCCCTTGGATGTTCTACCCAAGGCAGTGAAGGTATCCTTGTCCAATATCTGGAATCACTCAATGGACAGGCTTCCCCAAGGTGCATGATCCGACTTGGTAAAGTTATATATATATATATATATATTACCATATCTGGGGGGTCTAGCTTATTGTGGTTTGGAGGGCACAAGAAGGATTTGTTAGTAATGTGATTGCCTTGGTGAGCCAACTACTAACTTGAAGAACATTCTCACTAAGGCGTGAGGTTATGATGACTTAAGTATGGCTGACGTGTCAACAGTGTTTTAAAAAGCGTGTGAGACTTACGCCCCAAGGCTCACCTCAGAGCGAGGCTTAAGGAAAAGGCCCTAAGGCTCAACCATGAGGCTTAAACCCCATGAGACACACGCCTCATGCCTTGAATCTCACTTTATGTCTATGACGTACATCTCATACATTAACTAAAATTAGGTTTCTAGTCACAACTGATCCTTAAATGTCGTTTTTTTTTTATTTGTTATTTGTTACAACTAATTTATATAGTATTTCCTATGTGTTTGTGTGTACTCACACGAACACACATAATGTAACAAATACATATATATATGTGTGTGTGTGTGCGCGTGTCTCTCTCTCTCTCTCTATATATATATGTTTATATATACTATAATCTTTCATTAAATTTTTACAATTTTTCTTGTATTTTTTATTTATTGTTAAAATTAGAGAGCATGAAGCTTTCTTGTGAGGCTTACGTCTCACGCATCTTGAGGTCCTAAAGCCTCGCCTCACGCCTTCACGTTTTAAAACATTGCGTGTCAGATCCTTATTGGCTTTGAGCTCTAAGCCTCTAACTAACTCTGATGAGTTGGCAGATTATGAAAACCCTATAAATAGGGGGTTATCCCTCTTCATTAAGAATAGAATTTTTTGGGGGATATGGATTAGTTCCAGAATCAGGGAACTCTCAGCCACTTGTATGTTACTGTCAGTCGAGTGTTCTTTACTTCTTCTTCTTCTTCCTCTCCTCTTAACCACAAACCTTATCCCTCCCATTGCTCTCTTGATTCTCCATTTGGTCTAAGATAAGAGCCTCTGGAACGGTTTAGTTTAGTGGACTTAGGCCAAATCAGCTGTAGAAATCCATTCAAAACCCGCAATTAACAGTGTTTCTCATTTTTAGCTCCTTGCCAACTCTTGTAGTATGACCCATAATAAACAAAATTCGTCGACTTTTAGAAAAAAATCGTGAATTTTAGGTGTGACAGATAATTCGCGAAATATTGAAAAAGTCACACATTGTCGAATTATTCACAAATTTAACAAATAAAACGTGAATAAGACTGTTAATTCGTTAATGCAATTTTGAAGATATTTCTTCATACAAGGGGGCAATATAGTAAATTGGGTTGCTATAAAAGCAAAACTCCTCTTTGATGAACTGAAACAAAGAAAAAAAGTTTTTTGGTACCCACCACTGAAGACAAAAGGAAGAGAAACGCGGTCTTCTCATCTAGTAAGTCGAAGCTGAACTTATTTTTTTGTTGTTGTCTCTTGTCTTCTCCTCAAAACCCTAGAGAGTAATGCTAGACTGAGTTCTAGGCTTCTCTAGATGTCCTATTAGAGCTTTATGCTAGACTTGAGTTATTGTAAGCCACAACCATTGAATGATCCTAATCATCCAATTAAACATGTATTTATCCTATGGTTAGTAGCCAATTAAGAGGTTCACCCTGTTTATTAACATGAGAGATCCTTTCATCAGGTGGAGCAGGTGCCTTGAACGTGTTATAACAGACAGTGGTTCATTAGCGAATATTTTCTCTCGGATCTCTTGAGTGTTATATGGGCAGTGGTTCATAAGTGAGTGTTTCTCTTAGGAGATTGCCTCATACTCTTGACTTTAGCCTACCTGATATCATGCATGGCCAGCTCTCACCCCAGGCTTGAACCATTTGTTCCCCACTCCAAAAACCATATCGAGCTAAATGGTTTTGATCTTCCATGCCAGTTTGATATACTAGCAATCCCACTCAAGTGGGGTCCACACCTTTTGAGAAGTAAACGGTAGGGCCCTATATGCAGAATCATACGTTACCACCCATCAATGATAATAAATCCAAGTCCACATATACACTAGTTAAATGTCAATTTGATACCAGCTATCACTATGTGATATTGTGATGTACTATCAAAAGAAAGTAGAGTACTATATATATGATGGACTGGAATTGGATGTTGAAATGATGTTATGAATTCATTATTGCTGATCATAACTACTTATTATGAATGTTGACTAATCAATTTGTTAGATATATTAATTAGTATCATGCTTCTAATTTTTTATAATTATTAATTTAGTTTTTTTTACCTGATTTTTTCTCGAATTTCCCGAACACCCTTGCCAAATTATTCTTGAACCCTGATTTTGTTACTATGATGGGTGGTAACTTACTATGACCTCTTACTTTAACGACCTTTTAAACTTAATCACTCCACTACCAAGTTCCTTTATATAATTGATTGTTCCTTGTAATGCTAGGTGGTTGAATTAGATATGTGCTTCCAAACAGGGTAATAAATATCGTTGAAACCGTTACAGAACATTCGTTACGTTTGGCAATATCCGAAACGATACAAGCCATGTTACATTACTTAATGTTTATTACATAACATTTGACGATATATTACATACCATGAGTTTTATGAAAGTATGTCTCTTTTTAATTTTAGAAAAACAGTTCTTGGGGCACATATATCGAATCCCTAGATCTGACTACGATTCTAATTGATTTATTCAATGAAGGATAAAAACAACAATCACCTTTGCGACTTTGATATTGATAAGTCTAATCCACGTTATAGAACGATGCCCGCAAAATTTCGCAAGTAAAAAGTCTCATTCGCGATTCACATGAATCTTCTTTAATCCTTTAAAGTTTTTCTCTAATGGAAGTTAATGGCTCTTCCAATTCAAGATCTATGATCTTTTATTCTTCTCTTGAACGCAAGATCCTTTTTTGATTAACAAGATTGGTTCTGATTTTGTTCAAGATCCAAATCAAAACCAAGAGGAAAGAATATGGGAGTATGACCTTACAACTACCACAAGAGAGGGGGGGCGTGAGCTATTGGAGAGGGAGAGAGAAAACGTTGGAGAATTATCATTGTGGCCAAGGGGTTGACGTCCCACCCTATATATAGGCCTCTTGGATTGCTTACTTGCAATCCAAGACTCCTCTCCCTTATCCTAATCCAATTAGAATTCCCCCAAAAAGATTCCTTAATGATAACTCCTAATTAATTAGGATTTATCTTAATAAGAAACTAACCTTATCCATTAGTAAGAAACTAATCTTATCCTTATCTATGAGGATAATTAATTAGTAACAAACTAATCTTATTCTTATCTTAATAGGGAATCATTAGTAACAAACTAATGCAATCCCTATTTAATAGGGATTCTTTAATTAGCAACCAAGCAATCTAATCTCTAACTATTAGGAGATAAGATCACCTAACTAACTAAAGAGATAAGGTTCACCATGAAGTGGGTGTCCCACCCTAGGTAGGCCCCACTTCCGCACGCCCATCAAAGAGTTTCAAACTCTTTTGGTCATTATTTGATCTTTATCAAAATTCCATATGAGTCCTACCCATATGGTTAATCACATCCTATGTGATTTCACCTATTAGAGCTTCACTATACCATACAGTGATATTCGTAGAGAAATTAATTAATTTAATTAATAATTAAATTAAAAGCTTTAAGAAGGTCCTAGTGTGTGGGATCTAAAGGGATCTCCTATTTTCGGTTGTGGGATCAAGTGCTTAATTAACCCTTTTGGTTAAAGTCTTATTACTAAGAAACACTTTCCTATAAAACCATTAGGATCATAGACTATCATTTATGTTACTAGATTTCCACCAATCACAATAATGTCCATTAACACAATGTGACTAACCCCTAGAAAATAGAGAATTACTTGCAGGTATTTCTATTACAAGATTTGTTTACAGATGCGTCCTTCCACTTCTAATATTGTTATAAGCTTGCGGGACAATATCTTATACTGTCTATAATCTCTAGCTTATAATGAGAACCCTTTTTCTTTGATACTTTTAGTCAAACTTGGACTTTCAAAACTATTTTTATAAATTCTTTAAAAGAAATAATAATAATAATTATATTCCTTTTATATAGAAAATAAACTTCTCGATAAAACCATTTCATCGATAAATACCAGCACTGGTTTTCCAAGTCCGGTTTGACAAGTATCAACTCAATATAAATTACTCTAGTAGAGTAGTGGAATCCTTGTTGAGCGTACACACACTTCTTCTAGTATAGCGTTCATAACCAACGAGTCCGTATTTAGTCCAGTGTGTTGGTCATTGACAATTGGCTACATCAAAGCTATATAGGCAAATACTAGAGAAGATGTCGACCTCTTAGGTTAAGGACAATCTGTCAAATGGACTACCCTAAACATATAGACAGTATATTTCTAAGGGTATCCACTGAGCGATCCAATATAAGTTTATTTCTAAGTATATTTCTAAGGGTATCCAATATAAGTACTTCTTACTTATATCCACATCTTAGTTAAGAGATCTTTCTCTCAGTGATTGAGATTCATCACTCCATCATATGGAACTAACAATGTGTAAGTTAGTAGGAATATATTGTCCAGATGTATCCTAAATAACTTAGAATAATTCTAGGTCTACAAGGAACTGGAAAACCATCTCTCCTTAGCAATTAGTTAAAAACTAATTGGATGGTTTTCCTACAATGTTATCTAAGGGACAAAGTAGTCTCATCTAATGAGATACTTTTAATATGCTACCCAACGTAGAAGATAATGTATGAATGTAAAATATGCTTTTATTGATTAAGTAGACTAATACAATTCCCGAATGGTTTTCGTGGGCATATATGTCTAACATTTTAGAAATCTATTCTAACTCATTTCTTTTGAATTTTTATTGTGTTCTCGTTTTGAAGACGAATAAAACCACTCCATTTTATTTTTTTGACTGAAAACATAGATCTACACTATGAATTAAAAATTGGAGCCTTTAAAACCTACTTTTGGGGAAAAAATCTATTTGAATCTTTTTGGTTAGTAAGAGTTCTCAACTTTTTCAATCAATATATTTTAAATAATGCATATTAACAAAGTTTAAAACATAGATTCATCGGTTTCAACTTTCAAGTGAAATCAATGAATCTATATAATGATTTGAGTTATGTATTTATTATTTTTATCTCATTGTGTATTAACTAAACTTGATAAGTTAGTATTTTTATGCATAATTTGCATTTAATGTCAATGATATTGTTTGTTTATAAAATTTAAATATTTTCCCTTAGTTTTACATTTTTATTTGTATTGTGTCTGTTATTTTTTTTATCTAAAACCGTGCAATTCGAAACCGTTATTTAAAAACTTCCTTCCAAAGTGTCATATGACCGATGCATTTTGGTTAAACCAAAAGGAAACATTTATCAGGCAACAATGAAGACCAGCTATTCTTTTAGGATCAAAATGTTAGGCGATTACGAATCAATTGGATGAGTGTAGCTGAGATAATGGTGCCGAGATGGATGAGTGGAAACATTGGGAAGGATAAGACTAATAATGAGCGCATTTCTGAAATTTCCTGAGTAGCTCCAATATATGGTAAAATAAGGAAGGATTAATTGATATGGTTTGAACACATTCAATGAAGACCAATGGTGGCATTAGTGAGGAGTGAGTTGGTGAAGTTGAAGACATTAAAAGGGGTGAGGGGAAGGCTGAAAAGGAGATGGATGGAGATAGTGAGAAAAAGATTTGATAACACACTTCAACTAATGGTATTGTTCTTGACAATCTAGAACGGCAGAGCATTGTGTTTCCAATCGCAAATAGTTGAGACAAGTCCTTGACAAACAAAAAGATTCCCACAACCTCCTTTTCCATTCTTTTAATGCAATTTCCCATTTGCTATTACATCTCTGTACGTTTTCTTATAAAATCCACGTTCCTTGTTTCTATCAATAAATCTTTCAAGGCAACCATTTTCCCCTTCTAGGTTCTATTACTTTACTTTTGGGGTCTAATTTTTGTTTACACTTCAAGCTCTTATGCAATCATTCATAGCCACTAACCTATGTTGCATGGCCATACTTTCTCATTGGATGACATTTTATGCAGGAGCATCCCAAATTACCTCAAGCAATGGCTCACATGACCCATTTAACTCCAGGGCTGTGAGGTTAGGGCCTGGTGGGTTCCGTCATAGGCACGCTATTAATTACAAGCCTACCTACAAAATGAGGGCTCATTGGGGGTTTCAGCCCATTAAGCATGGCATATTAAATATTTATTTCTGTCTTTCTTTAGGCAGTTACTTCTAATTAGAGGTTGAATATTATTAGGATTCTCCTTCTAATTCCTTAAGTATTCAAGTTAGATTGGAAGTATTAGAGCCTTGTTAATTTACAAAGTATAGTTGGAGTAGGAGTTTGAATATTCAGCCTCTATATTAACAAAGGCAGATGTACTATATGTAAGATTGGTTGATTTTTGATTGAAATTGAAGTAGTAAGAAGAGCTTATTACCATTATATTTGTTGTTGCTGAAACATAGATTTAACTTTAAACATTACTTGTTGAGAACTTCAAATTATTTGATTAATCCACAGAACTTATGTTCTATAGGATCCGGTTACTTTAATAAAGGTTTTTTTTTTTTTATTCTCTCACTTTTGGTTGATCTGTTATTGGTTAATGCTTATTATTTTGAAGTTTTATTAAATTTTCAACATTATTCCATGGCTTTCCTTTCGAAACTTCATTCTGGAATTGACTTCTATTGATTTTTTTCATTAGGGATTATTCTAATACCTAGAAATCATTGTTCTAATCCATTCTTAAGGACCGAAGCCTATTTTCCATTGTTAATTTCAGCATATTGAACTATAGCTCATGTCCCTAATTTTTTGAACTATTTGTAATTGTTGAAAATTTCTATTCCAACTTATGTATTGACATTGGTTTCAAATTGATTGAGGGATTTTGCTTTTCTTACATTCTTGATGTGTTCGACTTCATCTGAATTTTAAGTCCTAGGCTGCTTTCTCAAATTTTCAACAAATCTGTAAATTTCATTTACGTCTTGAACTCTTCTAGAGCCTAACAGATTGTAATAGAGTTTCCAAATCAACTTGAAAATTAGACCAAACCTATCTTTGATCCGTCAACTCTAGATCTGTTTGTTTAACTCTCAAAGGATTCAAGACATAAATGAAACTAACAAATTTGTTGGAATCTAAGAAATCAGCCTAGGGTGGTTAAAGTTGATGATGGAAACAGATCAAGGAATGTAAGAAAATCAAAACCCCTCAATCAATTTGAGACCAATGACAGTACATAAGTTGGAAGTGAAAATTTCAGCAGTTAAGAATGGAATGAAAATCAGGCTTATGAGCTATAGTTCAATATGCTGAAATTAACAATGGGAACTGGTTTTGGTCCTTAAGAATGAATTAAAAAAATGAATTATAGGTATCAGAATAAACCCTAATGAAATAAATCAATAGAAGTCAATTTTAGATTGAAAACTCAAAAGGAAAGCTATTGAATAATGCTGGAAATTTATTGAAACTTCAAAATAATGAACATCAACGAATATCGGATCAATCAAAAGTGAAAGAATTAAATGATACATTTGTTGGAGTAACCACCTGCTATAGAACGAAAGTTCTGTGGATTTAATTGAAAAGTTTGAAGTTCTCTTGAGTCTTGCTCTTGATAATTCGGCTATTTGGGTTTTTCAGTGCTTGAATTGAATCACTAATAAAGCAATTAAGCTCAACAAGTAATGTGCAAAGTTCAATGTCTGTTTCAGCAACTATAATGGTAATAAGCTCCTCTAATTACTTCAACTTCAATAAAAAAATAACGAAGCTTACATATGGTATGGCTGCCTTTGTTTATATAGAGGCTGAAATATTCAAACTCCTACACTAACTATACTTTCTAAATTAACAAGACTAATACTTCTATTATTCCACTAACCATACTTTCTAAATTAACAAGACTAATACTTCTATTATTCCACTAACCATACTTTCTAAATTAACAAGACTAATACTTCTATTATTCCACTAACTATACTTTCTAAATTAACAGGATTAATACTTCTATTTTAACTTGAATAGTTAAAAAATAGAAAGAGAATCCTAATAACTTTCTATTTTTGATTAAAAGTAACTAACTAAAAAAGACAGCAATTCATATGCTAAGCTTAATGTGCAAAAAAAAAAAAATCCTAATGGGTCCTCCTTTTGTAAGGAGGCTCATAATAATTTATGGGCCTATGATGGAACCCATCAAGTCCTAACCTCACGAACCCTAGAGTTAAGTGGGTCATGTGAGCCATGGCTTGAATTAATTTGGGATCCTTCTGCCTCAACTTACAATCTTTTTAGGTCTACTGTTGAATGTCACTAACTGCTCATCTTTTATTTTGGAAGTATCTGTTTGCTATTGCAAGATCATATTCCCTAGCCCTACATATACCAACCATGCCAACTACTAATGAAAAAAAGGTCCAGCACTGTGTGCATCCTACCATATCATCTACTTCCCTATGGCCACTTAAATCTCTTCCTAAAAATATCCTCCCTGTTATCATAAATTTCTCAAGGTGAGCCATCCATCTCCCGAAATTGCTTTCTAATGATTTATTGTAATCCTACTTGACCATAAGCACTAATAAGTAATAACATTAATTACCACCTCGCCTAACAATATTTGAAAGACCATAATCTATAGTTTACTCCAGTGTTTTCAGAACCAGACCGGGCGTCAAACCGGCAGAGTGGCCGGTGCCCGGTTCAACTGTGTTCTTTTTTAATAAAATATTGTCTCTTTTTTTTTCCCCCTTTTTCAGGCCGGTTCTACCGTTTTTTTAATCCCGGTTTTCCGGTTGAACTAGTCGAATTTGGCCGGTTCTACCGGTTTTGAACACTGACCGGTTTTGAGGGTTTTCGGAACCGGCGATCTAGCATGTTCACGGTTCCACCAGTTCAACACTTCAACTGGCCGGTCCAGTTTTAATAACACTGGTTTACTCTATTAACCCATACAATAGTAACCTTCATGTCCTTGTCTAATATTATTCAAACTCAATTCGATTAACACCATTTTCTGAGTTAAATGTTTCGTGCCACTCACCAATCTCCTCAGCCTTATCCTGTTACCGCTTGAATCTCTAGTAGACACATAATATTAACTGTAATTATCCTACTAGTTTCATTCTTACCTGTCAAAGGCCCCACATTCCAAGTGGCATTGTAGGAAGTTGAATCTTATACTCTTGGACTAGCTTCTTTGCCCCCACTTGTTCAGTCCAGTGCCAGAACCTTGCAGTATATTTTATCTGCTTCTATTTCTATTGTATTTCGTAAATTCTGAGAAATTAGAAATTGTGACTTATATATAGGGGACTAATGGTGATTCAGTCTTTTATTACCAGGTTTTTTTTTTTTGGATTAAATTATTACCAGGTTTACAATTATAAAATATAACAGTCTATATCAGAGGCTAGAAGCACAACTGAATCGGAGAGGCATGAAAGCATTTTAGATATGCGAGGAGGAACTCTCAAATGAAATAAATTCATCTCCTAATCTTGCTGAGAGGTGTCTTTCCCATGAGGCTCTATTGCTTTTCTTGGATATTGATACCCTTATGTTTTTCTATGCTTTCCATTTTCAGGGAATGGATTTCCCACTTACGGTTGTCTCCTCCTTGCAATGTTTATGAAATCTAGTAGTAGTAGACCCTGAATCTTGAAAAGTTGATCAACTTTCCATATTTGCAAAAATGTGCATTAAGAAATTAAGCATGTATACTATCATTATAAAAAAATGATGAACTCTACACAATGCAGGTGTCTCTCCTGATAGAAGGTCCGGGTCTTCAACTTCAAGCCAGTTCATTCCTACTTCCAGAAGAGTTTTCAAGGGTCTAAAAGACTATGCAAGGAAAATTGTCGACCTCGATTCATTTACACAGTGTCTTGAAGACTGGATTGTGGAGAAGACATGTACTGATTCCGCCGATAGGAATCAATTGTTCAAATCTCCCTTTCTGATGGACGAATTGCGCAAACTTGATTATGCATTAGAGGGGGTCTTATTTCAACAACTATTCCGTATGCCTTACTCACTCTATGCTTCTGATGACCTGAAAGAGGATGAATATCTTGCCCTGGAAGACTTCCTTCATGCTACTGTAGATGGCTTGTGGCGTACCTTTTGGCATAAAAATGAACCACTGCCATTCTTCATATCTTGTCCCCGTCGTCCTGGATCCAAGTTCTATACAGTGGAAAAGGCAGTACTGAGGGGAAGGCTTGGAGATCTTTGTGGAGCAGCTGTGGTATCAAAAACTGGGAGCAACTTACAAGTTCAGTGGGATCAAGTGGTGGCATTTGCATTATTTAAACCAGACATTGTGCAGGGAAATGGGATGGGCTTTTCTTCGACAACTATTAGTGAAGCTCTCTTTTATGGTTTTCATATACTTCTGTCTAGGAGTTTGAGCAAATACAACACTGTTAGGAGTGATTCTATTCATCTGCTTGTTCTTGATTCTAAATTCGGAGGGGTGGTCAGATTAGGAGGTGATCTAAGCAAACTTGAAGTTAACACAAGCAACCCATACCACTCTGTAGTAGAATGGATCAAGGTTCATGCTGAAGTCAGTGTTTCGCCGGTCGACCAGATATGGAACAAGCTAGGGAATGCAAATTGGGGAGACCTAGGAACTCTGCAATTACTTCTAGCAACATTCTACTCCATTGTTCAGTGGAAAGGACCACCAAGAAAGTCAATTGCTGCGTTGGCCGCAGATCACAGCCTTCGCCTTCAGAAGCGGAGGATAGAGTGCCGCCTCATTGAGAATGACAACGGGCTTGTCCCCGTGCGGCAAACTGGTCAGGAACAAGGAGAAATCGTGGAACTCGACCATGAGGAGGATCCATTTTTCAGAAAGAAAGTATCCCGATTGAATCTCAAACAGGGTGAGGTAATGTTGTTGGAGGATCAGCAGGGGCAGAAAGGGTTCCAAATACAGGATACTCTGGTAGAAGGGAAGTCTTTGTCTTATAGTGCTGTTTGTCTAGAATATCCTGGTGAATTGTTAACTGTATATGTGGGAGCTCATCCATCTAGGCTTGAACCATCTTGGGAGGATATGAGTCTGTGGTACCAAGTACAGAGGCAGACCAAGGTATTGAACCTCTTGAAGCAGAAGGCAATCTCAAGCAAGTATTTGCCAGAAATCGTTGCCTCAGGTCGAATTCTGCATTCTGGTCCTTGTAAGAGGCAGAGCCCAGGGGGTCGATGTGACCACCCATGGTGTGGTACCCCAATTCTTGTGACATCTCCGGTCGGAGAGCCACTATCATCCATTGTTGCTCGGGATGGCCCATTTTCATGTGAGGAGGCACTACGGTGCAGCCATGACTGCCTAGCAGCTCTGAGGAGTGCAACAAAGGCCAACATCCAGCATGGGGACATCTGTCCCGAGAACATAGTACGTGTTGTTGGCACAAGTGGTGCAAAAACCAAATTCATATATGTGCCTGTATCTTGGGGGCGTGCAGTTCTGGAAGATAAAGACAGCCCAGCGATAAACTTGCAGTTCTCCTCAACTCATGCGCTTCAGCAAGGGAAGTTGTGTCCAGCATCGGATGCTGAGAGCCTCATTTACCTCCTTTATTCCATCTGTGGGGGAACAATGCAGCAGCAGGATTCCATTGAATCTGCGCTGCAGTGGAGGGAGAGATGCTGGGCGAGGCGGTTAATTCAACAGCAGCTTGGTGAGGTTTCAGCTCTCTTGAAGGCGTTTGCAGATTACGTGGATACCCTTTGTGGGACCCCATACCCTGTGGACTACGATATCTGGTTGAAGAGATTGAACAGAGCTATAGATGGTTCAGCAGATAGGGGGAAACTGGTAGAAGAAGTGGCAGTAACAATGAAACAGGAGGATGTTGCTGAGTCTTCAGGAACTTCTGGATGTGGTACTTCGTTTTCATGCTAAAGAAAAGGCAATGGGTGTTCCCAGCGTGAGGATCATGGGTTTTTTTTTTTTTTTGCAATTTTAATCCAGGGAGAGAAGAGTGATCTGTAAGGGCTGCCAAGTTTCTTAATATCTGCATTTTGATTTTCTCCTCTGTATTTTTTTTCTACCATTTCGGTTTTGGTTGATTGCATTTTTGGGAATTCTCTCCTAGCCAGTGACTATCTTGTGCAAGTGTTATATACTAAATCAGTATCTTTGGGTTCTATTCTGACACATTCTCTTCAAATTTACCTCAAAGTGAGGAGATTTTGTATATATATATATATATATACTAGCAGAGACCCGTGCATTGGTAATAAATTAAGAATATTTAAAATTAAATAATATTATTTATTTATTTAAATATTAAGTAATATATTTTAATAATATTTAATAAATTTTATTTTTAATAATATAAATTTTTATTTGATAAATATTATTATTTGTATTAATTAATTGACTTTATAATAATAATTTTTTATTATTTTAATAACATTTAATAAAAAAAAAACCATAAATTTCTTAGTATTAATATTAATTTAATACACCCAAGAATTGGAATAAGAGAGAACTCCGCAATAGTAGAGATAGAGAGGTCTCCAGGATGAGATAGTGAATCCCGAATCCCAAACCTGAAGAGTTGGAGAGAAGAGAGGACTCAACAATAGTGGAGATAGAGAAGACTCTAAGATGAGATAGTGAGTCCCAAACTTGAACGGTGAGAATTAAAAAGAAAATTCATGTGTTATCTCTAAAATAGAAGTTATAAGATTTGAGGGATTAGGTTTTGAAGAGCAGAGAGAGATCTTATTTCTTTATATTATAGTATATATATATACTAGCAAAGACCCGTGCACGAGATAATAAGTCTAACTCATTGAATTACAAATAATATTTAATTAGTTAGAATAATTTAACTTTGATTTTTAGAAAAAAAAAAAATTAACCACATGAATGAGTGAATTATAATCACGGTTAAAAAATTGAGTATTTTTTCTAAGAACTAAGGTTAGATTATTTAACCCTAAGGTGAATGAATCTTAACCATAGTATTTGATTTGTTTTATTGTTTGGTTTTAGGGTAAATGTGGTTGGCTTGTCTTGATTCTCATCTGTTTATTAGTTGTTGGGGTTGTGCAGATTTTCCACACAACAAATTTTGGTACTGTTGGTCGCAGTCTGCTCCCCCGCCTTAGCAACGCTGCAACCTCAAGTCATACAGATTTTCCAGGGTCCCTCCCATTGTAAATCACGTTTAAAGAACCCAAAAATAATCTAAGCAAACGGGTTTCTTTATTCAATCAAGAAGAGACATGAATAAAAAAGATTCAAAAAGAGACATTGATAAAAGAAGACATTGATAAGTAAAAAATAACACTAACCTCAAACTTTGATCGAGAATAGATAAAAGACTTGGAAATTTCTTCTGAGATGACCTTTTGGCAAATAGGTTGACTGGTCAAATTTATGGATCAGAGGTTGCTTGGGGAGGAGGTTTCTTGTGGCCAAATGTGAGTATTGTTTGGGGATAGATAGAGATGTGAGAGAAAATTTAGGAAGAGGGGCGTGAGAGACTTGAGTAGATCATGTATAGTTTTGGGAGATAGATATAGATAAGTGTGTGTGAGAAAATTTAGGAATAGGTTGGAGGTGATTTTGTTTAACATAGTAGATCAACGGTGGAGATTAAAGAGGAAAGCCACATGACACCTCTACAATAGAACTCATAGGATTGTTGGGATTGAAGATTGGAGAGCAAGAGAGGGGGTTAGGTGTCACTTATTCATTGGGGGTTAGGTGTCACTTATTTCTTTATATATATATATATATATATCAGCTGATTAATATTGTTGCTTTGATTTCTAACATTCAGCATCATATAACATATTATAACATATTCATGTCTGACATAATCATCAGATTACATTAGTGATGTGAACCCAACTGACCGAACTTGGAGTCTCAGATTGGACTTTTTTAAATGTTGGGCTGGGCTTTGGTTGTGAAATCACTAGCAAACTCTAAGTTGGGCTGGTCTCGGGTTAAGGCATCGAGTACAAGCCTGACTAATATATGCTAAATAATGATTATGTGAAGTAGCAAAACCAATTAGTCGACCCTTTTGGAGTGAGTGTGTGGGTTTATTCTTATGGCACCTTGACGGTTACTATTGCGACCTAAAATACCTCCTAGGAGTTAATGATACTTTGACCGTGATGTGCCGTATCCGATATCAAACCATCCTTTAGAAATACTCAAGGCATAACATAGCGGAATCACATAATAGTGCGGAAACTTGAACTAAATTTTTCTTTCTATACATATAACCGTATTCCAAGTTTGTATAACAATTAAACCAAAACAAGAGTGGACATGCCTACTCATCAAAATACAAAAAGGAAACTTCACTATCTCTCCACTTAACAATAGTCTAGATAGGGCCACCTATCTAGATCCCTGTCCTCTTGAGGCTGTAATGGGATAGCCGCTTCTTTTTCTGCATACTCCTCCTCAACCCACCCATGGCTCGGAGTTGTGAATATCAAACGGACCTGCCGACATAAAATGTACGGCTGAGCATGAAATATTCAGTGTTTACATACTACTAGCTAACAATGTTATAACAGCAATAATATCACATGTGAGAACTTAAAGAATACAATTCATAATTCTTACTTAAAATCAACATAAAAAATCATTCATCAAATATTATCTTTAGTGGAAAACAAAACACTTTTTATAAGCCTTATGAGTTCTTATGAGCCTTATAAGTCCTTGTGAGTTCCTTATGAGTTTATGAGTTCTTATGAGCTTTATGAGTTCTTGTGAGATTTCTTATAAGAGTTTCTTAAGAGAAAGAGGTTACTACCGGCAAAACCCTGGGCTACCAACCTCCTTGACAATGTACCAAACTTGTGAGACTTTCTTTCAAGATTTCTTATGAGCAAGAAGTTAGCACTCGTAAAACCTTGGGTTGCCAACCTCCTTGACAATTCACTAAACTTATGAGACTTTCTTGTGAGTAAGATGTTAATACTCACAAAAAACCCTGGGCTACCAACCTCCTTGTATGATCCTTCAACTTATGAGAATTTCTTACATCTTAGCTTATGAGCAAGATGTTAGCACCTGAACTATCCTGGGGTACCAACATCCTTGATGCATATGAGATCGTACTTGTATTTCCTTATGAGTTTCACTTATTTGTTTCCATTCCTAGTGCTTATGAGAAAACTTCGGTCATGTAAAACATAGAGTACGTGGAGTGCTTGTGAGCATCACAATATACTTAGGAAACTGTAAGCATTTCATACATGTTCATACAAGACCTACTAACATCATGGTACTCTTAGAAAAATCCTAAAAACATGGAACATGCTCATTCATGGTATTACATCACAAAAATCTTGGTCATTAAGCTTATTTCATCAACATTATACCTACATCATGTTTTATTTAAAGATAATATCCCAAATATAGATTTACCATTTATCTTGAGAAAATCCCCAAATTTAAAACCCTTATTTCTAGGTTGAATCATAGCGAAATTAGAAAATAGGTGTATTTACTTATGAGATTATAATAAGCTAGTGAGTAGAGAGTAGTTACTCTTACTCTTGAGAAACCCCTATTTAAAATCCACATTCCATGGCTTGGATTATAACAAAGCTAGATAGGAGAATGTGTTTACAAAATCCTATTCAATATCATACATTCGATCATCTTTTTCAATAATTCTTTCATAACAAAGCTAGATAGTAGGATGTTCTTACTTTGGAAAAGTCGAAACCCCTTTGATCTTCAAGCTTTGAGATGATTGAGAAGCTTGGAGAAGTGAAATCATGCTTGAAGAAGAAGATCCAAGCTTTTAGGAAGAAGATCTAAGTATTGAGATGCAAGAATCGTGCTCCTCTTGATCTCAAATGAAAAACCCTTTTGGAAACCCTAGATCTCTCCCTTTTCCTCTCAAAAGATGTTTCTCAAAGTGTTAAAACCTTTAACCCCACGAAAATTGGGTATTTATAGGGTTAGGGTTTTGAAAATCACGCATATACCCTTTAAAATCCCCTTTTTTGCAATCCCTACGCATGTATTCGTCGATGAGAGGGTTCCAGTAGTCGACAAGGGGGTTACAGTCGTTGACGAATGTGATTTTTGAGCATTCTATTCGTCTTAATCGTCGACGAGTTCAGGGCACTCGGCGACAAGTGATTGTTCAAACTTGCTTGAGTTTTTCCCGCTTTGGTATTTTGACCATAACTTTTGACTCGCTTATCAGATTTTAATGATTCAACTTGCATTGGACTCATTATACAAAGGGGAACAATTTTTTTTTTATAATAGAAAATTCATAATTCTGAGTTCTTAATTGTCTAAATGGGCTATAAAACCGACTGGTTTGGAAATGGATTTCAACAACCCATAATTTCAGTAGACCCAATTTCAGAAATCCAATATTTAAGCTATCTTCGACTAAGAATCTGGAAAAATGATAAACATGAACCTCGAAGAGGGTTTCCATACATTTTTAAAGGTTCAGGAATCATTCGATTCCAATCAACGGTGACAAAACTAGAGCTTCTTAAAGTTGATGGTATGTTAAGGCATCCCTCTTTACAACTTTGATTATGCTTGAATCACATAAAAGGGTCTTTTAGGACCCTGAACAAACACCCTTAGAGCATTTGTCATGCTCTTACCAATAACCTTAATCCATTTCTAACACCACATGAACACTCTACTCTTTCCCTTACCCAAACACACCTATCAACATTTAGGGTCTTTCATACCCTTAACTTGAAAACACTTAAGTATTCTTATACTCAATGTTTCTGAGTTCACATACTCCTACCCAAATGAACTCAAGGTAAAAATCATCATTATTATTTATCATACAACTATAACAATACATGAAGGCTTTTGGCCTTCAACTCATGTGTCCTGGCACTATTCATAGCACTATTCACAACATTATTCACCGGAAAGTGCAAGTGAATTTTCAATACTCTAAACGCGTAGAGTATGCGTTCATACTATTTCTTTGATCACCTAAGCACTCACAACCCTTAGAGTACTTCTACTCTTAGTTGCAACCCTTATGAATATTAAACGGATCCGTATAAACCTAAAACACACAAAGACTTAAGGTATTTTCATACTTTTCGTGTCTAACACCTAGAACATCATGATATTCTTGTTTTGAGACCCAACACACCTACATCGAACCATCATTTCACTGAGAAACATCCAAGAAGATACATAGAGGCCTTGACCTCTATATGCACTATTCACTTAACACTTAAGAGTATGTTTTATACTCTTTGCTTGCTTTCCTAAGGACACCTCACACCCCTTGACTCATACGCTAAACTCACATCACAGTAATGCCATGTGAAAACCCTCACTCTCATTAACCAAACCCAACTATAATGAAGGCCTTTGGTCCTTCCAATACTAGTGCCCTCGGCACTATTCACAGCACTATTCACAATGCATGTGAATTTGGTTTTTACCCCTAAGGCTCACAACACACTCAATTCTCAACTCATACAACACATATCACATGGTTTACATAAAAATGTGTTCCCCTTAGCATTAACCAAATGCTAAGATCACATGGAAGACCTTGTCTTGAACATACCTAGTGCAAAGCACTATTCACTCAAATGATCAGTATTTGCAGCAAATCCGTGGCTCTACAATTGCCTTAGATCTGATCGTGTGTGTGTTTAGTGTTCCCTTACCTATACCCAAAAATAAAAAGGTAGCACCACCAATATATACCAACATTAATAGTTATATTAAGTTACACTTAGGGCTGCATTCAAGCCAAGCTTGCTTGTCAGCTTGGCTTGTTTGAGCCAAGCTCAAGGTGGCATTGCAGGTTTGAACCAATCAAGCCAAGCTTTTATTTAAGCTCGAATGTTTAAACAAGCGAAACTCAAGCCAAACCTGTTTGATTCAACTCGGCTCGTTTAGGGCTCAATTCAGCTCAAAATATTATATATATCATTCTACTAATAAAAGTACAAGGAGTATGCAAAACTTTACTTTGACGTAATTAACCTTCACATTTATAAAAAAAAGTTATAATATATAGTCTATAATTATAATGTGTAGTATATTATGGGAACCATAGGATCCACTCCTACCTATTAAATATCTATTTTGCTATTTTTATGGATAAGGACTCTATATTGTGTTGTTATTATTAATGAGGACTCTCTATTAGTAGAGAGTTAGAATGACTCTATTAGAAAGTCTTTAGTTACCTATAGTAACTACATCCCTAATAAAATATACTAATGTATTATAATTTAATTTATATATATATATATATATATGGAAAATAACGTCTAATAAAACTATATTAAAAATTAAAGTTTTTTAAAAAAATTATACGTGCAAAGCACGTGCACCTTTACTAGTATATATATATATATATTGGTTTTCATGCTTTAGAAAGATGAAAATGAGGGCTTATATATGTTTCTCATGTTTGTGCATAGCTTAGGGATATTGAAACATGAAATGAGGAATTTATATGCATTAGGGACTTTATTAAGCATAGTTTGACTATTATGGAAATGGTTAATGCTATTTAATGCTATGGATGTGTTAAATGGAGGATGAGAAATACTATGGAGGAAAGGTTGGATGCATGGCTATGGGTTGTGAATCGCAGTGTGAAGAATGGTTTAATATTATAGAGGAAGATGGTTTATAGAGAAATGGAAGAATGGAAATGAATTGCAATGTTGATGTTTACAATTATGTTATGGAAAATGGTATAATTATGATATGGAATGAGTAATTGTTGTGTTAAACTATGCCCTAATTATCTTGTATGGTGATCGACATTCGGGTAGGCCAAAAACTTAGGGAAGTCTTCTAGGTCGGGAATTTTCTAATCAATAAGTAATGAACCTTGTGGAGTTTTCTTGGCGGAGGATCGGAATTTAAGTGATGACCGATTCGAATATCAATCACGACACTTAAGTACATTTTCACATGCGTGGTAAAAAGAAGTAAGGTTCACGAGTCTCACAAGATCATGCAATGAACACGAATTATAACCATGCCACTTATCATGCATTGACTTGACCCTTATCATGTGCTACCGAATATGAACCGGTCATATATATACATCTTATCATACGTTGTCGAATATGGATTTATTCATGGATATTCATCTTATCATGCGTTAATGGCCATACCGCTTACCAAGAACATGCATCTTAGGAACTGGTCATGGATATCTATCTTAACATGTGTTATCGACCATAGAAATTATCATGGACGTTATCTTATCATGTACACACTGTTTATCATGCACATGTATCTCATATGCTCAATTCCAAGAGTTACACAAATACACGAGTCAAGATGATGATTTAGTATGCTCATATGTTTTCGCACTCTGATTATTTAAATATGAAATGAATTAGGATATTGATAATGTACATGTGATATTATGTTGTTAGTTGGACTGTATATACACTGAATGTTTTTAATACTCAATTGGCCTGTTATTATCAGCAGATATAGAGCCGGAGTATACGTCAGAGCCGTGGGTTGAGCAACGATATCAAGAAGAAGGAGAAGGAGGTGAACTTCCCGGGCAGGGAGCTAGAGATTTAGATCGCTATCCATACTATTAGATTGTGGTTTTTTTAAAAGAGTTGTAATAGATGTTTTAAGTACTTGGTCCATATAAGAGCGATGTTGCTTAGGTTAAACTTGTTCATGGGGATCATGATATTGATCTGAATGGTGGGTTTATGTTGGATTGGTCACAAGATGTACATGATAGTCTACTTCTATCTAATGTTATTATTTTCATTTTTAAAGTATTGCATTTAGTATTGCCTTGTAAATTGTGAGATTAAGCAAATTTAAGAAATGTTACGGCCCATAATCCCATTATGACCAAGATGGGATTTTAGGGCGCAACAAAGATTCATTCACCCTTAGGGTGTATCCATTTGAAAAATCCGGTGAACCCCCTAAAAAAAATTGAGTTGAGAACTCACAAACCCAAGAGGGTGACTAAGTCTTCCTAAAAGTCTATCTACCTTTTTAATATATGTAATTAAATTATCAACTAAGGGAGGATAAACAATAAGGTACGAAAATAAAGAAGACAAACAAATCATAACACATGTTTTTACGTGGAAACCTTTCTAGGAAAAACCACTGGACCTACTCCAACAATAGATATCACTAAGAAAAAGTAACAAATACTTACAAGACTCGAATTGTACTCAACTGGACTCGATATTTAGATCCCCAGTACTCAGTCCTCCAATGCCTCAAAAAGTAGTCACGATCTCGCAAGACTCGCAATCTACCGCAATAGCCTGTTCTTCTCTTTGTGTCTCCACAACCATGATCTCTCGATCGATCTCCATCAATGACGACTTTAGATTCCTTTGATCAAATAACCACGATCCTCCTTGGATCGATCTCCTTCACAAAGGCTTCAGATTACTCTGACCAAGTTGTTCTTTATAAAATGGGTTGATGGTTGTTCAATTAACAAAACCTAGTTTGAATTCCCAACAATAGGAATAAACAAGCAAGAAAGATCAAACAATTTTTTGCACACTCTAGGGTGGAAGAGGAGAGGAGAATGAGTTTGGGAAACCCTAAATAACTCAATAAAGGTCTCTCTAAATTTTCAAAACTCTCTTAGGTTCGAATGAGGATCAAACCCAACTTATATAGGGTTAAAAATAGTGTTCTAATCAAGGTAGAAGACCAATTGCACGAGGAATGGTCAACCAGTCAACTAGTGGTCAACCAAAAGTATGAGTAGTCGACTACTCATAAGTGTACTCTCTTGAAAATAACACCATATATATATTTTGTATGAGTGGTTGACTGGAATCAAGAGCGGCCGACCAGTAGACCCAGAATTGGCTAAAACTTCCTTCACAAAAGTTGTAGAGATTTTTGAGGGCTTCAATTTACATATATTATGGATCAAAATCGGAGTAACGGTCAATGACTTATGCCCTGTACACTGAACAAGAGTTGTTTCGCATTTCTAACTCCTCGTATTCCTATGAAGGCTTGTATCTAGTCACCTAAGGTACATAGAATGATTCTAAGTCAATTTCCCCTTAAGGTATAAGGTATCTATGTTACTTATCATCCTATGAGTGAGATGAAAGAGACACTTTGAATCTCTTCAATCGAACTTCTTCGATCTTTATCATCACGAACTTTGAAGCTTATAGGCAATGGTACAAGACACTACTAGACACTTTGTTTTGACACCGAAATTTGTCAATACAAAAAGTATGCACTTAAAATCTATCCCTTTGACAATTCTATGACAAAACTCAATTGAAGTACATAACGCGACACAAACTCACCCAAACATATCAAATGGTGAATTAGGTCATTACATGACTCCAACACAATTACATGACACAAAATGAATACAACCTAAATTGTAGACACTGAAGCTCTTTTCATGCAAGATCTGTCTGCTGCAAACTTGTACCTGCACATGCTAAAAAACCCCATGAAACATGTATGGAATATGAAAATAGATAAATACAGGTATTGCAAGGAATGTACTGAACTAGAGAAATAATACCCTAACATTCTCTCCCTTTTTGGCACGAGAAACCAAGGTAAGCAAGAAGCCAATATTACAAAAGTATACCAATTTAAAGCATATGTAATATCAAATTAACCACTATAAAACCAAGCAAATGCAGACAATTCAGAGACTACAGAGCGGAAAACAAAATATAGCAATATAAAGCAAAAATCCCCCCTCAACACCACACCTTGATCTTCTCCCATTAAGATCAAGGACACTACTTAAGGATAGGACAACTCATGCTAGAAAGGCCCATGCCTAATAAAAAAAAACACATAATATTAAACTAAAAATATCATGTGCCACACAAACATGAATCATAAGCATTCCAAGCAACAGTAATTTAAAATTACAAATCCAATGAAGAACATGATTAGTTAGTCCGACTGAGGATAAACATATAACTAAGTCTCATAGAATGCTAAAGCATAACCAATTCACTTAGTCACATTTAGTGAACAGTTTGAAAGTAAAGCTTTGTGTGTAGTGGTGGTCTGACTAGATACTAAATCAAAGTTTCTCACTCTTTCTAAGAGGAATAATTCTTTTGATGTTCTTTTTATGAATATTTCTTTTTATGCAATGATGATTTTCACACTAACAGAGTAGGTAGCTCTTCTCTATTGACAGTAGGGGCTTTCACACTAGCAACCCAGAAAGATACCTAATTTATTGACATAGGTAGCCATCACTAGTAGCTTTCACACTAACCAATAGGTAGCCATTTTCATTGCAATAATTTTTAGCTTATGAAGGATACACAAAATGAGGGATGACTAACAATATGGTCATTCTAGATTGATCATCCTTAGAGATAAGTCATATACCTACATATTAGAAATTAGACCTCTTAACAGAATTAGTCAGAGCCTATGTGAAATTGCAAAGCATAATACACATGAATAAATCCCTAATTGTGCAAAATAAAACTAGTCTAATTTTCAGCTTAACTGAGAGACTGTGAATGTGATATATCCTCAATCAGCAACAAACTCATGTTCAACTTTGGACAAGTATATAAATAAAAATCACATAAGAAATGCAGATCATGCAAGTGAAACAAGGATAACATGACAAGAATATTTTTGGATTTTATAGTTTTTCAATATAAATAAAATAGAAAAATATACCAAAACAAATAATAACTAGTAAAAAAAGAAAACTACTAGTATACACATGCAACATAGCATTAGGATAAGATATAACAATAATAACACACCCTAGGCTATGACAAACACGAGCTAAGTGAAGCCCTTCTGGTCTTCCTTTCTCACCCAAACGGATTTAACAGATTTATTGACACTTTGGTCATTAACTGTTTTAGATGAGGTTTCAGACAAGACACTTTGCCTCTTCCTCCTGTTCCTCCTTTTCCAGGATTGAGTCCTAGAATTATGACGGAAATCTTTCCGTTTCCTCCTCTATATCTAGCATGAGAAGTGCCCCGACCATACCACTGTCTAGAGTTATTATAAATATTCAATATATCATCATTTAAATTGCTAAACATATCCACTAGGACCCCAACTCTCCTCTAAAGATTTCTATTATAATTGTTTTGGTTCCTAAAACCATGATTGGATATTCTTCAAAGTTTAGGACATCAAGGTCTAATATGACCATTCACTCCACATTTATGACATGTAAGAATTAATTTATGAGTAGAAAGGTCTTTCCCTTTAACAGGAGGGTGCCTTTTAGCACTAGGCTAAGTGTTCTAGGTATAGGTAGATGAAGTTCCCTTCTCATCTCCATACATCTGATCTTGCTCAAGATCAGCTAACTTGATTTCAAGACTTGCCTTTTGATCAAGACAAACATGTAAATCATATTCAAGAAGCTGAGTCTTGACAAGGAGGGAAGCCTTCTCTTCCTCAAGCTCCGACACAAGAGATTTCAACCTGGAAACCACTTGGTCTAAGACATCTCTTTCCTTTTCAATAAATTTGACATTTTGGTCAAGGAAATGTGAGCCCTTTTCAGCTTTAGGCATTCCTCATACAACTCATCATAAGCTGTCCCGAGGTCTCTCTCTAATGGAATTCATATTCACCGAATATAAGAATGAGATCACACTAATAAATTAGTGAACCCGATCTGGTACCAATTGAAAAATCCAGTGAAGCCCAAAAATAATATTTTTGACTTGAGAACTCACAAACCCAAGAGGATAGCTAGGTCTTCCTAAAAGTTTATCACAATTTTTAATATATGCAATTAAATTATTAACTAAGGGGGGATGAACAATAAAGTGCGGAAATAAAGAAGACAAACAAACCATAACACAAAGGTTTTTACGGGGAAACCCTTCCGGAAAAAACCACAGGACCTAGTTCAGTAAGAGATATCACTAAGAAAAAGTAACAAATACTTACAGGATTCGAACGATACTCAACCAGAATCGACACTGCGATCATCAATACTCAGTCCTCCAACGCCTCAAAAAGTAATCACGATCTCGTAAGACTCGCAATCTACTGCAGTAGCCTATTGTTCTCTTTGTGTCTCCACAATCAAGATCTCTCAATCGATCTCCGTCAATGGTGGCTCCGGATTCCTCCGACCAAATAACCATGATCCTCAGATCGATCTCATTTGCAAATGTTTCGGATTACTATAACCAAGTTGTTCTTTGCAGAATGGGTTTATGATTGTTCAATTAACAAACTCTGTTTGAATTCCTAACAATAGGAATAAACAAGCAAGAAAGATCAAACAATTTCTTACATACTCTAGGGTGGAAGATGAGGGAGAGGAGAATGAGTTTGAGAAACCCTAAATAACTAAATAAATCTCTCTCTAAACTCGTAAAACTCTCTTAGGATCGAATGAGGATCAAACCCAACCTATATAGGATCAAAAATAATGTTTTAATCAAGGTATGAGACCAATTTCACGAGGAGAGGTCGACCGGTCCACTAGTGGTCGGCCAGAGGTATGAGTGATGAACCACTCATAAGTGTACTCACTACGAAATTCAAGGTTTATTGCGGTGGCTAAAATCCGCCACAATACCTAACTAAACCGTCGTTATGGGACTGTAACAGTGGTTAATTTAAGTGTCGTCATAAGTCTTGTCGTAAGGGATATAACGGTGTTTTGTAACGGCAGTTATTATATGCGCAGCTATTTATAGGGCTTATAGCGGCGTTTCTCATATCCACCGCTATATAGTAAACTTATAACGGCACTCTAAAACCGCCGTACGAAATCGATTTACAACGACAATTTCAACCGCTGTTATATATAAAATCTGTAACGGCACAACTGAACCGCCGTTATATATTGAATCTATAACGGCACAATAAACCGCCGTTATACATTCAACCTAAAATGGCACAATAAAAACGTCGTTGTATATGCAACCTATAACAACACAATAAAAACCGCGGTTACAAATATGAATATGTAACTGGGGTATAAACCGTTGCAACTAATCGGAAATTAAAAATAATAATTTTATTTTTGAAATAAAATAGTTTTTTTACCTGTATTAATTGTACCTGTAAGCAATATAAAAAAATTTCAATTATCTACAAAAGTTCTAAACACCAAAATATAATCCATCAAAAATATAAATTTATGTACATCACAATCCCATAACAAACCATCTAAAATGTCCGTCAATATATACATATACATGTCCAAAAAAATGTATCAAATGTAAAATAAAAAATCTGCTAGGGCTGCCTAGCAGGTCCCTCCGACTACTGCGCTCCTGCTGCCCCTGACAGATGCTTGCTGCCGACACCCTCCTACAAAAATAAGAAACTACAATTTATTATTAGACTAGTAAAATGATAAAATTTATCAATTTCATCAAAAATTTGCAAATAAAAAAATAATCGTAAATATTTCATAGTTATTGGATTAAACAAAGAAGTTTAATTCATTGGCCTAAACCTACATCGTCCCACCATTTCCAAATCGGGGGTCGGATTTCGATCTCGTTTCTTCTAACGTGTGTATTTCACTACATCCTAAGTGTTTGAGTTGGTTTCGAGCGAATCCGATGCCGTATGCCCGATTTGGGCGCCGAGACGGCCGAAATCCATACTTGAATACTATACATTGGCCTAAACCTACATCGTCTCATCATTTCCAAACCGGGGGTCGGATTTCAATCCCATTTCTTCTAACACATGTATTTCAATACATCCTAACTGTTTGAGTTGGTTTCGAGTGAATCCGAAGCCGTATGCCCAATTTGAGCGCCGAGACAGCCGAAATCCATACTTGGATACTATACATTGGCCTAAACCTACATCGTTCCACCATTTCCAAACCAGGGGTCGGATTTCAATCTCGTTTCTTCTAGCGCGTGTATTTCAATACATCCTAACTGTTTGAGTTGGTTTCGAGTGAATCCGAAGCCGTATGCCCAATTTGGGCGCCGAGACGGCTGAAATCCATACTTGGATACTATACATTGGCCTAAACCTACATCGTTCCACCATTTACAAACTGGGAGTCGGATTTCGATCCCGTTTCTTCTAACGCGTGTATTTCAATTCATCCTAAGTGTTGGAGTTGGTTTCGAGCGAATCCGAGGCCGTATGCCTGATTTGGGCCCTGAGACGGCCGAAATCCATACTTGGATACTATACATTGGACTAAACCTACATCATCCTACAATTTCCAAACCGGGGGTCAAATTTCGATCCCGTTTCTTCTAACGTGTGTATTTCAATACGTCCTAAGTGTTTGAGTTAGTTTCGAGCGACTCCGAGGCAGTATGCCTAATTTGGGCATCGAGACTGCCGAAATCCATACTTGGATACTATACATTTGCCTAAAACTACATCGTCCCACCATTTCCAAACCGGGGGTCAGATTTCGATCTCGTTTCTTCTAACACGTGTATTTCAATACATCCTAAGTGTTTGAGGTGTCATCCAACTATTGGTCGTTGAATGGCTTGTTCTCCCTAAATGCATAATCGTTCGTAAGAGATTCTTCATTCATGTCAAATAAGTCTCTTGGTTTAGTCTTGATGATGACATGTCAATCTTCTTTCGTTGGATCTTCGACATAAAATACATGCTCAGCTTGAGATGCCATAATATAAGGTTCGCTTGTCACCAAGTGTACTGGGAGCAAACGTGTGAAGTTCACGAGTTTAAACCCAAATGCATCGGTCTTTATTCCTCTATCTTGTGTCTTCACATCAACCCAATCGCACTTAAACAATAAAAATTTTAACCTTTCAGATTATGTCACCTCAACTACATCTGTTAAGCGACCATAGTAGGTGATATCTGTGACAATAGGGGTTCCATCCTTGGAAGTTGCATAGCTTGTAGTTGTTGCTGTGACCACAACTCCACTATTTTGACTCTTACATCCACGCTCCCTAAGTGTTGTACAAAACCTGTATCCATTTATGACGTAGCCCGTAAACCTTGTTGTGGCTTTTTGTGGACTGTATGAGAGCCATGTAATCTTGTCAGACACCGGGTTGCCTGAATCACACAGTAGTTGAACCTATTTGAAGGCCAAGATGCAATTAATTCAAATCGCAAACATTAATAATGGGATGGGAACAAATGTGTCTAGTTAAGAAAATATGACTTACATAACCCCTAAACCATGAGCTAAATTGTTCGCTGTGCTTTTTTTAGAGTACGTGGGGAGCCGACCTAATAAGTTTTGGATTGGTCATCCTCAGTTCATTCATGTGCTGACTGTAAGGAACCATTCGATGTCAAGTGGTGTTCAAATCTACTTTGTTAAGTTAAAACTGAGAGTTTCAACAAAAGATAATAGAGGAAAGCCTTCATAATATTTGTCTTACTCTCGATATGTTGTGATTTCATCGGAGTTGAATAACACATAACGTTGTATCTACTGCCATTCTAATTCACTTAGAGCGAATGACTGCGCACCCCCTATTGGAGTCTCATCGTCATTTCTCACCGGCTTGTTCAATCTCAATTCCACATCATTTAGGTACCTTGAGCAGAATGTCAAACATTCTTCTGCCAAGTATCCTTCTGTAATGCTACCCTCAAGTCAAGCTCGATTGCGGACATAAGTTTTCAATGTATATAGATACTTATGCGAATTAAATTTAGGTAAGACAAAAAAACAATTATAATAAGAAGATTCAACATTTGATAAATTATAATTGATGACATACCTTTCAATGGGATACATCCACCGGTATTGGACAGGTCCACCTAGCCTTGCCTCTGCAGCCAAGTGTATAGGCAAGTGCACCATAACATTAAAGAATGCCGACGGAAAAATTCTTTCTAAATGACAAAACGTAAGCACAATTTGTCCTCTAACCGTCTCAAATCCTCAACCTAAATGACTTTGGAACATAATGTCAGAAAGAAGTTGCTCAATTCAATTAGGACTGAACTTACATTCTTCGGTAATGCCTTCCTCACAGCCAATGGTAGGAATTATTGCATTATAATATGAGAGTCGTGGTTCTTCAGTTCATAAATTTTACGCTCTTTCACATTAACATGTCTTGCAAAATTTGAGGAGTAACCATCTGGAACCTTCACACTCTTCAAAACCTTGCAAAACAACTCTTTCTCAATCTTGTCCATCGAAAAGCATGCAGGGGGCAGATAAACTTTGCTTCTGACAGGCTGGAACTCAGGGTGAAGTGCACGTCTCACGCCCATATCAACCAAGTCAAGTCGAGCTTTTAAGTCATCCTTCGATTTTCCTTCCAAACTTAACAAAGTCCCGAGCACATTATCGCATACATTTTTCTCTATATGTTATTACATCAAGTTTGTGTCTCAACAAATTGTGCTCCCAGTATGGTAACTCGAAGAATATACTGGTCTTCTTCCAATTATAGGGCATATCCTCATGGCTCGTTTGCCTTGGTCGTTTTTGCCCAGCCTGCTTCCCGAGGGAAAATATACTACCCTCTAACTGACGCAACACATCAAACCCAGACATTATAGTTGGAGCACATTTGAACTCAGAATTGCTATCGAAAGAGTTTCTATTTTTCCGGAACCTGTGATTCGCCGTTAAGAAACGACGGTGCCCCATGTAGCAATGCTTTCTACTTTTAGACAGGTATAAGTAGCAAGTGTCTTTGTGACATGAAGGGCATGTCAACTTCCCTTTTGTGCTCCACCCTGACAACATGGCATACCTTGGGAAGTCACTAATGGTCCAGAGCAATGCCGCATGCATTATAAATGTCTCATTTTTCGACGCATCATAAGTTAGCAACCCATTCGTCCACAAGTCCTTCAACTCTTTGACTAGAGGCCTCATGTACACATCAATGACATTTCCTGGCCCGGAGGGACCAGGAATAAGCAAGGACAAAATGAAATTAGGTTGCTTCATGCACAGCCACAACGGTAAGTTGTAGGGAATAAGAATCACAGGTCATGTGCTGTGAGCAATATTCATCGTCCTAAATGGGTTGAAGCCATTACTCGCCAACCCAAGCCTGACATTTCGAGCATCTGAAGCGAAAAAAGGATACTTGTTGTTCAAATTTTCACAAGTCGGTGAGTCTGCAGGATGCCTTAACCTCCCATCCCTAGTTCGACCCTCGTCATGCCATCTCATTTCAGAAGCAGTCTTGGACGAATGAATAACCTTTGTAACCTAGGTCTCAACGGGAAGTGACGCAAAATATTCCCTGGAGTTTTCTTCTTGCGTTCCTCTTCACCATTTCCTGTCTTTCATCTTGATTCACCACAGATGTCACATGCTATCTTCTTTGCAGACTCTTTCCAGTAAAGCATGCAATCATTGAGACATGCATCGATTTTATCATAGTTAAGCCCCAAGTTTGACATCACCTTTTTCGTCTGAAAGTAAGTATCTGGTAGTGTTGAGCCCTCTGAGAGTATCTCCCCCAACAACTCAAGTAATATGTTGAATGACTAATTGCTCCATCCACTAAGACACTTAATGTAATATAATCTTACAATGACAGACAACTTCGTGTGATTTTTACATGTTGGATATAAAGGTTGTCCTGCATCCCTTATCAATTGAAAAAATTTATTAGATTCAGGATTGGGATCCTGACTACTGGTACCCTCATCTTCGTTTGGAACCCCGAACACATTGTGCACCATTTCTTCCATCTTATTATGTTTGTCTAACCTACAAACGTCAGGATTTTGAGACACTTGGGCAACTGGTCGATGCTGTAATATGTCCTTCCCATGATGATACCATATTTTATAATTCAAGTCAAATCCATCACAGATCATATGCTCATACGCTGTAACCTTATCTTGATAAAGGATATTGTTGCAGTTGGGATATGGACACTTTATACCACTGGTGTTATTGGTCGCTTCACAAGCTATCCCAAACTCTATGAACTTCTTCACCCCTTTTATATATTCCTTTGAAACCCTATTTAATACAAAAAATACACTCACAAATTGCTTAGATACTAACACTTTATCATACGATGTTGCTTACAAAATTATGAACAGAAGGTACCTTGACATTTCAATCCAACTCCTATCCATGAGAGTACCGAAAATATTTGTAAGTCATTCGTTTACTATTATGAGAAATACCAACAGTTTGATATCATCAATCAATTACAATATGTATGCATGCTTCCTATCGCCATCAACTCCTCTTCTAAAGGGTGGGGTGTTCTTATCCCATTCAGGAATGCATAATCCCCAGCAGTCCATAGCTCAGGTGCTTTGTACCATTTCATGGAAATTTCGGCAACATTTCCCTATGGTTCTCCAAGTACATGACTTAGACTAGGGGCAAGCCCCCTCACATTGTCTAAATATGTACCCAGAGAACAAGAGAAATGGTTGGCGAAATTTTCTTCAATCTGGACAAAACATGAGCAACTGACAATATTGGAGATTATGCATTCCTAAACTTTCCAACTGGACAATTCAAGAATCATATATAGAAAAATACACTTTATCACAAAGAAGACCGAAAAGTTGTGAACCTACATTTAGCCTCACAAGAGAACTAAACATCATAGCTTACAACTAATCCGTCCAAATAGGTGATACAAGAAATGCACTTGTCACACAATGATTTTTGAACGGGAGATCTAAGGTTCTATGCATGCATGTGTATGAAATTAAACCAATACAAAAATTCCAACCATCATAAACACGAAGTTTATACACTCATAAGCATTTTAAGCGGTTAACATAGTTATTGATTTACAATTACCATCAAAAAGACATTTCAAGGAGGAATCATGGGCTTACACTGCCCTCCCCTGTCAGGCTCATCATCTTAACACTTTTAACTAATGTTGCTATTTTCTTATTTGACCCCTATTACTTTATTGAGGAAACATGGCAACCCCGTTTGACCGTTTGAAAGCTCAAGCCGCCACGTGCCCCTTTTAATACTCATTAACTATGATTAAGATTCACTAACTTATCCATCTAACCTTAGTTTTAGAGAAAAAATAATGGCATTAGGTTGGTTATGCTTAACCGTAATTAAAGAGGGCTCTAGAAGCCACCACGTGTCCTTTTAAAGGATCTTTAAGATAATAAAATAAAGGATCTTAGGTTAATTATATGTAATCACATTTAAAGGATCTTTATAAGCTGCCACGTGTCGCTTTGAACACTCATATTTCATATTAGATCATCTTCATCTCTTTGTTGGGCTCTCTGTAAGTCTCTTTCATTGTTTTTATTTCATCTACCAATTTGCATGAAATAAGCAGATGGGCTTTATACACAGATGACCCTATTTGGGCCAAAGCCATATTAGAATATGGAACCTAGCTTTTCTATTTTGGTCTATGTTTTCATACATATGCATGTCCTATCCACTACCATGATCCTCATTTTCGTAATCCCTTTTGTAGTTATATTCAAATAAATATTTTCTCTTACTTGCCTACATGGTTTTTTCAGTGCAATTTTCAACTGGGTAGATCTCTCTCTCTCTCTCACACATATATTTAAATCAAGCAATAAGCAATTTGGCGTGGCTACCATAGTTTTTGTGTTGCTTCTATGCTTCTTCTTCTATTGATCATCATTCATGATTGGGATTTAGAAACATAAGAGATATATTTTGGCTAAGTGAACAAAAAGTTAAGAGATCCTAATTCACTAATCCATGTTTTTCTGTAGAGTGAAGATCACAAAAGTAAAGTAATTTTAAACGCGTAACTGGATTGGATAAATGATATCTATATTAGCTTAAACTTACTTCCAATTGAGGCTACATATTTACACGAGTGAATTACTTGTCAAATGAACATATTGTAGAAGGGTGTTACTACTGAGACCGTCTAGGGCCGAGGCCATGCTGGCCAGCGTGAATCCCGAGCTGTTTTTTTTTCAAACACCTTAGAGCCACACTGCTAGCATGGTCTCGACCCTAAACAATCTCAAAATCATTTTCCAGTGTAGAATTAGAACTTCATGAGAATTGATATGATACCATTTTAATTAATTTATTTATATTTTCTTTCTATTGTAGAATTAGAACTTCTTATAAATGTTATTAAAATAATAATAAATTATTATTATAAAATTAATTAATTAATCTTTACTATTATAATGCGAGAGGCAGCGTAGATTGATTTTTCTAAAATTCCTAAACTATTCTCATATAACACAAAACTTTGATTTAATGTTTTATTTTAATTCTCAAACTACCCCTTGCTCATCTATCTATTTAAAGAATAGAATCACAACTAATCGTGATTGAACTTGAGGAGAGTTCAATTCAATCGCACCCGCGGGGTAACACGTGTCCCTTTTAACTCCTATTAACTATGGTTAACTCCTTCCCCTCACTCTCACGTGCATCGCACGTGCCACCCGCTAGTATATATATCTAATATACTGCTGGATAGTTTTAAGGTTCATGTAACATTTCAGGCTTAGGAGTAATTCTCCTACATATAAGGAGAGTATCTTTACTACTATAATGCGAGAGGCAGCATAGACTGATTTTTCCAAAATTCTTAAACTACCCTCATATAACACAAAACTTTGATTTAATGTTTTATTTTAATTCCCAAATTATCCCTTGCTCATCTATCTATTTAAAGAATAGAATCACAACCAATCATGATTGAACTTGGGGAGAGTTCAATTCAATCGCACCCGCAGGTTAACACGTGTCCCTTTTAACTCCTATTAACTGTGGTTAACTCCTTCCCCTCGCTCTCACGTGCATCACACGTGCCACCCGCTAGTACAAATAATAAAAAACTAATACTATTAAAAATAAAATTTATGAAATATTTTAAAAATATATTACTTAATATTTAAATAAATAAATAATATTATTTAATTTTAGATATTCTTAATTATTACCGTGCATCGCACGGGGTCTCTGCTATATATATACTAAAGAAATTAGGATGCCTATATGGCATCGCTCTCTCATCTCCATTCTAAGATTTGTGATGCCACATTTCTTTCTCATCTCCATTCTAAGAGTATCACACTTGATCTACCTCATTTCTTTCTTCCAAAGTGCACTTAAGACAACCATAAGGGTTTTGTTAAATTAATTGGACTGGTGGGTGTTGTAAACGGATTCCAAGTCCCAACTCCACTTAAGTGGGACTCATAAATACCCTCTCTTAACTACCCTCTTTATCACTTTCCATTATAATTGTTTTTTTTTTGTTATTATTAATGGTTAATTTTATTATATTTTATTTTTTTCATGATCTTTTTTTAGTAATTTTTTATATCCACATACCCTCTTTATCACTCTCCATTATTTTTTTTCTTGAACTTAGTTCATACACAAACATGGACAAATAACCTCAAATTAAGCAAGGGAAATAAAAAACTACACAATTTTATAGTGGAAAATGGAAGCTAGAAAACAAAGAGATGAGAAAAAATTATCCACATACTGGATCGAGAGGTTTAAACAGTTTTAAGCAATTCACAATACTTTCTGAAATTGGATAAACCATCATCAATGTAAAGTCCATGTTTTTGTATTGGCATATTCCGGTGTCAAAACAAGTGAGTCTAGGTGTCTAGGAGTGGTTCTTGTGTCATTGCCGTCAAGCATTCACGACAAGTGAAGTTGAAGCGCGTTGAAGAATCGCTTGATCCACTCGGATGATCATTTCCTTTATAGGATGGTAAGTGACCTAGATACCATGTGACCATTGGTGGGATTTGACCTAGAATAATCCTAACATGATGCCTTAGGTGGTAAATGTGTCATAGTCTAATCATACCGACTCTAGGTGATGAGATAAGTAGTGCAAAACAAGTTAACAATGCTGAAATTTTATCAAAAAACCAAGGTTGCTTGTTTTATGTATATCTCCCAAACTGTAGCTTATATTTTACTCTATAATATGTCAAATCGATCGTATCGAAAATAGCAACAACTTTTGTGAAGAGACCAAGAGCTGAAAACGAAGTTTTAAAATTGTTTTTAGCCTCAGGGTCGACCCTGAATAGCAAAAAATTGTATGGGGATTTTGGACAGAATGTAGTTTTTGAGGGTCGACCCAAAGGGACCTTTTGGTCGACCGAAGGTGTATTTTTGGTCGACCGAATGTGCCCCATGGGTCGACCCTGATATGGGGGTTTTGCTAAAACGATTCTTTGGTTTCCTTCTTTGGTTTTGAACCTATTTTAGTAACTTCTAAACACCGTTTTTGATTCCCTTTATATATAGATCTCTTTCACTTCGTGGGGTACAACTTAGAGAGTGTGTGGAGAGGGTTTTTCAGTTCCTCCAGAGGTTATAAAACCTATGGAAATCGGTGCTCTCCTCCCCTTTTGTTAATGCTTTTAACCTAGAGTTTGCAAGCCTAAAGCTATAATTTTGCTTGTTTGGACTTGTCCTTTGATGGAGTCCATCTGGGTATTGATTTATATCAAACCATCAACCCGTTCTGGATAGAACACCTTGGCCGGAGTATCTCAGAGCCTTTCCAAAGGAGATCGATCCGAGAAGGATCGTGGTAGAGTGATTTGGTCGGTGGATTCCGAAGCCGTCATTGACGGAGATCGATCGGAAGATCGTGGACTATTTTACAGACACAAAGAGAAGTACAAGCGACTGCGATTGATCACGGGACTTGAGAGTACGTGGTGACTTTTCGAGGCGTGGAGGACTATGAACTGAAGGATCGAGGTGTCGAGTTCGAAGGAATCAAGTTCGAGTCTTGTAAGTTCTTGTTTACTTTGTCTTAGTGGATTCTCATGGCTAGACTAGGTCCCGTGGTTTATCCCGGAAGGGTTTCCACGTAAAAATCCTTGTGTTATGGTTTGCTTGGTTTTCCTTATTCCGCACTTGATTATCATCTTCTTTTGAGTTAAATAACTTAATTTAAAAATATTAAAAAGGGTAGACAGACTATTAGGGAAACCTAACCAATCCCTCGAACTTGTAGATTCTCAACTTAAACCCTAGATTTGAGGTTCACCGGAATTAGATTTTTTCAATCAATCCTAGAATTTTCAAATCTACTACTATTCTTCGAAAGAAAATTCTTCTAAAAGTGAAATAAAAAAAAAGAAGAAAATGCAAATTGAGGTTTCAAAAATGCAAAATTTATATTAGAGAGAGAGAGAATTCTTACAAAAAGGGTGATCGAAGAGGGAGAGAGTGCTGCGCAGAGAGGAGGTGCTGCCGGAGAGGGTGCGGCCGGAGAGGGTGCGGCCGGAGAGGGTTGTTGTGCTAGCGGGACTGATCGTGCTGAGCTGAGTTGGCTAGAGACATGCAAATTGTGACATGCATGACATGTGTTAGAGTAGAGAGAGAGAGAATAGAGTAGAGAGAGAGAGAGAGAGGTTGTGGGAACTTACCGTGGAGGTGCTGCCGGGGAGGGTGGAGGTTTTGTCGGAGAGTTGGTTTCGAGGTGCTACCGGAGGTGTGGTTGCCGAATAGGGGAGGGGGTGCTGCCAGAGGATGGAGCAGAGAGGCCAGAGCACGGATGCTGGAGTAGGATGCCGGAGCAAGGAGAACCAGAGGGGAGCACAAGCAGGAAGGGGAGCATGAGCCAGGTGAAATGAAAGGAAATGATCGGAGTGGTTTTTAATGATTTGTAATGACGGTTTTTCATTACCGTCGTTATAAGTTAGTTATAAGGGCATTTATTAGACCTACCGTCACGATAATCAAGGCGAGAAGTGACAGGGTGGGAAACCGAAAAGGTGGTGAGAAATATTTGCAACGACGGTTATTTAATTACTACCGTTGTAAATTAGGATTGTCACAGCGTTTTCATTAAATCACTGTAACAATCAATCCAGTAATGACGGTTAATAATCTACAGCCGTTATATCTAGGCGACAACCAGTCTTCTACTGCGGTTTTTTAGAACTGTCGTTATAAGTAACGTAGAACTCTGGTTTTGAATAGTTTAGTAGTGACTATGGAAAATAACACCAAACAACTTTCACTTTTAAAATTATACAAAAATTATTATAAATATTTAATTTTACGTGTACAAGAGCCAGCGAGTCCAACCCATACTAAGATAATTTTGTACAACTCTCTCTCAAGCCGACACGCACCCAACACACGTAACCAAATTGTCTCTACAACCATTGATTTTTTTGCCTAATTAAATAGTTATAAAATCTAAAGATCTTTATATATTTTTGGTTTCCTTCTTTTCTCCCATATATTCGAGATTTTCTCGACAGCCAAATCTAATCTACCAATTTCATCTCACCAAAGTCGTACATGGTGACGTGGCTCCAGCAAGCGAGAAGGGCTGCATCATTTATTAAGTGGATCCATCCTAGGGTCAAAATCGAACCACATTGGCTGATAAAATCACCGAATCATTGCCCATAAATTAAGTTTTATAGATGGGATGATGTATTATAGATTCTCATTACCGTCTACTAAGCAATAGACAATATAGAATATTTTACTAAAAACATATAAGAAGACAGTATGGCTATATTAATGGAATGTAATTAAATTCAGACGACTTTATTTTTTTTAATTAACTGAAAAGAATAAAACAAAGCTGCCAGTGGAAAATCCAATAGAGAGATCGGCTGCAGTGACCGTCGGAGTTGTGTCGCTTTGTCCATGTCTATTTACCGGTAATTCCCTCGTGCTCCTACCGGCTCTTCCCGGTAACTCTCCAGTAGTAGTAGCAGCAGGAGCGAATGAATTCAAGGAGAGTTCAATCCTGCCCACAGGTCAACGTGCATCCTTTTTAACCCTTATTAACTAAAGTTAAGATTCACTAATCCGTAGGATTTAAAAATCCAAGTTTTTAGAAATTCCTTTAAAAGGAAATTTAACTTTAGGTTTAAAATTTATCAACCCTAAGGTTAAATTTTATTTATTATTTTTCTTAGGGCTGCACCCGACTTTTGGTGATTTTTGAATTGGCCTTACCCGAACCTGACACATTTACAAAGACTTTTAAGTCCGGACTTCGCCCGATGTGCACCTTAATTTTTTTTTTCCTTAACAATCCAAGGTAAGTTTATTGAACCTTAAGGGTTAAGGAATCTTAACCATGGTTAATAGTAGTTAAAAAGGATACGACTGAACTCTCCCTGAGTTCAATCGCGATTGGCTGTGATTCGATATCATAGTGACTAACAGGGTGTTGGCTTAGAAACCCATATCTCTCTCTCTCTCTCACGCACACTATATATATAGTATGTGGTCCCGCGACCATGCTCTTTTTCCCTCTTTTTCTCCCTCCTCTTCCCGTCGTCTCTTCGCCGTTTGTTTGCCGGCGACTCGCCGGAGGGCGGCCGTTGATTCAGTCGGAGAAGCTCCGTTCGGGCCATTTGAGCTCTCTACCACGGTTCGTTTTCTCGTTCAATGCTTCGAGTTTCGTTCTTATTTCTTTGCCTTTGTTCTTTTATGATGCAGATCTGGTTTTGCTTGCAAAAGTTCATCCACTTTGGTGGATCTGCTCTTCGAAATGCAGATTTTTTTACGGTTTTTGTTGAATATTTTTAGTTGTTTTTTGTGGTTTGATCATCTTAATGTTGGATGTATTATTATTTTTGTGTGTGGTGAATTTGATGGAATATGAAGTTTAATGTCACTTGGTTTGATAATGTAGTTTATCTTCTAGAAAAAAAGCTAAAAATCCGAGCTTTTCACTGTCTTTTTTCCTTATTTGTAAATCTTGTTGAGAAATTAGGAATTTTTTCTTTTCAATAATTATGTTAAATGATTGGTAAATTACCTTACTTTGAATTGCAATTTCTATACTACATTTCTTCTCTTTCTTTTTCGGTATTTTTTATTTTTTTTATTTTTGTTGTTTGATTTTTATGTAATTTTCTCAGTAATTATGTTAAGAGATTGGTAAATTACATTATTTTGAATTGCAATTTCTATTCTACATTTCTTCTATTTCTTTCTAGGTTTTTTAATTTTTATGAAATTTTTGTTGTTTGATTTTTATGTAATCCAGTTTCTTCAGCTGCAGATCGCCCTACAGAGTAATTCGAAAGTGCTAGGGAGGTATGGATGGAACTCGAGAGATTGGCCTTCAAAATGTAGGTTCAAATTGCTCGATCTCCCAAATGGAAGATTATGACCTCTCACGGCTTCTCGATAAGCCAAAGCTGAACATGGAACGACAGAGATCCTGCGATGAGAGGTCTCTTAGTGAGTTATCATCCTTCCTTGCCGGAGGAGGCCTGGAAAATATTGAGATGATGTGCTCACCTGGGCGACGATCTGCCCTTGACACCCCGACATCTTCGGCTCGTAACTCGTTCGAGCCTCATCCAATGGTTGCTGAAGCCTGGGATGCTCTCAGGCGATCGCTGGTCTTTTTCCGGGGCCAGCCAGTTGGAACGATAGCTGCTCATGACCACTCGGAGGAAATTCTAAACTATGATCAGGTATAAGTGTAAGCCAAATACTGAATACATTTTTTTTTTTCCAGAAAATAGCCATGTCGAGATCCAAGTTTGGGCAGCTGATTGAAGTTGGAATTTGACCCATTTTTGTCTTCTGTTCAGGTCTTTGTAAGAGACTTTGTACCCAGTGCTTTGGCTTTTCTAATGAATGGTGAGCCTGAGATTGTTAAAAACTTTCTATTGAAGACTCTCCAACTTCAAGGATGGGAAAAAAGAATAGACCGATTCAAGCTTGGGGAGGGTGCAATGCCAGCCAGTTTCAAAGTTCTGCATGATCCTACTCGGAAAACCGATTCGTTGATTGCAGATTTCGGAGAGACTGCAATTGGAAGAGTTGCTCCTGTTGACTCTGGTTTCTGGTGGATTATTTTGCTCCGTGCCTATACAAAGTCTACTGGGGATTTATCTCTGGCGGAAACACCGGAGTGTCAAAAGGGGATGAGGCTTATACTGGCTCTATGTTTGTCAGAGGGGTTTGACACATTTCCTACCCTGCTTTGTGCTGATGGATGCTCTATGATTGACAGAAGAATGGTAATATTTGCCATAGCTTCTATTTAAACCTTTAGTGGCACAAATGCTGCTAACATTCTTACTGTACTTTCCTTGGTAGCTGTTCCCATTATAATCTTTTAAGACACTTTTTTCCTAGTATTACAAAATTTGTTGAAGTTTTAAACAAAAGGAACATGCAAAACAAAAACTATTCCTTACTTTCTTTTCGTTTAAATAAATCTGATATACTAGTTTTGTTTTACAGAAACAAAGTAATTGATACCACGAAGAAAAACTTCACTAAATGCAACCTCACAAAGAAACTCGTGTTTGTGTGTCTGCACCATGAGAAGTGGAAATGGGGTTGGATGTTGAACTTGAGAATATGAAGTGGATACACATCATTGGTCTTTTTGAAAAATATAGGTGAAGAATAGAGAACAATGCCTTTTGAGACTCCTGCGTTTCCATTTTTAACTCTAAACAAGACAAGTTTAGCTTTTCCTTTTATCAAGGCTATATCTAGGTACTCTAGATGCAAGATGCAATGTGATTTTTCTCATGGATTTGAAATACTTGTGTTTGTTTCTGATCGGTGCTTCTTGGAAATGACTCAAGAGTATCCACTTAATGAAATGTTCAGGGAACAACCCTATACATTTCTATTATCATCAGTCTTCACTTCATTTTGAAAAACTCTCTCTCCTATAATGAGCATATTTATTAGTCTACAATAAGCAGAAACCTACTAGGAACACACGCTTGCCTAATTCTATTCATGCCATATTAGATCAATTATATGTATGACGAATTTTTGATTATGGAAAACGAACATGTAAAGAAGAAGTGGATTGATTCAATCAACATATAAGAATTTGTTGATCACCGTCAGCAATTTTTTTGGTTCAAACTTCAAAATGAATACCGTGGATTGAATGTACTATAGTGAGAGGTCAGAAGAATCAAGAATACAGAGTCAAGGATCCCCTTAGGCAGAAGGGTACTTAACACAATGTTCTATTGTATTTTTATACACCTGTGGACATTGGGTTGATGCGTGCTTCATTGCTTCTGCATTCAATATGGAAAGTCTTTGTCGTTTTTCTTGTTAGTTATTCTACGTGTTCTCATAAGTTGTTGTGAGTGTTTAAAAATTATGCATTATTTACTGCATATATATATATATATATATATATTCTTCGTGAAATTCACCCTACTTGTTCTTTGATACATTTCTTTGCATATTTGTGCATGGTATTACGTACTACCAGATTGTGATTATCCTTTATTAAATTCTATGGGTGATTTTTATTTCACTTCATGTTTGAGAAATACAGATGATCGTTTTAAATCTACTTCTGGAATGAAAAACATTATATCCTAGATTTCGTTATTTTTCCAAATATACTCCTTTACAAGTAAACTTGGAGTCAGAAACCTTCATCTGGATGCTTTTATGTCATTGTCAGAATCTCGTCTCTCTCTTGCTCTTTGTCAGTCATGGGACAGCAACTTCTTGGGTTCTTAATAGATATATCTAAACCAAACTAGACCGGTGATTTCAACTTGGTTGTTCTACAATCGACTGGTTTTTTATGCCACTTGTTACACCCCAAGAAGCACATTTCGGTTATTAGGCACTGGAACCTGTTAGTTTTCCAATGAGACTGTTGGTCCCTCTGACTTTTGCTGCACATATCATTTAATTCATTTAACTTTAGCATAAGACTTTTGAGGCGACCAAAGATATCCTCAAGAAACAAGAAAGGACATAGTACAAATATTCTGAGATAACCGAACATTGTGGGAGCATTATCACAGTAGGAATATTTACCAGAAATTTAGTAAAAACGATAGCTTATTTAGAATTTTGTGAGCTTCGGTCCAACATGTGTTGATCAAATTTTAGGAAATACACTGAGCTTCAGTCCAACTTATCTTGATCCAATTTTAGGAATGCACACTTCTGAGAACACTATCATGTGAGAGTGATTTCATTTACTCATTGGAGAGTTGTGATGGTCTATATGTGAACTTGAAGAACATTTACCTCAAATTTCTTGTTTTTGGCACTATGTAACTTAGGCGCAGAAACACTTGTCTTTGTCAAACATGAATCAAGTCTTTTGGACTTATTGACTTTGACAAATCTAATATCCCAGTAAATTTATTAATGCAAACAAAATCCATTTAGTAGAAGTGACAAGAAAATCAAGTTGATGGGTTTTCGACTTTTCGGTCCAAAGCTTCAAGTAAGTTTGTAAGAAACCTACCGTTCAAAAAAGTTTGTAAGAAGCCCGAAACAATTTTCTCAGCAGAAACTAATCTTATTCTTTCACCAAGCTGTGCTAATGGTTAACCTCGATATCTTCTCCACCTTTTTTGATAGAATGGGTCTCCAATATCCATATGATGTTTCTACTGAAGACCTTATTGGTTGTATACTTGTACATTTTATGTCCTAGATTGTAAATTGTTTCCTTTTTTGGTAGAAACCGCTCCACAACAATACCCAGCCCCATGACTATGCTTTGTTGGGTTACTAGGAGGGTTAAATTCTCTTGATTTACACTCCGTTGTTGCAGCCCATGATGTGGAGTAGAACTATGATCTATTGGTGGTCATCAACTCTCCAATAATCCGAAGAGTGAAAGAGTCTCCTTGACTACCCACTCTACCCTTTAGTCTTCAATGACATGCAGCTTCTAAGTATGATGCATCACCATTTCATCTTGGTCATAAATTCAGACTGTTGTTAAACCGACTATGATTTGATTGTCATTCTCTTCTAAATCCATTTGGATGCCATTTTCTTATGTAATGCATCTAGTGACTCATAATTCTATGGAGAAGATGACTTACTTTAAGGGCCATCCTTCTGTCAGTAGACTGCACAAATGACCTCGCAGTTTTTTGGTTATTATACCTAGAATTATTAGGTGAGGAGCCACCCATAAGAAGGCATTGTGCCGACTATAGTACTTGGTCAACCCAGGCTATTCCGGTTGGACAATCTTGCATTTAGCTAACTGGAACTTAGTTCACAATATTCATCTCCTTTTCCCTTTCCTTTACCATTTTTGACATTGATCCCATGGAATTGAAGCATATTCCTTTAATTTTGTTTCAGAAAGATTTTCCTACGCTCTGGAATACTATTGTAGTAGGGGTAAGTTAATCATGTTACTCATCTAATCAAAGATGCTCTGGTGTTATCTTTCATGGATCTCTAGTAGTTGGTCGCCTTGAAACTGACCTTGATCTCTTCTAGGGCATAAGGACTGGATTTGATGTGCAACTTGATCAGAACCACAAGATCGCCAAGACTTAGCCAATGCCCCAGGCCTTGGCCCCACTCTAAAATTTATATGTAAGTCGATATGACTTGAACTAGATAGGTGGACTTTGATCAAGTCTTGATCAAAACCAATGTAGTCAAGGCATCGCCTGGGCGTTGCCTAGGCGGTTTTGGATTGTCATCGCCTAGGCACCTCTCTAGGCGGGCGTTAATCACCTGGATCCTTTAACAATTAGTTTGCTTTACAGTTTTACTGCTTGTTTACATATAAATACCATTTAAGTAAATGGTTTTACACTTTACTTTCATTTACTTAAAATATTTATATGTAAATGAGGTTATATCCCCCATTTGAATTCAATATAAATTATCTTAGATCCAAATTCCTAAAGAAGAAAAAGTCAACTTTTCAGTTCAAGAACAAAATCCGTTTTTAGTGCTTTTGTCAAAATTTCAACTTGCAAATGCTTAGTTATTTCTCAAAATTTAAAATTTCATAAATTCTATTATAACAAAATATTACTAAAACCTTAAAGTCTGGTAAAAAAAAAAAAGCCTTATATTTTAGTCTTTAAAATATTTTCATTTACAGGGTCAAAAAGTCAACTAATAGCTTAGCAAAAAAAGAGTTACATTCAAGCAATATAATATTAAATGTTAATTTTCCTAGATTATTGTCAACCCTAAGAGGTTTGTTATGCTTACATATATATATATATATATATATATATATATATATAATTTTTTTTATTGCCTAGGCATCGCCTAGCCAGGCCTAATCGCCTAGGCGCCTTGACTACACTGATCAAAACAAACACCAAGATGGTGGATATGCCACTGTCTTTGAAAAATCCTAGTTCAATCATCAATGATTCCTTAGGCCTAGAGGGCGGTGAATAGGTCTATCTAATGATTTCTACCAATTTTAATTTAGCAAGTATAATAAGTAGAAATAGATAAACAATCACACAAGGAACACACTAGAATTTACGTGGAATCTTCAGGAACTCAATCCTATGTAATATTATTCCTTGGGCATGAATTTTAAGTTATGATTACATGGAAATTAAGACATGCATATTATGATAGGAGAGAGACAAAACAAAAATCTTTTTGTTATTTTTGATTTTTCAAAAGAAAAACATCCTAACTAAAAAGAAACAAAAAATCTTTTTGGAATTTACTTTTATCAATAAAAAAAAAAACCAAAAGAGAAAAGAAAAACTAAGAATGTAAAATCTACTAACATACACCGGAGGAATAGCACTAGGAAGTGTAAGAGTCCAGCTCTCATATTAGTGCCTTCAATTGTCTCTCCCGGTGAACTTATGCTATGGAATTCATTAAATGGGAAAACTAAAGACTAACACATTAATACCAATATTTGTTTTGTCAACTAGTTCAAATGAAATTTAGGTATATGAGTAGCTTAAAACATAGGGAACAAGAAAGAGACTTTGGTGTTTCTAGTTAAGTTGTTGGCATGTGTCAGAATGGATCTTCATTCCATAAATTGGTTGAGAGCATTGGAACCTTGTTTTTGATATGCGATCTAATTTAACATATCTGTTGGATGGTTCTTATGCCCACATTATTGACTGAACTTCTTGCTTTTTAGATTGTAATCTTGACTCCAACAGGAAGATGATGATAGAGAATCGGATAATATGCCATGTGCAACTACCGCTGAATGAGCCTGAATAATTCTTATTTATGTTTGAGAAAATGGAGCATTATAAAAGATATGTTACTAAACCTCCCAAGAATCTGTATCTTCATAGTTTGAGTCGAACATCTGTTGAATCAGGTCTTAAATGTGATTTATGAAACTTAGATTTATGGGTGATGGTACATCTAGAGGCAGAATGTAGTATTAGTCCATCATATTCAACTTGTATCGATTTACTAACGAGTAACGATGCACTGCATTGCTGAAGATTCTGACTTCCAACTCAACTTAGAACTTAGTGGCCACTGAACAAGAGTAAATAGATTCGAGATAGCTATAGATTTCTATTTCTGTTGCTATAAACATTTCTGCCAGAATCATTGCTTTGATTGAGTTCATGAAGTACAATAGGTTCATCTTGCCAATTAATCATGTTTTATGTGTTTGAGGGTATACTATCATCATAAACCCATTGATATCTCTCTCTGAAGTATCTCAGTAACACTTGTACAAAGTAAATAGTTTGACTCAACTCAGCTATAGGCTAAATTGTCCTTAGAGGTTGAAAATTTCAAACTAAGGGGGCAGAGTACTCAAGTTCTCCAATTATTTAAGAATAAGAGTAAAAGACAGATTTTCTCTCTTTTTCTTTCTTCATCCGTTCTATTATTTTTCAAATGAAGGATGTCTACTGATTGGGTTAAATCAGTGCCTCACAGATTGGATTTTCTGTATATGAACATATTACGAACTTTTGCAGGTTAGGGTATTTTTGTTGAGTGTTGGCTCAAATTAGATTAATGTACACCCGGGCCGGCCCCTTATTTCACTCATACATTACTTTTTTGGTGAAAAACATTAATATAAAAATTTGAGAAACACTATTTTTAATTCAAACTTGATTTTGATTTAATCAAAATCTTCCCAAGGGTCATCTTATGATCATATTAATTCAGTATAAAACTCCTCAAGCATGAAGTCTCCTATTGATTCACACGAGCCTTCATTTATAAGCTTAAGGTTCTCATTAATGGAAGTTGATCTTCCTTTTCGTCAAACATAGTGGCCAAGATCTTCATCCCCATCTCTCATCAAGAATCACATTCTTGATCTCTCTTGATTATCAAGAAAGCCCTTTTCTTGATCTTTCTTGATCACTCTTGATCTCATCTTCTCTAAAGCTTTCAAAACATCCAAGCTTGAAAAACCCTAATGGGGTTTATCATCCAATGCTAGCTCATGCCCAAAAAGGAGAATAGAGAGAAGAAGAACAAAAGAAAAAACCCTCTTGGGGTTGTACGACCATGAGGGGTTTTCTCTCTTTTTGTCAATTGTGATCTCATCACATTAAAAGAAAAAGCCCTAAAATAGGGAAGTTGTGAGGATGTCCAAAGAAGGGAGGATATTTATTAGATTCCTTTTTAGGATGAATCCAAATCTCATAAGGATTCTAATAAAATCCTAACAACCAAAAGCTTTAATCCTACTCCAATTAGGATTGTCAAAGACAATTGGAAACCCTTAGGGTTGGATGTCCACATAGTAATGGGAGTTACTATTTTCTTTAACCTTTTTTTGTTTATTAATTGCAATCTAATTACAATTAATTAAAGTCAAAGGTCAATCCCTAAGAAAAATAGTAACTCCCATTAGGGTAAATTAATTTTATCAAAACCCCTGGACTTCCACGAAATAGGAACTCCCATTAGGGTAAATTCATTTACCCTGATTTGTGTAATCTAATTACAATTAATTAAAGTCAAAGGTCAATCCAGGGGTTTCCAATTACTCCATAGGGTAAATGAATCTTTTCAAAAACCCCTGGACTTCCACAAATCACAAATTCAGACATCACGCCATTATAATGTAACCATCAAAGATTAGAGAATTGCTTGCAAGTCCTTTCTTACAATATTTATTTACAAATACATCATTCCACAAATCTGATATCACATCTAAGCTTCCGGCATTGGAACAAGTCCACTATCTAGTCCCTAGCTTATGAATAGAACTCTTTCTCATGATACTTTTTCATCAAACTGAACTTCCAAAACACTTTCGAAGAAACATTAGAAAAAATCTTATATATATATATATATATATATATATATATATGTATATACTTTTTTATATTGAAAATATCAACTTCGATAAAGACCATTTTATCGGAAAAAAACCAGTACTGGATTTTTGAGTTTAGTTCAACAAGTATCATCCTGATATCAATATCTTTAATTAAGGAGTAGTAGATTCCCTATTGAGTGTTTACAAACTTCTCCAAACACTGTGTACATGACTCAACGTACCCGGAGTTATTCCTGTGTATTGGACATTGCCGATTGGCACATCAAAGCCATATGGACAGATGTTTGAGAAAATGTTAACCTCTCAGGTCTAAGGTTACTTTGTCGAATGAATAATTCTAACACAATCTGATAGTGCATTCCATAGGGTATCCACTAGTTGACCTCGTTCAGTATTATGCACTTACGACTCACATGTTAGCCAAGAGTCAACACTCTCTATGAATGAGATTCATCACAATATTTTATAGAACTACATGTGCAAGCCATGATGAAGTACGACGTCCAATCAATACTCTAGAGGCTTAGAATATTATTAGGTTTACGAGGAACTGAAAAATCATATCTCCTTACAACCGTTTGCATAATTTTCCTACAATGTTACTGAAAGAACCTTATGTCATCATCAAAGGAGATATTAACAATTATAAATACCCTTTATAAATAGTTGTGTGAATGTGATGCTTATCTAATGAACACAGATAAGTCTTATATTGGCTTTCAAGGGCATATACTTCCAACATCTGGCACATGCACACGTGGGTCCGGAAGTCCATGGGTTGTGGCATTGAAAAGGAAGCATTTGCATTATGAGGTTTCCAAAGATTCTGGATTCTTTAGAGAGGTTAAAAAACTAAGAAAGATCCCTCCCCCCACCTTTCTAGAGATATGTCTAACTTTCAAACTACCTCTTAGGGCCCCAAGCACCAAAGCTTCTGGCGAAGTAGCGATCATGAGCAAGTGAATGAACGATCCAGCGAGCAGAGAGTGAAGTGACTGAATGAGCATGGCATAAAATTGAGAGGTATATCAACTTTCAATGGCTATCCAATCACCACTTAAATATGGTTGATGCGATCGAAGCATGAGGAACTAGGGGGAAAGAGAAAGAACATAGGAGAGAAAGAGCAGAAATCATACATCCATCTCATGACTCGTTACTAAGTTTTCATGAGATTACTAGATTATACTTTTAAAGAAAGCGAAACAAGAAACAAAGAAGCAATCGTACGGTTGAAACCAATGTTTTAAAACCCGAAAACTCGACTCGGAACCTTGCCGGCAAAACTCGTCCGGGTAATGACACCTAAAACTCGGACATATATAGTATTTTTCTAATACTATATATAATTATAAATTCAAAATTAATAACACATGCCTAAAATGAGATATATAATTAAATATATACTAATTACTCCATTTTTGTTTCGTATTTATATAAGAGTGGGTGGGGTGTGTTAAAAAAAAAGAAAAAAACCTAATTTGGTCATTCGGGTAGGCCGGTTTACTCGATTTTTTGTTATAACAAAAAGCATATAACTCGGGCAAGTCGGGGCGAGTTACTCGGTTTTCAGTGTCATTTTCGAGTTTTATGGACTTTTAAGTGTTCAAATTTAACACAAATCATCTTCTTTATGATCAATATCTTAAGCGTTCCTCCTTATCACCAAAGTTACCCTTCTCATTTGTGCCGCAAATATTTTTCCCTTTATTTCTTCCCATTCTATCTTGTACCATAATCCTCACTCATCTTCTTTGTCAAGAGTCCGTTGTGAACTCAAACTAGGTTGACTCCATGTGTCCTAACTCCTAACTATAATCTACTTCAGGAAAATTACCTTTCTTGGTCAACAGCCAAGAGCCAATTTTTGTGATTGTCTTACATCTCCCCCCCCCCCCTCACTTGTCTACAATTATTATAATCATTGCTCTGATGCAAGCCAATTTATGGTACATACAACATTCATTTAAGTCTGGCTTGCTTGAGCCTTGAGTTGAGAGCATAATGTGTGAAACTCAGTAATCAAGACATCTATAATATCTCTCCAGGTAGTATTCAATTTATTTCTACAAGATAAGTACTAAATTCGCTCAATATTTACTCTTTTATTCGTAAGAAAATACGTAATTTCTCAACAGCTTCGGTTTTGACCTCTAGACACAAAAATTTACTTGTTTTTGATGGCATGATTTCATTTTACAGGGTATTTATGGATATCCTATTGAAATTCAAGCACTTTTCTTTATGGCATTGAGGTGTGCATTAGCATTGCTTAAGCATGATGCAGAAGGGAAAGAGTTTGTGGAGAGAATTGTGAAACGCTTGCATGCTTTAAGTTATCACATGCGAAATTACTTCTGGCTTGACTTCCAGCAACTTAATGACATATATCGTTATAAAACAGAGGAGTATTCTCACACTGCAGTGAACAAGTTTAATGTTATTCCTGATTCAATTCCGGAATGGGTATTTGACTTTATGCCAACCCGTGGTGGTTACTTTGTCGGAAATGTTAGTCCTGCAATGATGGACTTTCGATGGTTTGCTTTAGGTAACTGTGTTGCTATTCTATCTTCTCTTACAACTCCTGAGCAATCTATAGCTATAATGGATCTTATTGAATCACGGTGGGAGGAGCTGGTTGGAGAAATGCCTCTAAAAATATGTTATCCTGCAATAGAAAGCCATGAATGGAGAATTGTAACAGGTTGTGACCCAAAGAATACCAGATGGAGTTACCATAATGGAGGATCTTGGCCAGGTTAGTCTATCTTATCTCGTAGTGATTTCTGATATTGATGCTTTTATTTTATCGCAAAATTTGAATGTGAATCAGTACCAATACAACTTTAATGCAATGAGCACAGTACTCAGTCTGGTCTTTTTGATAATGACTAGACTTTGGTGTTCAAGATAGTCGCAAAAACTTAGCTGGCATTAAACCAGACCATTAAGCTTGTGGGCTGTCATCACTCTACAGGCAATAACCAAAAAGAATACCATCTTGACAATCTTAACATCTGATGTACTGGGATGGTTAACAAAGATGTGGTTAAGCATCGGTAAAACGGTTTCACAAGTATGTATCATATAGTTGGTTTGATATATGGCTCGTGGCCGACCCAATAGATATCCCACTGATTTAATAGTTTGGATCTCTTGTTGTCCTCATGTATTGTGTCATCAATTTGGATAAATAAAGGAAGCAAGATTCTATCATGGATACCGAGCATGCTCCCTTTCGAAAAATAGTGGTTTATAACTCTTATTGGAAACAGAAAAAAAGAAAAAGAATCACATACTTGATGAAAGTGCATGCAGACACAGTTAAGACTTCAGAAGCACACTTTATTTACTCAATCTCAGCCATGTCTCATGCATCTAGATGTGCATGTTTTTCTGAAATCCTCAACAAAATATTTGTTGAATATTATTTCCAATTTTCCATCCCTTAGAAATTGAATTTATGCAATTGTCTTTGACGATGAGCTTATATTTTTTCATAATAACAATTGTCTTTGATTTCGAGCTTATGATTTTTACATAGTAACAAAGTAATCTGATTTGTTCAGAAAGTTTTGAATAATTTCTGAAGTTTTCGTCGAACGATTAGTTTACGAAGTATTCACAACTTATAAATAAAGCTCTATTTTTTCAAAAAGTCTCAAATAATTTGCGAAGTTTTCATCGAATGATTAGTTTACGAAGTATTCACAACTTTTTAAACAAGGCACATTTTTTTCAAAAAGTCGAATTTCTCAAACTATTCACGAAATTTTAAAAAATACCCGAATAAATATCTAACGGATGAACTATATTCATTTATAATTTTTCATAATTAGGAATCTTATTTATTATTTTTCATATATTGCTTGACATTTTCCTGATTTTTTTTCAAAATATTTCTGATTTAAAAAAAAATTATTTCCTATATCCGAATAATTGCCAATCTCCAACATTGTTACTATGTTGTAGACTAGGTCAGAGTACTTGGTTTCATGAAGACGAGAGAAGATTGCTCTTATGCAACTAAATATTACACTCTTCGGATTTGACGGGGTTGTAAGAGTAACAGTTAAGTTGCTCGTGTTTCTTGACCATGGCATCTTAGACGGTAACATTAATGACTATTTTCTGTGCATCTTCGTCGCATATGGAAAAATGATTTTTGAACCATGTATGGCATTGACCACTTTGGCTGTCATTTCTGACTAGCCAAAGCTTTTACCTGCTAATATAATTTCCTACTTCAAAGATAGATCCAGAGGCATTTCCTTTTGTTTTTCTTCTGGGAATGTATGTTTTGAAGTTGTAAAACTATAAACCAGAAGCATCACAAGTTGTCTTTGAAATATATTATTTTGCTGGAAGAAATTGTTTGTTCAATGTTCATATAACCCATCAAATTTGTGATCTTTGTTCTTTTTTGAAAACAGTGCTTTTGTGGATGTTAACCGCTGCCTGCATCAAAACGGGACGACCACAAATCGCAAGACGAGCAATTGATCTTACTGAGAGTCGGCTGCTAAAAGACAGCTGGCCGGAATATTATGATGGAAAACAAGGGAGATATATTGGTAAACAAGCTAAGAAGTTCCAGACATGGTCAATTGCCGGCTATCTGGTGGCAAAGATGATGCTGGAAGATCCCTCACATCTGGGGATGATCTCCCTGGAAGAGGACAAGCAGATGAAGCCCTTGATCAAGAGATCAAACTCTTGGACTTGCTGAGAGCTCAAACAAATATGGAGGATCTGAACACCAAAAAGAAAAAAAATGGACTTGCTGAGAGCTCAAACAAATATGGAGGATCTGAACACCAAAAAGAAAAAAAAACAGGAGATAAGAGGGAGAAAAAAGTGAGAAATCTTGTTATTTATTACAAGACTATTCTTTTGACTGTTTTTATTGTTGTAGGGTTTGGTTGAAAGTCTGGTTTTGTGTACAGTACTGTAAGCTGTGGGAGGTATCTCACTTTTCAAAGGAAATTCTTTTTGATATTTGTGTTTCGGCCTATGGATATCTGGCTCAAAATCTAGTCTGGAAAATTTTCTAGTATTGAAAAATGATTTAAATTTTGAAGTGTTTTTGGGTTGAAAAAGGTTTTTCCAAACATTTGAATGGGTATTATTATTGAGTCCGGACCTCTAGTGTAAATACATGAAGTAATTTCTCACAAAAATGCCACACATTTCTGGAGTTTTCAGTTTTTTCTTAAACCCTAATTGGGAGTTAATGATGATGGTTAGGACTGCACTTATGGTCTTAGGGCTGAGACCTGAGCTTAGAACAATTTAAGAAAAGGCAAAAAAGTCTAAGGTTCTGAAATTGAAAGGCTATTTTAATTTTTAAGGTACTTACAAAAAAGAATTGGGTTTTAACATTTTATAAATACTATATAAAACTACCCCACCCTTATAAATTTTACTAATTATGGCTATTAAAAAAATTGAAAATTGGTCTAAGGCCGAGGTTTGGCCCTAAGACCATGTGCATGATCCTTCTAAGAAAAGTCTTCGGTTTAATGGGACATCTGTTGTTTTTGAGAATGCATGAGAGGATCCTGACTCAATTAATTAAATAGACCAAAAACCCTCTTTTTGCTTTTGTGTGGGCTTGATTAGGGCTTATTAATGAACAGAATTGCTTTTTTAAAAAAAAACTCAATATAATTTTACAAAAGATACATTAACTTTGAAATTTAATATTGAGTATTTATTGAGTTTGAGTTAACTTTTTATTAGTGAAAGTCTTAAGACAAAACTAGAGGATTTCATTATTAGATTTTTTAAAATTATCAAATTAATTAGAAAAATTATCTAAATGGTTAACTCCTAATTACTATAGTTTATTGAGGTTCTAGTGAATTCTTATTTAATATTTTACTAATTAATAAGTAACTTTAAATAATTAAAAATTCATTTAAATATTTTTTACAAAATTATTTTATGTATTTAGTAATTTAATTGTTTATATTATAAAATTAATAAATTGCTTTTTGTACTTTAAAATTAAATTGAAGAGTTAATTATATATAGTAAAGTTTATTCTATGTATTTACCTATCTAATGATTTAATTAATGTTTATAATACATATTCTAAATATTAGTTATTTGAATTTATATATTTTTTTATTTTAATAATTCATAACTATTATTATTGTACCAATTCAACTCTCACAACTTAGTGTTTGTGTGTTGTGTGTGCGTCCTCGGGAGTTTACTCCCTTCCACTCACCCTCATAAAGTTCCCAAGACCTTCGTACGATTGTTACCCGTTTTGAGGTGTCTTGTGGGTGAAGCTTCATGAGGTGAGTGTGGTGTGTGTGTGTGCGCGCTGTGTGTGTGAGTGTGGTGTGTGTCCTCTTTCAATAGCTTCACCTTGTGGTGTTGTGTTCAACCAAAAAAAACTCTCAGCATAAAATAATGCAATCACACTTCCTTTGTAACATGACCTATAGTTAGAGAAACCCACTAATGTTAGAAAACAATAGACCATTTTGATAGCCAAATTAGCTTCTATTATCTCGGTCCTGATAGTTGCACAGCTGAAAGGTGAAAAGTACGCATCACTACTGCAATATAATCCGATGGTCCTGATGAGGTACCCTCCCCGCTGATTGATTTAAAGAAATTTGAGAAGAAGCGGGAACCCATGTGAGGTACATTGGGGAATCTCTTCTTTCTCCAAATGAAGGAAACAAATGAAGTAAGGTTTTTATTATAATTATCTTCTTTCTCCAAGACCATAGAAGTAGAATTCTAATTTGGATACTCTTCTTTCTCCACATGAACGAAAGTAAGAGAACTTTGACATGATCAATCATCCCAAGTAAATCCCTTAATTTAGCTCGGGATCAAGTAGAGAAGAAGCATTAATCAATGTGAAAAGAAACATATGCATACATGAACCAAAGGAGATTGATTCTGAGTTTCAATCTCGGCATCTCGAACTTCATAACAGCTTTCCAACACTAAGCTCTTAAGCTGTTGATTACAAATCTTATTCATCCAATCATAACACAAATCATATAGAGCGAATAAAAACTAACTCAAAACAGTAATCAAGACTCACCAATAGTAGGAATCGTAGTGACAATCTCTCCAAGCTTCAGCTTCTACAAGATGGTAGTCTTACCAGCGGCGTCAAGACCTACCATAGGCATCTCTTTCTTGGCAAAAAGCCGGCTGAAAAGCTTCGTAAAATTCAGTGTGAATCCCTCCGTATCCAGGAATAAAAAGACAATTATATCAGCAAACTAAAATTCCAACACAAAGACATCACCACCAAAACATTAATCCGGTGTTCATCTCCTGTTAAGGTAAACAATAAATTTCAAATAAAGATCCAAGTAGTGGAATCCTTTTGCCTTGTCCCTTGCTTTCTCACCAACCTCCCTCGCCTGCTCAACAATAGAATCCCTGTATTCACCCACCTTCGACAGCCCTCTTTCACTTCTTTGAAGCATCATCTATTTATAAGGACTTTCTAACAGAGTCCTATCCCTATCAACTCTCTACTAATAGAGAGTACTTGTCAAAAAGAAAAACAATTCTGTTAATTCTAATATAATATCATTATAATATATAGTTGGGACTAAATTTTCCACACTGATTCCACAAAATCCGCCGAATCAGTGGCTTAGAAGAGAGTCCACTGATCAGATGGTTAGGCTGATCTCTGGACTAAGGTGATTACTTACCTGCATACTGCTGGCAATGCTTCGGGGCTGAGAAGTTCAGGAGACAGCATAGCCAATGCTCAACGTGTCTCTCCAATTAGCAGCTCTTGTTTTGTAAAAGATGGAAATTGCTACTGAATCTCACTATTCTCAGTCGAATATATAACTCTCTTCACCTCATCATCTTGCTCGTTGAACCTGAGTACCCCTTCAATCGTCTCCTCCAAAACAGTTAAAAGGAACCCCATTATTCACTACTTGAAAGAAACCCCACGTCTCTGATGCCCTTCCGATTTGATCGACAATCTCCTTATGAAGATCATCTTTATCGACGCCGGCAAGGCCTATGACCGGCACGTCGAAGTGGGTCTGATGAGAATTTAATTTTTCTTCAAACAAAAACAAGAAGAGATAGGGAGAAAGTTTTGTTTGAAAAGGAGTTCGTTTGGAGAAGGGAGTGCTCTACGTTGATCAATGAATTCTAAATAAACTATACTTCTTTATTAAAGTTTTTAATTTTGATTATTAACCTAATTAAAGTTTGGTTATACTCTAATAAATTTAATTAAAAGGTATTTACGTTCAAATAAAGTTTTGCATACTCCTTGTACTTTTATTAGTAGAATGATATACAAGCTAATTAAGCTCGAGACAAGTTTGAACACCTACTATGTGGCTCAGTATTAAACCTAGGTTTGATGTTTGTCTCCAAAGTGAGAACAAGACTATTCAACCCAATCCATTAGACTAAGCTTCTCAAACCAGTCCATCGGGATAGACAACTCAAATGTTGGATATTTTAAAGAAAAATTTGGTGTTTTGAAAACAAAGTGTTTTATTTTTGGAAATTGTTTTTTCAAAGCAAAATGTTTAGTCTCACATTGGAAAACTACCAATATTTTGACAAGTATATATAAGGTAGTGTTGGAAGAAGGCTTGGGCCTTCAGGGGCATTGAAATTTATTACCCATACCCACTATGCTATCATGCAACCATTATGCCAAACCACACATGTAGAGCCCTGGAATTTCGGTTCACTGTGCTATAAATAGTGTTAGCGAATAGTGCCCTTGTATGGTGTGTGTAAAGGCTTAGAGCCTTCCATCTTGTTCTTGGTTGTATGGTGAGCCAAGTAAGTATTTTAAGTATGTGTGTTAAGGCTCAAAAAGAGAGTATGAGTAGACTTTAAGTGGGTAAAAGTCAAGGGTATAAAATACCCTAAGTGCTTAAAGGGTCATAAGTAAATAGTGCGGTGAATAGTGATGTGAATAGTGCTTGTGAGGCTCAAAGTTCTCTATGTGCTTGCGAATTAGGTGAAGAGTTTATTAAGTCAATTAGTATAGGTTTTATGGTGTGTGAGGGTACTAAAGAACCATCCTTGATGTTATGGGTGTTAAAATAAAAAGGGTAAATGTTCCAAGTGTCAAGAGGGTGAATGTCTTACCATAACCACAACTTGTGGGATCTATAGTTTTGTCGTATCTCATCGAAATCAAGTGATTATTGAACCATTGGAAAGGTATTGAACCCCTCTTTAAACTTCATGTTTATCACTTTTCCAGATTATGATTAGAAGTTAAGTCATATGTGGGATTTCCGAATGGTGGTCTGCTGTTAGTTCAGCAGTCATGTTGGACTAGTCCACTTGTGGGCCCATTTGGACCACTCAAATCTTAGAATTGGGATCGTTCAAAACATGAAAGTTGTTGCCTTTTCAAAGACGAATCAAACGAAAGTTGAATCGTCAAAATCGGAGCACCGAGTCAAAAGTTATGGCCAAAATACTGAAGTGTGTTATGCAGCACCAGTCAATACCGAGAGCTTGGTCCACTACCGGTAGATCGGTCAAAACCAACGATCGATCCGTCCACTACCGGCAGATCAGTCATCTATCAGTCCTACGCTGATTTTCTTCATTAAGGGTTTTTAAGTCTTTAACCACCACCCCTTTGCCTATAAAAGGCCCAACTCATGCCTTAGGGTTTTAGAAACCCTTAGAGCATAATTTTTAGAGAGATTTGAGAGGAGAAGGAGGAAAGCTAGGGTTCGCACAAGCTTGAAGAAGAAGATCAAATCTTCTATTCTTTGATGTTTTTCAACAAAGAACTCAAGGTTCTCACTTGTTCAAAGCCTTTGGAATCAAATTCATTGATTTCACCAAAGTAGAACATTCTACTAACTTGCCTAGCTATATTTCATTGATGTGTACTTTGTTTTCTATGGTTTAAACAAAGGGTTTTGATGAAAGTTAGGATGTTTTGGCCATATTTGTAATTCCTATACTATAAGCAAGATTCAAAGCATGATTTAGATAGGATCAATTGTAGATACACTCTACTACTTACCATGTATTATTCCTCTTAAGAAAAACCATGATTGAAGTATGTTCTTGGGTTGATGGATGTTGATTTTATACTTAGATATAAACTAGTTCTATGAATATGATGTTATGTCTACAAGGTTCCTAAATCCACATGATGCTCACACGTACTATATGCACTCTATGTTCACAAATGTTGCATGATTAGATGATTTCTCACAAGAAAAGTGTTCTATCAAGTTCATAAGTTAAGATTGTGGCTCAAAAGGGGTTTTTGTTCTAAGTTAAGGTTTCCAAGTATGGTTTTGCTAAAAGAGGTTTTTCTCAAAAGTGGATTCGCTCAAAGAATGATTTTCCGGATTCAAGGGCTTAGGCCTGGCTTGTAAAGTATCGCTTTGATTTTGACTCAAGGGAGTTTACCTCCTGGCTTGTAAAGTATCGCTTTGATTTTTGTACTCAAGGGAGTTTACCTCCTGGCTTGTAAAGTATCGCTTTGATTTCGACTCAAGGGAGTTTACCTCCTGGCTTATAAAGTATCGCTTTGATTTTCGTACTCAAGGGAGTTTACCTCCTGGCTTGTAAAGTATCGCTTTGATTTTCGTACTCAAGGGAGTTTACCTCCTGGCTTGTAAAGTATCGCTTTGATTTCGACTCAAGGGAGTTTACCTCCTGGCTTGTAAAGTATCGCTTTGATTTTTGTACTCAAGGGAGTTTACCTCCTTGCTTGTAAAGTATCGCTTTGTTTTGAACTTAAGGGTGTTCTTAAGGGACCGCCTTGCTTGTAAAGTATCGTTTTCGTTTTGAACTCAAGGGAGTCTATCTCCTAGCTTGTAAAGTGTCGCTTTGTTATCAGTCTTATGGATCACTCTAAGTATTGGAATTGTTATGGTTTAAAGAATATGGTTAGTGAAATGATCAATGATATGTACCTTGTAAAGAAATGCTCACATGATATATGTTTTATGAACTGCTCTAAGTCATATGCTTGTTACGCTTCGCTCTTGTCTGTTTTACTCTGATAAATGCCCAGGCTATCATTGATAATTATGGTAATCCTATTTAGTAGTTTGTATACACTGAGTATTCCACGCTCAGCCAAATTGTTGACTTCGGTAGGTACTGTGGATGCACACGCTTCTGAGCCCTGGATAGAGAAGGAGTACTACGAGCCAGAGCCTGCCATGGATCATCACCAGGATGATGGAGCTCTAGATAGGAGGCCCTATCTAGACTATTATTGAGGGATGTGAGGAAGAGGGTTGTGTATTTTGAAAGTGGGGAATGTCCACTTTAGACTTTACATTTTGTATAAACTGTTGGTTTAGACTTAGAATACAAATTGCAGGTTTATGTATAAAAAAATTTTCAGTTCCACTTTTAGTATGCCTTGTATGCTCTTGCAGGTTGATATGTTTGCCTTATGTGTCATAACAGGATGGTGTGACACGGCGGTCATGTGCCTAAAGTATCCCTAACTCCTAGGGGGTATTTTGGGTCGTGACAGACTTGGTATCAGAGCTTAGGCATTAGACCATAGGGACTGAAGGTTGTTCTTTGAGTTAACTTAGAACTTAGATGAATTCTACCTGATAGGTTGATACTAAGACCAGATTGGTATCAATACTTAGGGATTTGAACCCTAGGGATTAGAATTTTCTTCGAGGTAAACATATCTCCTCGAAGTTGAGTTTGTTCTCGTTGTAGGTTGAGATAGCAACATAGTGGGTATCAAGCTAAGGGAATTCGATTTCCTTGGGCTAGTTTGTCTTCTAAATGGAGTGGGAATTTGGGGATTGTATTCCAAGTGTAGACTAATATTTAGTCTTAGTCTTAAATCGGTTAATGTCTTAACCAGATATGAGAACTTAGCATCGCTAGGAAACCAAATTGTATGATTATACTATTATGTGTATACCTTGATGTATACTATGCGCTTATTTTGGCAAGATATGCTCATTGAATGGCTATATTCGAAGAGCTTGTCTTCTGTTAGACTTATGCCGTGTTATTGCTCTCAGGACTATCATCATAAGATGCAGTAATCAAAGAAGTAGGAACCTAGTGTCAAATTCTACGATGATTGTAAAACATGTGATTATACGACTGTATGTGCAATATATTGTGATGTATGAACATATGTGTGCTTAATGTAAAATAAGAACATAGTTAGGTATTGTACTTAGGAGCCTTATTGATAAGCGAGTGCCTAGCCATGTGTTGTTCATCAAGAGATTAGTATGTTTTTTTTTACTAGGGAGTTGTATTCCAAATCTAGACTGATTAGTCAGTCTTATTCAAACAAGTTAATGTTTCAACCGAACCTCATGTCTTAGCTTCACTAGGAACTTTATGTACGTATACTTCCTCGTGCGTGTATAAATGCTCATATGTGTACTATACCCTAGAGTGTGAGCTATCAACTGTGAAATGACTTGTTGATACTCCAGTTTCCAAGATAGACTCATGTTTTGCTATTGTTCTTCGGATTATTATCATGGGGCATAGTTGAACAAGTTATAAATCTGGTTGGACATGACTTGTTTCAAAATCAGTGAGTGATTTGGAATTTGTGTGCGTGTGCAGGGATGTCGAGGATGTATAGAATTCCCACTAAGCAAGACTGGGAGATTTATGAGAGAATGAGAGTCACATTGATGCGACGTTATCCGGAGTGGATCGGTCTATCTCAACAGATTATGAAGGCCATTACTCCTAAGGCCATCTGGATAAACCCTAATGGAACTGCCTGGGTATCTTTGCCTCCGAAGAGGCTTACGGCTCAAGAATACCGTGAGATTTTGAACACCCGTAAGCAAGCCAAGAAGAAGTTGACAGGGGAGGGTAGGACATCCCAAGAGGAAGCTGGGAGTAGTTCGTCCACCTCGACTGAGGTGTAGATGCTCGTGTTTTTGTATGGGGTCATGAAGGGAGACTGTAGCGCATCTATATCATTTTGGAATATAAGAGATGCTCTAGTCGGTCTTTGACCAGTTGGTTTATCTTTGGTAGGGTACAGTGTTTATGATGTTTTGTGTTATTGTGATGTAAATGGTTTGGACATTGTAAATAGTAAATATGAAATGAATGAAATGGATCTTTTGGATGTCAAACCTTATATTCTATGGGTGCTGCTATACATTGCTTGACTTAGTCATGTATAATGAATTAAGGGAAAAGTATCATCGCTTGAGTGCGTATCATTCTAATTTCGAGAAAGAAATTATTATAAGGGAGGGAGGATGTAGAGCCCCGGAATTTCGGTTCACTGTGCTATGAATAGTGTCAGTGAATAGTGCCCTTGTATGGTGTGTGTAAAGGCTTAGAGCCTTCCATCTTGTTCTTGGTTGTATGGTGAGCCAAGTATTTTAAGTATGTGTGTTGAGGCTCAAAAAGGGAGTATGAGTAGACTCTAAGTGGGTAAAAGTCAAGGGTATAAAATACCCTAAGTGCTTAAAGGGTCATAAGTAAATAGTGCGGTGAATAGTGAATAGTGATGTGAATAGTGCTTGTGAGGCTCAAAGTTCTCTATGTGCTTGCGAATTAGGTGAGGAGCTTATTAAGTCAATTAGTATAGGTTTTATGGTGTGTGAGGGTACTAAAGAACCATCCTTGATCTTATGGGTGTTAAAATAAAAAGGGGAAAGGTTCTAAGTGTCAAGAGGGTGGATGTCTTACCATAACCTCAACTTGTGGGATCTATAGTTTCGTCGTATCTCATCAAAATCAAGTGATTATTAAATCATTGGAAAGGTATTGAACCCCTCTTTAAACTTCATGTGTATCACTTTTCCAGATTATGATTAGAAGATAAGTCAAATGTGGGATTTCCGAATGGTGGTCTGCTGTTTGTTCAGCAGTCATGTTGGACCAGTCCACTTGTGGGCCCATTTGGACAACTCAAATCTCAGAATTGGGATTTGTACAAAACATAAAAGTTGTTCCCCTTTCAAAGAAGAATCCAACACAAGTTGAATCGTCAAAATCGGAGCACCGAGTCAAAGGTTATGCCTACAACGTGCCTTAGGGTCTTAGAAACCCTTAGAACATAATTTTTAGAGAGATTTGAGAGGAGAAGAAGGAGGAAAGCTAGGGTTTGCACAAGCTTGAAGAAGAAGATCAAATCTTCCCTTCTTTGGTGTTTTTCAACAAAGAACTTGTAGAGCCCCAAATTTTTCACATGCACTGTTCATGTGAGTAGGGTTGTGAATAGCATTATGAACAGTGTCAATTCAAGGGAGTTCATAGCATCCGGGCCTCCTATGCATATGGGTTGTGCCCATGGGTTACCTTATTTGGTTTAAGAACCTAGGATTATGAGTTATAAGAATGGAGTAGGGGTTGGATTCAAGGTAGATGGAATATGGAAATAAGCCAAGGGTCTAGAGGTGTAGAGCCCCGGACTTTTTCACATTTAATGCATGACACTTTCGTTGCCATTTTGCCTTTAAAGATGTATAATTAATAAATAAGGAAAAAATTGGAAATTCCAAAACGTCAGAAATGTTCATTTTCGAAGTACGAACCCAACACAAGTTGAATCGTCAAAATCGGACGAACGAGTCAAAACTTATGGCCAAAACAGTTTGGACCTGCAGAGCACCGATCGCTCGGTCCATGGAGCGATCGATCGGTCCAAAACCGATCGCTTGGAGGCTATCGACTGGTCAAGATTTTTGTATGGGAAAATTTTCCAGAGAGTGAAATTTTAACCGATCGCTCGGTTATGAAACCGATCGATCGGTAGGCAACCGATCGATCGGTCATTAACACCGATCGCTCGGTACTCGCGTTTTTGCAGAAATTTCAGTAAGGGTATTATGGTCTTTTGGTCGGTTTACTCTTACCTTAAGAGTCTTGCCCGAGCCTTTAGGGCATCATTCGACACTTAGAGAGTTTGAGAGAATAGGAGAAAGGGGAGAAGGCGATTCCAACCTAGGGCTTGTCCTTGGAAGAGAAATCAAAGGGTTTTGAGACCCTAGATTACTTCAAGCTCGGCTCTTCTCCAAGATCACGGCTCAAACACTCGTGGAGAGCATTCTCCAAGCTAGGGCAGCAGCTACACGATCGTTTTGGAAAGGGGTTTCTCCCCTCATTGTTCAAGGTCGGTACTTCTTGCTACCCTCCTAGTTATAGTTCCTCTTTTCCCTTTATTTCCCTTTGTTTTCCTTTATTTACACATGTGCTATGAGATGGATGGTTGTGAATGGTGAATCGAGATGGAATGGGCGATTGGATGCCAATGGTTGTGTTGTGATGATTAAAATGGGGAGGGCATTGTTCCAATAATGAACATACATGCATGATTTGAGTAAAATCCATCTAGAAAAGCATGTTGTAGGGTAAATCAATAATGAACACACCATGTTTGATGAAATGCCAAGATGAATGAAAAGAATAATAAATAAAGAAAATGCATGCTTAAACATTTATGGAAATTGCTAAGGTTATGATAGTGTATTTTCACGTTTTTCCTAAATTGTTTAATTGTTACTTGTATATATGGTAATGTGCAATGTATTGTGAATTCCCCAAAATGTCATATTTAATTTCCATCGTAAGTGTGTCAACGATTACACGAGCACGGCATGAAACGACGTGATTTACCGATGTTTTCAAGGACAAGACGTAGAGGTGGGGCATATCCTACGATATGTTTCACTTCGCTTTTGGCAAGGACAAGATGATCATGCATTGCATAGGGAAGGGTCTCTCATCCCATCGCATTACACGCATGGCATGGCATCGCATTACACGCATGGCATGGCATCGCATTACACGCATGGCATAGTATCTCATGACACTCAAGGCATGGCATGACACGCATGGATGCTAGTTGCGATGGGCTATGAATGGCAACTAGGCATACACATTTCGCATGGATGCTAGTTGCGACGGGCTATGAACGGCAACTAGGAATACACATTTCGCATGGATGATAGTTGCGACGGACTATGAACGGCAACTAGGCATATCATTCAGCATATAGGATACTAGTTGCGACGGACTATGAACGGCAACTAGGCATATCATTCAGCATATAGGATACTAGTTGCGATGGGCTATGAACGACAACTAGGCATGTGAACATGTTTAAATTCTGAATAAGCAAGCATGATACACGCATGACACGCATAGCATGACATGGCACGCATGATACAAGCATGACAAGCATGACACGGTAAATAAGTTCCCAATTACGCGAAGGGTATTTTAAGTCAAGTCAAGTGCATGGTGTTTTTCAAGGATTTTATCGGCTTTTCATGAACTGCAAGCATGATTATGAATTTCCTTATTTATTTGTATGATATTAACTGTTCCTGATTCATATATATATCTATATTGTTTCCTGGGTATGCATTGCTATCTCTTGCTATAACTGTTGGTTAGTATTTAGTACCCGCTGAGTATTCCATGCTCAGCCGTACTTCTTATGTCGGCAGGTTCTGAGGGAGCTGTTGCTCCATTTGATGTTTGTGCTCCTGGTCCATGGTTGGAGGAGGAGTACGTCGAGGAGCCTTTGGAGGAACCTCCCGTAGAGGGTTATCAGTAGGTGGTGTTAGATTCTGAGTGGATTAGCTGTGGGTGAGCATGAGTGATTATATCCATGTATTTTGGCGGGCATGTCCGCACTTTCTTTGTTTTGATTTCTTTGTATTAAAACTTGGACCATGTGTATATACTTAGAGGTTTGTTAGACTTCCGCTGTGTCTTATAGTTATGCTTCCGCTGTTATCCTCTATTGTATATGCTCTGTGGGTGTTTTGCAGGTGGTTTGTCAAGCAAGTCATGATTTAGTCGTCCACGATTCACTCTAACTCATAGGGTGGGTTTTGGGTCGCGACAAGAGGAATGACTGAACATCCATCAAACTTGAGAGTAGTCTAGTTTTCTCACCCCTTATCAGAATTGAGTGTTAGCCTCAGGGTTACAACCATGAGTACCCCTAATAATTTTGATAATAACATAACAATGAAATGAAAATATTTGATACTAATGAAACCATGTAAGTGCGTGAACATTTCAGATTACATAAGTTGATAGTACTCCAATCATGAAAAAGGATGGAAATTATCCAAGAGAAAGTTCAACTCAATACAAGATGAAGATTCAAGAAGAGACCTTAGTCTAAGACAAGATCATTGAAGACAAAATGCAAAATCACAAGACCCAAGTCAAGCCAAGATTATCTCTCATTTTTCTAAATGTATTATTCTGAGAATGTATAGGACTTATGTAAAAAGTCCTCAAAAGAAAGGTGCAGTGAATAAGCTCAAGAACCATAGATTGACCATAGGAGCCTAGGACATCCTTTGAAATCAATTTAAATCCCTAATGAATCATAAAAATATGATAAAAAGATAGCTAATTGACCTAGGAAATCAATCAAATCCCTTCGGTCTGATCCTAGACTGAATTCAGAGTTTTTACTCTGAATTCGTCGATGAATTATCTGGGTAGATTGAATTCGGCGACGAAGTCATGACAGAATTTTTAAAACTCTATTCTGTCTCATGAATTCGTCGACGAAATCTTTGGTTGGGTTAAGATTCGGCGACGAAGTCGTTTTAGGATTTTTTGAAATTCAATTCTGTCTTTTGAATTCGGCGACGAACTCAAGTGGGAACTCCACTTCTTCGACGAAATCATGTCTGAAACAGAAAATTTTCTGTAACGACTAGTTTGCAACGGACCTAAAAGCATTTAATGCTTCCCCAACGGCACTATTGGATCAAATGCTATAAAAGGAGTTCATTTATGAACATATAACAACTCTTGATCACTAGAATAACTCCTATTGATCCCTCATTCATTGCTATTGATTTTCACTCACTCTCACACTTAGAAAATCTCCAAAAGTTTCTCTTGAGCTCATCAAGTCTACTTCCTTTGAGAGACTTTATTAAAGTTTGTATTTCACTCTTATCCAGCTCATTTAAGGAGCCTTCTATTCGAATTTCAATCCAAAACCTATTTATTGAGAGTAGTCAAGAATCCAGTATTCTTGCACTGAAGTTGTTGCTTCAGCAATATCAAGAGAGGGTTGTACTCTTGAAAGGTTTCAGCTCGGCCTAAAGGAGAGCTTGAAAGGTGATATCTCGACCTCTAAAGAGAGATTGTAAGGGTTTGGACTCCACCTGTGAAGGAGCCTGTACGATTAAGGAATCGTGGTGAATCCTCTAGCTGGAAGCTGAGGCGGGGAGTAGGCTGGTTTGCTGAACCTCGAGAAAAAATCTTGAGTTTGCACTCTTCTTATCTCTTCTCTCTCTTTTAATATTCCATTGTTTTATCTTATTGCATATTATACTCTATTCCGCTCTTTGAACTTGTAGTTCATACTTTTAATTTTTAAATATCTGCCTTAGACCCTATTCACCCCCCCTTAGGGTCATTACCTGGCCAACAATTGGTATCAGAGCCTAATACTCTAATTAGATCTAAACAATCTGAGTAATCAATTTTATTATGACAAACAATGTATTTGCAACAAGCCTAGGAGAAGGACAGTCCACCACTAGACCACCATTGTTTAATGAAGAAAATTATAACTATTGGAAAACTAGGATGATGTATTACATTCAAGCTCTAGATTATGAGTGTTGGAGAGTAATAGTCAATGACCCTCATCTTCCCACAAAAACTGTGGATGATGTCAGAATTCCTAAGGTAGAGGAAGAATGGAATGAAGCTGACATTAATCTCATTCAAATCAATGCTAAAGCTATTAGCAACCTCTACTGTGCTTTAAGTCCCCAAGAATTTAACAGAGTGTCTGGATGTGACTCTGCTAAAGAAATATGGGATAAACTGAAAGTCACCTATGAAGGGACTAATCAGGTTAAAGATGAAAATAGTAGCATGCTTGTTCACAAGTATGAATTATTTAAAATGGAAAAATAAGAATCTAGCGGTGATATGTTCACCAGATTTACTAACATTTTAAATGGTCTTAAATCTCTGGGTAAAGTGTATTCTAATGCAAAAAATATGAGAAAGATTTTAAGATCATTGTCCAATGATTGGACTCCAAAAGTAACAGCAATCCAAGAAGCTAAGGACCTCACCAAACTGCCTATGGATGAGCTGCTGGGATCTCTTATGACTCATGAAGTCATAATGAAGGATCAAATGCTTGATGAACCTAGAACCAAGAAAGGGCTGGCTCTCAAGTCTACTCAAGTTGAAATCAGTGATGAGGAAACCAGCAGTGATGATGAAGATATAGCCTTGATGGCAAGAACGTTCAAAAGGTTCCTCAAGCATAAGAAGAACTTCAAAAAGAAACCATACAAGAAGGAGTTCTCAAAAGAAGTGAACAAAGTTGAATCTAGCAAGAAGGAACCTCTCACCTGTTATGAATGTAAGAAGCCAGGCCACATAAGGACTGACTGCCCTCAACTTAAGAAAAGCCAAAAGTACAAGAAGAAGGCTATGATGACAACTTGGGATGACTTAGAGGGAAGCAAGTCGGAAGATTCAAGTGATGAAGAAGTAGCAAATCTATGCCTCATGGCAAATGAAGATGAGGTAACTTCTTCCCCAAATGATTCTCTCTCATATGATGAAATAAGAGAAGCATTTGATGAACTTTATACTGAATTTGGTAGAATAGCTAAATTAAACAAATCCTTTAAAAATGAAATCCACACTCTCTCACAATCATGTGAAACTCTACAAAAAGAGAAGAGTATGTTAGCCATTGAGAATGAGGAATTGAGTAAGAAATTAAATGATATTGAAAATGTTCCTCATAACTCACCATGTGAATGTGATAAGCTAAAAGATAAAGTCAAGGACTTGACTAATACTATCCTCACATTCACAAATGGTCAAAAGAACTTAGAAAGACTTTTAGGACAGCAAATATGTGTTTTTAACAAGGCTGGACTTGGTTATAATACTTTTTCAAAACAAAAAGATTATCAAAACTTTTTTACAAAACTAAGTAGTCACCAAACTCCACCATCTCCCTCATTTTATAATGGTAAAATAATTAGAAAAGTTTGGGTTCCAAAAGGAACATCTTCTATTTCAAAAACTAACCATAAAGGACCAAGAATGATATGGGTTCCCAAGGGAACTAATCCTCCAAAACCACAACCCAGATAATTTTGGGTACCATCCAAAACTGTTTGGGTATCAGGGGAAAAGTATCTTGGAGTTACTTGAATTGGATGTGTAGGTATGCTTCAAATCAAGAACTTCCAAGACAACATGGTTCTTGAATAGTGGATGCTCAAGGCATATGACCGGGAACAAGGAACTATTTGCATCAATCACTCCAAAGGATGGCGGTCATATGACATTTGGAGACAATGCTAAAGGGAAGATCATCGGCATAGGTAACATTGGTAAGAATAAATCTGTCTTTATAGAGAATGTACTACTCATTGATGGTCTTAAGCATAATCTCATAAGTATTAGTTAACTTTGTGATAAGAGATTAAATGTTTCATTTAAGTCAAATATGTGCATGATTAAGGATAAAGATAATCTAAATACTTTGTTTGTAGCACATAGGAATGAAAATGTTTATACCTTAGATTTTGATGAACTTAAATCTTAAAACATGATATGTTTTTCTGCTATAGATGAAGCAAGTTGTCTATGGCATAGGAGACTAGGACATACTAGTATTGATCTTTTGTCTAAACTCTCTAAAAATGAATTAGTTAAAGGATTACCTAAAACTAAATTTATCAAAGATAAAATCTGTGATGCTTGTCAACTTGGAAAACAAATAAAATCTTCATTTCAAACCAAGAAAATGATTTCTACCACTAGGCTCTTAGAACTTTTGCATATGGATCTTTTTGGTCCAAATGAAGTAGCTAGCCTAGCTGGAAAAACTTATGCTTTTGTTATAATGGATGATTTTTCAAGATACTCATGGGTACTATTTCTTTCTCATAAAAATGAAGCACCTTCTCTATTTAAAAAGTTTTGTAAAAGAGTTCAAAATGAAAAAGGTTATTCTATTAACAACATAAGAAGTGATAAAGGAGGAGAATTTAAAAATAAAGAACTTGAATCATTTTGTGATGAAAATGGTTTTAATCATAATTTTTCAGCATTTAGAACTCCACAACAGAATGATGTAGTAGAAAGAAAGAATAGATCTCTTCAAGAAATGGCTAGAACAATGCTTAATGAAAATAAGTTACCAAATTATTTTTGGGCTGAAGCCTTTAACACTTCATGCTATGTAATTAATAGAGTTGTTATAAGAAACAAATTAAATAAAACTCCCTATGAGCTATAAAATGGAAGAATCCCTAATATAAGTTATTTTAAGGTGTTCGGATGTAAATGCTTCATACTTAATGATAAACAACATCTTAAGAAATTTGATGCTAAATTTGTGGAAGGAATCTTCTGAGGATACTCTACTAATAGCAAAGCTTATAGAGTGTTTAATAAGAAATCATTAATTGTTGAAGAATTAATTCATATAGTTTTTGATGAATCAAATCCTTTCAAGAAAATCAATACTGATATGGATGATGAAATTGATAATCTTCCAAAAGCAATATCTAATTTAGAAATCAACAAAGAAAATAAAAATGATCAAGAAAAAGAAAAATCAAGTAACAACTCCATTGAAATAGATAATGAAGAAGAAATTGAAAATGAAGAATCCTATCAACTTCCTAAAGTTTGGAAATTAATAAAAGATCACCCTAAGAATCTAATAATTGGTAATATGAAATAAGGGGTTAAAACAAGAAGAAATCTAATGAACCTTGCTTTCCTAAGTCAAATTGAACCTAAAAATGCCTTAGAAGCTATTGAAGATGAATCGTGGGACATTGTTATGCAAGAAGAGTTAAATCAATTTGATAGAAATCAAGTTTGAGATCTAATACCTAGACCAAATGACAAATCTATTATTGGAACAAAATGGGTATTCAGAAATAAAAAGGATGAAAATGGGAATGTAGTTAAGAACAAAGCAAAGCTCAAGGTTACAACCAAGAAGAGGGGATAGATTATGATGAAATATTTGCCCCGGTTGCTAGACTAGAAGCTATAAGAATGTTACTTGCATTTGCTAGTCATAAAGAATTTAAACTATATCAAATGGATGTAAAAAGTGCATTTCTAAATGGGTATATCAATGAGAAAGTTTATGTAAATCAACCTCCTTGTTTTGAAAATCATAAATTCCTTAATCATGTATTTAAGCTAACTAAAACCTTATATGGATTAAAGCAAGCTCCAAGAGCTTGATATGATAGGCTAAGTAGCTTCTTAATTGAAAACGGATTCACAAGAGGTAAAATTGACACAACTTTATTCATAATGACCAAAAACGATGATATGTTAATAATTCAAATCTATGTAGATGACATCATATTTGGATCAACAAATGAATCTCTCTGTAGAATGTTTGCTAAAACAATGCAAAAATAATTTGAAATGAGTATGATGGGTGAATTAACATTTTTCTTAGGACTTCAAATCAAACAAACCAAACAAGGAACTTTCGTTAATCAAGCTAAATATACTAAAGAATTACTTAAAAAGTTTGGAATGGAAAACTCTAAAATAATGGATACTCCTATGAGTCCATCAACCAAACTTGATAAGGATGAAAAAGGAAAAAATATTGATGAAAAACTCTATAGAGGCATGATTGGAAGCCTTTTGTATCTCACTGCAAGCAGACCTGATATTATGTTCAGTGTTTGCATTTGTGCAATATTCCAATCCTGTCCAAAAGAATCTCACTTAACTGCTGTAAAAAGAATCTTTAGATACTTACTTGGAACAATTGATTTAGGCTTATGGTATTCAAAGGACACAAACTTAGATCTAATAAGCTATTCAGATGCAGACTTTGCTGGATGCAAGGTAGATAGAAAAAGTACTAATGAAACTTGTCACTTTTTAGGACATTCTCTTGTTTCATGGTTTAGTATGAAACAAAATTCAGTAGCCTTATCCACAGCTGAGGCTGAGTACATGGCAGCTGGACTTTGTTGCGCTCAAACTCTTTACATGAAACAACAACTAGAAGATTTTAAACTTATCTATACTAAAATTTCTATTAAGTGTGATAACACAATTGCTATTTGTATGACTAAGAATCCTATTCAACACTCAAGGACTAAACACATAGAAAAAAGATATCACTTTATTAGAGATCATGTGCAAAATAGAAATGTTATCTTGGAATTTGTTGATACTATTAATCAGCTTGCTGATATCTTTACCAAACCTCTACAATCTGACAGGTTCAGTGCTTTGAGAAGAGAATTGGGAATGACTAGTCTAAATGATCTAACTTAATCAAGATCAAAAGTAATCAAAAATTGAAATCTTTGATTTGATTTGCCTATAACTTGCTTGATTGTTTAATAGATTGATTTGAATACGTTATGATAATTTTTGATGTCTTGATGAATCTTTGACTTAAAGGAAAACAGGAAGAAAACTAAAGAGAAATCAATTCTTCATATTCAGAACTGAATTCGACGACGAATTCAATCTAGAATATGATTTCGGCGACGAATCTTTGGGAAATATAGAAAATAGAATGTTTTCTGTACCCATTTCGGCGACGAACCTGGATGAGTCTTCCATTTCTTCAACGAAGTCAATCCAAAATTAAACACATTAGGGCTCCTAACTCAATTTCGGCGACGAATTCAGGGACGAAACCCATTTCGGCGACGAATTGAGTTGTGTGTATAAATAGTAATCCCCAAAATCCAAACTTTTGCAAACCTAATCCTTCCCTCCAAAGTCCCTATTTCATTGCTTGAACACCCTTCTTTGTTCAAAGATCTAGCAAAACTTTTCAAATCTCTCAGAAAATGCCTCCTAGAATGAAGAATGCATCTGTGGAGCCACCAAAGAAGAAATCATGAACCGACAAAGCCGCCTCAAGTTCAACTCCAGTCACAGTAAAGTTCAAGGAAGCAAACTTCAAGAAATTATTTAAAGAAAAATTCCTATCTCGTTCCCCTCTGTACGGTAAAGTTGTTAATTTCATTAGTTTTGATGCCTATGGGCTTGAACCCATAAAAACTCTCTTTTCTGCCCTAAAATGGGATAAATTTCTTGAATCCAATGAACCCATGTTTCCTGAGTTAGTCAAACTCTTTTACACTCACTTCCATTTCAATCAATCCGAATCTCTTATTACCTCATTTGTTTTAGGTAAAAACATTTCTTTTCATTTAAATCAATTGCACTCAATTTTAAAAATCCCTCAGTGTACCCTTCAAACTTTTGTAAATGGTCAGTGGACCAGTCATGAAGGATTTGATGTGGTTGAAGCACTGAAAATAATGTGTATAAACCAAGATTTCACTTCTCCTTTTCAACCTAAGGTTAAAGATCTTACCCTCACTGCTAGACTGATTCATCACATAATCACTTATAACCTAGTTCCCAGGGCTGGTGGTAGGGAGTATCTCACCTACTTCGATGTATTCCTTTTGTGGTGCATCCTTACCTCCACACCCATTGATCTCTCCTACATCATTGTCCATTGTATGGATGATGCATTTAAGAGAAAATCAGGGTGTCTCCCTATTGGTCAGGCTCTGACTAAAATCTTTAAACACTTCAATGTTCCTTTAGCCTCTCAAATAGATATTGTCACCCCTGATGATTTCTCCATTTATAGCAAAGCAACCATTCAAAGAATGGGCTATATCTGGAATGACTCCCAGAAGGTTTGGACTCCCAAACCCTCTGTTTCTCAGTCCTCCTCCCTTCCCTCCAGTACTCCAGTTCCTATTCATACTCTATCTATACCTTTTTCTGCTCCTTCTTCATTTATTCCTTCCTCTTTATCTGCACCCACAGCAGAACTCCAGGCTGAGCAGCAGCCAGTACCAGAAGAGGATCCTGCAGATGAGCTTCAGGGTGAGCAGCACCCCAGAGATGAGTTGCCTCACTGGTCTGATTTCGTGGATGCCGGAGAGATTCCCGAGAGTTCTCATAGACAGGTGTCTCCTCATTTTGAGGACCCTGGTCAGTTCTATGAGGTGTCCAGTAGGCCAGTAGCTCAAGATGAGCAGTTGAACATCATGGCAGGGCAGATTGCCTCCATGTCTTCCATCTTGGAGTAGTTTCAGTTGGAAATGAGGATGAGCCAGCAGGCTTTTCAAGAGGAAATTAGAGCATCCCTGCTCTCCTTCATGACAGAGTCAAGGGAAAAGCTTACAGCCATTCAAATCGAATCAAGGGAAACTATTCAGAATCTCCATTCCTCTACTCTCTCCCGGTTTGCAGCTCTTGAGTCTGAGATGAGCAAACTCCCCAAGGCAGTCCAGTCTTCTCTTGCCACGGTGCATAATGATCTTAGAGAGTGTGCCAATGCCACCTACTCTGTCTTAGGGACAGTTAACATGGATACCTCAGTCACCAAAGATAGAGTTGACTCTATGTCTTCATTTCTTCATAGATTGGGGGCAGAACAATCCGAAAAAAGTATCCGAATGGAGAAGGTCACAAAGACTATCCAAGGAATTGTAGAATCATCAGCTCTTCAGTTGAAGACTCAAGGCAAGCTTCTTTTGGATATGGCAGAGCATGACTCCATAGCTGCCTTAATTACCTTACTGATGAGTTGAAGAAAATGAATCATTTTCTGGTGAGTCTGGCTAGTGGAGCCACTCCTTCTTAGCCTCCCTCTCAAGCTCCCTCTTCTTCCAAAGGCAAGAGACCAATGAAGGTAACCCCCTCCAACAGGGGTCAAGCTACTGATTCCCCTATCATCTCCCTTTCTTCCGACTCAGATTCCACCTCCTCTTCCTCAGACTCCCATGATGACTCCGATCCAGCTAAGCCATCAGAAGATGTCCTCTCAAAGGTTGTAGACCTCATCAAAAAGCAGAAAGCAGATGGGCTGTAATTTTTTAATTTATTTTTGATGTTGACATAGGGGGAGAAATATGAAATGTAATGAAAATTTAAATTTGATGATTGATAAATGAAATAACATTTGAACCATTTGAATTATGATGTTTTTTTTGCATCTTTGGCAGTACACACATAATATTTCTTTCGCTTATGCAATTCTATTCTTGTCTAGATCTAATATGTTGTGAACATAAATTAAAATTGAAACTTATCTTTGTGGAACTTTTCTTGGTACATGACCAGGGTGATATATCCTTTAACTCATCATAAATACGCATCTAAATTATAACTGTGATTATTTTTTACGAATGCATATGCGTAGGGGGAGCTTACCTCAAAGTTTTTATGAAAAACATGTCGTGAGGGGGAGCTCAACCCAATTTCATTACATTGTTATGTCATCATCAAAAAGGGGGAGATTGTTAGCCTCAGGGTTACAACCATGAGTACCCCTAATAATTTTGATAATAACATAATAATGAAATGAAAATATTTGGTATTAATGAAACCATGTAAGTGCGTGAACATTTCAGATTATATAAGTTGACAGTACTCCAATACAAGAGGAAGTTCAACTCAATACAAGATGAAGATTCAAGAAGAGACCTTAGTCCAAGATAAGACCATTGAAGACAAAATGCAAAATCACAAGACCCAAGTCAAGCCAAGATTATCTCTCATTTTTCTAAATGTATTATTCTGAGAATGTATAGGACTTATGTAAAAAGTCCTCAAAAGAAAGGTAAAGTGAATAAGCTCAAGAACCATAGATTGACCATAGGAGCCTAGGACATCCTTTGAAATCATTTCAAGGCCCTAATGAATCATAAAAATATGATAAAAAGATAACTAATTGACCTAGGAAATCAATCAAATCCCTTCGGTCTGATCCTAGACTGAATTCAGAGTTTTTACTCTGAATTCGTCGATGAATTATCTGGGTAGATTGAATTCGGCGATGAAGTCATGATATAATTTTAAAAACTCTATTCTATCTCATGAATTCATCGACGAAATCTTTGGTTGGGTTAATATTCGGCAACGAAGTCGTTTCAGGATTTTTTGAAATCCAATTTTGTCTTTTGAATTCGGCAACGAACTCAAGTGGGAACTCCACTTCGTCGACGAAATCATATCTGAAACAGAAGATTTTCTGTAACGGCTAGTTTGCAACAGACCTAAAAGCATTTAATACTTTCCCAACGGCACTATTGGATCAAATGCTATAAAGGAGTTCATTTATGAACATATAACAACTCTTGATCATTGCAATAACTCCTATTGATCCCTCATTCATTGTTATTGATGTTCACTCGCTCTCACACTTAGAAAATCCCCAAAAGTTTCTCTTGAGCTCATTCAAGTCTACTTTCTTTGAGAGACTTTATTAAAGTTTGTATTTCACTCTTATTCAGTTCAATTAGGGAGCCTTCTGTTCAAATTTCAATCCAAAACCTATTTATTGAGAATAGTCAAGAATCCAGTATTCTTGCACTGAAGTTGTTGCTTCAGCAATATCAAGAGAGGGTTGTACTCTTGAAAGGTTTCAGCTCGGCCTAAAGGAGAGCTTGAAAGGTGATATCTCGACCTCTAAAGAGAGATTGTAAGGGTTTGGACTCCACCTGTGAAGGAGCCTGTACGATTAAGGAATCGTGGTGAATCCTCTAGCTGGAAGCTGAGGCGGGGAGTAGGCTGGTTTGCTGAACCTCGAGAACAAATCTTGAGTTTACACTCTTCTTATCTCTTCTCTCTCTTTTAATATTCCATTGTTTTATCTTATTGCATATTATACTCTATTCCGCTCTTTGAACTTGTAGTTCATACTTTTAATTTTTAAAAATCTGCCTTAGGCCCTATTCACCCTCCCTTTAGGGTCATTACCTGGCCAACATTGAGTGATTCTTAAACCATTAGAACTGTATTGGAATCCTCTTCGAGATTCATGTTTAATGTTTTTCCATAATTTGAGTCTAAGCTAATTCAAATGTGGGTTTTCCGATATTTTTCTTCTGAAATTGCAGATCAGTCAACTTGTGAGCCCATTTTGACCTTTTAAAACTCAAAACTCTGATTTTTGTAAAATATCAAAGTTTTTCCTCTTTGAAATACGAATCCAACGCCAATTGAATCATTAAAATCGGATGATCGACTCAAAAGTTATGGTCAAAATACTAAAATAGGGTAAAATCTGTCGGAATCCGGAAAATAGGGCTGTGATCTATCGCAAATAAGTTGTGATTGATCGCAAAATGGTGCGATCTATCGTAGATTTCTGCGATCGATCGCATTCAGGCGAGTTTTTTGATTTCCCTTCAGGTCCAAGTGCGATAGATCGCACCAAAGGTGCGATCGAACGCACTCGCGCCCAGTTGGCTCTAAAAACCGAGTTCTTTGGGGGGTTTTGTGGGAACCTAAACCTAGAGAGGGATTGAGAGGGAGAAAGGGGAGGAAGGTTGGGGATATCCAAGAGGGATTTTGTGGAGATCAAGTGAAGCCCAAATCAAGGTAGGTCTTCCTCACCAAGCAAGGACTCTTCCATCTTCAAGTGGTGTTCTTCCTCAAGCAAGGAGATTCCAAAACAAGGGTTTCTTCAAGATCTAGCTTTGATCTCAAAGGTTAGCACACCCTCACTAGCTCACTTAGTAATAACCTAGTTTTCTTAAATTGAGAATGGTTGGAGCTTGTGTAAACCCAAATTTCTACTTTCAACTAATAATGCCCTAATTTATACAAGATAATTAAGTGGTGAATGAGATGTGGAGGCGATTGGATGCCATATGTTGTAATGTGTAGTGTGATGGAAAATGGAGGATGGAAATTTTACACATAACAAACACAGGTGTATTGTTGATGAAATGCATGAACTAAGAACTCAAATAAATGGGTCTAAATAAGTTGTATACCAAGTGTTTGATAAAATGTCTAAATGAGAATTTAAGGAATTAAATCAAGACTATGCATGCATGATTCATATGATTTTTCCTAATGAATGAATTTGACTAAATGCCCTACATAAGTTACCTATTTCCTCACATGTCTATGGAAGGATTTTAAATGCTACATGCTACGTCTTGATTTGTACATATCATCTTGATTACCACGCATAAGCACACAAGAGGAATAGAGTGAACCAAATCCAGACCATGGTATCATGATTTAGGGTTTTCCCCAATTGGGTAGTTCTTGATTAAATATAATATATGTCCCTTCAAATGCTCTATTTGATTTCATGAAGTCCCTCATGTCTAGGAAAATATAAGTGATGCTATTATGCTTTATTGTCTGATGTCAACATGATATCACCAAGGGTCACACACAAGTACACATGCATGAATGAATCAAGTCTTTGTGTATAAGTGTATGAAAAGAAAGAACCAAGAACAAGAAACGTGAATGTGAAACAAGTATGAATGTCAAGGGTAGGGCATATCCCTAGGATATGTCACACCTGGCTCACAAGAAAACAAGCATGAATATCAAGGGTAGGGCATATCCCTAGGATATGTCATACCTGGCTCACAAGTTAAGCAAGACAAGAAAACAAGAATAACATGAGGCTAATGTGTTCCGTTCCATCATAGTTCGGGCATTAGCTAAGCAAGTAAAATTACTAATGTGTTCCATTCCATCATAGTCTGGGCATTAATAAGCAAGGATGCTAATGTGTTCCGTTCCATTATAGTCCGAGCATTAGCAAAGTAAGGCAAGAGCTAGTATGACCGTCCAAGTCATAGTTCGGGTACTAGTTAAACAAGACAGTAGACTAACGTGTTCTGTTCCATTATAGTCCTGGCATTAGTCAAGCAAGATACTAATGTGTTCCGTTCAATCATAGTCCGGGCATTAGTAGGCAAAAATACTAGTGTGTTCCGTTCCACCATAGTCCGGGCACTAGTCAAGTTAAGCAAGGAGGCTAATGTGTTCCGGTCCATTATAGTCCGGGCATTAGTCAAGCAAGATACTAATGTGTTCCATTCAATCATAGTCCGGGCATTAGTAGGCAAAAATACTAGTGTGTTCCGTTCCACCATAGTCCGGGCACTAGTCAAGTCAAGCAAGGAGACTAAAGTGTTCCGTTCCATTATAGTCCGGGCATTAGTCTAGCAAGAATAACTAGTGTGTTCCGTTCCACCATAGTCCGGGCACTTTTCAAGTCAAGCAAGGAGACTAATGTGTTCCGTTCCATTATAGTCCGGGCATTAGTCAAGCAAGAATAACTAGTGTGTTCCGTTCCACCATAGTCCGGGCACTAGTCAAGTCAAGACACGAGGCTAATGTGTTCCGTTCCATTATAGTCCGGGCATTAGTCAAGCATGACAAGAACCTAGTATGTCCGTCCATTTCATAGTTTGAGTACTAGCTAAACAGGAACAAAACAAGGCATGTGTGATTCCCACGATACAAGAATAAGACAAGAATAAGTTGTAAATACGGCAAGCAAGTTTGGAAACCACAAAAAGTATTTTCAAGAATGAGTCATTACTTTTGAATACGAATTTACAATGCGTAAGTTAAAATATGATGGTTATGATTTACTTTACGTTGTTATGTCGTTTTAGCTGCCGCACTCTGATAATGTATCTTTGGGATGAACTGTATCTTGTATTACATATTAATGTTATTACTCTTGTTAGTTAGTAGCTTGTATTCGTTGAATATTCCATGCTCAGCCATACTTTTATGTCGGTAGGTACACTATACAACATATGGACTATGGTCCCTTGGACTGAAGCAGCTCAGGAAGAGCAGGAGGTTATACGGATGGTTAGCCAGATGTTAGGGTTGGCATGTGGCCATAGGTTGGGATGAGAGAGAGAAATGTATTTTTGGGATTTCGTTTTGGGGATTGTTCATGTGAGCTTGAGAGGGTAACTTAAGCATTTGCACCCTTGTGATTATTGTATTTTATCCAGTCATTGTTTTACGTTGACACTTGGAATTACATTTGTGTTAAAGAAAATTTTTCGGATCACTATTTGGCATGCCTTGCATACTGTTTGCAGGATTGATTAAGGTGAAGTCACGTCGCCAAAGTATCTTAACTCCTAGGGGGTATTTTGGGGCATTACAGAAGTGGTATCAGAGCTTAGGCTTTAGGTCTCTAGGGTCATTTAGAGTTCGGTACCACGACAAATACAAGGCATTAGGTCTAGGGAAAGAGTTGTATTCCAAGTGTGAACTAGTCATTAGACCTAATCTTAAACTGCTTAATGTCCTAAGTAGGAAATCAGTTAATACCTCCACCGAACGGAAGAACTTAGCTTCGCTCGGAATTTTTTCTTGTATATTAATATTATCTTATTGTATGCCTCGATGTATTATTATGTATGTATAAACATGAAATGATCGTTGAAATTGGGGACGAGATAAGTTGAGTTCCAAACTAGGCTCATGCTTTGCCATTGTTCTCAGGATTTGATCATGAGATGTGGCAATCGGGGTCGTGGATACCACACTAGGAGAGGTGGAGCATCTCCTCCTTCATTGGGGGATGAGCAACCTGACTTCACCCAAGTCTTGGGATCTATAGCAGAGACACTAGCGATGCTTGCAGCTAGGCAGCCCGCTACCCTCACTCTTGCTACCGCACATCATGCCACGGGGATAGAGGCATTTCGGAGGATGAGGCCCCCGGAATTTTATGGTGGCACAGACCCATTGGTTACAGAAGCATGGGTCAGGCAATTGGAGAAGTTTTTCTCCATCTTGATGCCTACGGAGGCAGAGAAGGTTGCATGGGCCGCCTTTATGATGGAAGGTGAGGCCGATCATTGGTGGAGATCCGCCATCAGAACGAGGGACTTGACTCGAGCGGGTCAAGAATGGACTTGGGAAGAATTCTTAGAGGTTTTCTACAAGAAATACTTCCCGGTAGGAGTTAAAGAAGAGAAAGAACTGGAGTTCATTACCTTGGAGCAGGGGAACATGACAGTGGCAGAATACGAAGCCAAGTTCTCCGAATTGTCAAGGTTCACCCCATATCTGATAGCCACAGAGGCAATGAAGGCCAGGAAATTTGAGAGGGGATTGCAGGCATACATTAAAGACCGGGTCTCCATGTTCCGGCATGAGACTTATGCCGAAGTTGTGGATAAGGCCCCAGTTGGCGGAAGCAAATGTTGAGGAATTCTACAAGAGGAGAGAATTGTTGAGAGGCCAATCCAGTGGCTCAACACAGCCAGAGAGGATGACCAGAATGACTCCATACCAGTCTTCTAGACATACGCATATGCAGAGTCCCCCTATTACACCCCAGGCTCCTCGCCCCATGACTACGCAAGTCACTCGACAAGTGCAATCTTCTTCATCCACGTTTGGGGTCTGTGCACATTGTGGAAGAAAGCATGCTGGGGATTGTTGGAAGCTCAAGGGTGGATGCTTCTACTGTGGTGATCAAGGCTACTTGATCAAGGGTTGTCCTCACCGCCCGCCTCCAGCTCAACCTCGAGGAAGCAAGCCTCAGTAGCTCTCACAGTCACCTTTCTAGGCGAGCTAGGGCAGAAGTTGCCATGTTGGGGTTGGATGCTCAAGCATCACAACATGTAGGGTGAAGTGCTTGGATGGAAATTTCTTTTGTAAAGGATGGTGTAATGTTGTATTTCAGTGTGTTGCCTATTTGTATAACCGTACTAAATTATGTAATGAATTTTTTTGCTTTTTGCAAACAAGAAAGTGCCTAGTCATGTGATTGGTTGATGAAGGACATGTCTTTTAGTGTAACTAGGCGACTGAGTTAAAGGTTAAGGGCAGGGAAGGTGTTTCCGCTTGATTTCGTACCGTCCAAATTTCGAGGATGAAATTTCTATAAGGGGGGGGGGGGGGGAGGATGTAGAGCCCCATATTTTTACATGCACTATTCATGTGAGTAGGGTTGTGAATAACATTATGAACAGTGTCAATTCAAGAGAGTTCATAGCATTTGGGCCTCCTATGCATATGGGTTGTGCCCATGGGTTACCTTAGTTGGTTTAAGAACCTAGGATTGTGAGTTATAAGAATGGAGTAGGGGTTGGATTCAAGGTAGATGGAATATGGAAATAAACCAAGGGTCTAGAGGAATGTCTGAACATCCCTCAAACTTGAGAGTAGTCTAGTTTTCTCACCCCTTATCAGAATTGAGTGATTCTTAAACCATTAGAACCATATTGGAATCCTCTTCAAGGTTCATGTTTAATGTTTTTCTATATTTTGAGTCTAAGCTAATTCAAAAGTGGGTTTTCTGATATTTTTCTGCTGAAATTGCAGATCAGTCCACTTGTGGGCCCATTTTGACATTTTAAAACTCCAAATTATGATTTTTGTAAAACATGAAAGTTATTCCTCATCAAATTATGAATCCAACACAAGTTAAATCGTCAAAATCAGATGATCAAGTCAAAAGTTATGGTCAAAATACTAAAATGAGGTAAAATCTGTCGGAATCCGGAAAATAGGGGTGCGATTTATCGCAAATAAGTTACGATCGATCACAAACTGGTGCAATCTATCGCAGATTTCTGCGATCGATCGCATTCAGGCGAGTTTTTTGATTTCCCATTAGGACCAAGTGCAATAGATCGGACTCGCGCCCAGTTGGCTCTAAAAACCGAGTTTTATGGGGTTTTGTGGGAACCTAAACCTAAAGAGGGATTGAGAGGGAGAAAGGAGAGGAAGATTGGGGATATCCAAGAGGGGTTTTGTGGAGATCAAGTGAAGCCCAAATCAAGGTGGGTCTTCCTCTCCTAGCAAGGACTCTTCCATCTTCAAGTGGTGTTCTTCCTCAAGCAAGGAGATTCCAAAACAAGGGTTTCTTCAAGATCTAGCTTTGATCTCAAAGGTTAGTACACCCTCACTAGCTCACTTAGTAATAACCTAGTTTTCTTAAATTGAGAATAGTTGGAGCTTGTGTAAACCCAAATTTCTACATTCAACTAATAATACCCTAATTTATACAAGATAATTAACTGGTGAATGGGATGTGGAATGTCGGATGTGGAGGCGATTGGATGCCATATGTTGTAATGTGTGGTGTGATGGAAAATGGAGGATGGGCATTTTATACATAACAAACACAAGTGTATTGTTGATGAAATGCATGAACTAAGAACTCAAATAAATGGGTCTAAATAAGTTGTATACCAAGTGTTTGATAAAATGTCTAAATGAGAATTTAAGGAATTAAATCAAGACTATACATGCATGATTCATATGATTTTTCCTAATGAGTGAATTTGACTAAATGCCCTACATAAGTTACCTATTTACTCACATGTCTATGCAAGGATTTTAAATGCTACATGCCACCTCTTGATTTGTACATATCATCATGATTACCACGCATAAGCACACAAGAGGAATAGAGTGAACCAAATCAAGACCATGGTATCATGATTTAGGGTTTTCCCCAATTGGGTAGCTCTTGATTAAATATAATATATGTCCCTTCAAATGCTGTATTTGATTTCATGAAGTCCCTCATGTCTAGGAAAATATAAGTGATGCTATTATGCTTTATTGTCTCATGTCAACATGATATCACCAAGGGTCACACACAAGTACACATGCATGAATGAATCAAGTCTTTGTGAATAAGTGTATGAAAAGAAAGAACCAAGAACAAGAAACGTGAATGGTGAAACAAGTATGAATGTCAAGGGTAGGGCATATACCTAGGATATGTCACACCTGGATCATAAGAAAACAAGCATGAATATCAAGGGTAGGGCATATCCCTAGGATATGTCATACCTGGCTCACAAGTTAAGCAAGACAAGAAAGCAAGAATAACATGAGGCTAATGTGTTCCGTTCCATCATAGTCCTGGCATTAGCTAAGCAAGTAAAATTACTAATGTGTTCCGTTCAATCATAGTCCGGGCATTAGTAAGCAAGGATGCTAATGTGTTCCGTTCCATTGTAGTCCGGGCATTAGCAAAGTAAGGCAAGAGCTAGTATGACCGTCTAAGTCATAGTTCGGGCACTAGTTAAACAAGACAGTAGGCTAATGTGTTCCGTTCCATTATAGTCCGGGCATTAGTCAAGCAAGATACTAATGTGTTCCGTTCAATCATAGTCCGGACATTAGTAGGCAAAAATACTAGTGTGTTCCGTTCCACCATAGTCCGGGCACTAGTCAAGTCAAGCAAGGAGGCTAATGTGTTCCATTCCATTATAGTCCGGGCATTAGTCAAGCAAGATACTAATGTGTTCCGTTCAATCATAGTCCGGGCATTAGTAGGCAAAAATACTAGTGTGTTCCATTCCACCATAGTCCGGGCACTTGTCAAGTCAAGCAAGGAGACTAATGTGTTCCGTTCCATTATAGTCCGGGCATTAGTCAAGCAAGATACTAATGTATTCCGTTCAATCATAGTCCGGGTATTAGTAGGCAAAAATACTAGTGTGTTTCGTTCCACCATAGTCCGGGCACTTGTCAAGTTAAGCAAGGAGACTAATGTGTTCCGTTCCATTATAGTCCGGGCATTAGTCAAGCAAGAATAACTAGTGTGTTTCGTTCCTCCATAGTCCGGGCACTAGTCAAGTTAAGACACGAGGCTAATGTGTTCCGTTCCATTATAGTCCGGGCATTAGTCAAGCATGACAAGAACCTAGTATGTCTGTCCATTTCATAGTTTGAGTACTAGCTAAACAGGAACAAAACAAGGCATGTGTGATTCCCACGATACAAGTATAAGACAAGAATAAGTTGTAAATACGGCAAGCAAGTTTTGGAAACCACAAAAAGTATTTTAAAGAATAAGTCATTACTTTTGAATACAAATTTACAATGCGTAAGTTAAAATATGATGTTCATGATTTACTTTACGTTGTTATGTTGTTTTAGCTTCCGCACTCTGATTATGTATCTTTTGGATGAACTGTATCTTGTATTACATATTAATGTTATTACTCTTGTTAGTTAGTAGCTTGTATTCGCTGAGTATTCCATGCTCAGCCGTACTTTTATGTCGGCAGGTACACTATACAACATATGGACTCTGGTCCCTTGGACTGAGGCAACTCAGGGAGAGCAGGAGGTTTTTTGGATGGTTAGCTAGATGTTAGGGTTGGCCTATGGCCATAGGTTGGGATGAGAGAGAGAGAGAGAGAAATGTATTTTTGGGATTTCCTTTTGGTGATTTTTCATGTGAGCTTGAGAGGGTAACTTAAGCATTTGTACCCTTGTGATTATTGTATTTTATCCAGTCATTGTTTTACGTTGACACTTGGAATTACATTTATGTTATAGAAAAATTTTCGGATCACTATTTGGCATGCCTTGCATACTCTTTTCTGGATTGATTAAGGTTAAGTCACGTCGCCAAAGTATCCTAACTCCTAGGGGGTATTTTGGGGCGTTACAGAACTCAAGGTTCTCACTTGTTCAAAGCCTTTGGAATCAAATTCATTGATTTCACCAAGGTAGAACACTCTACTAACTTGCCTTGCTATATTTCATTGATGTGTACTTTGTTTTCTGTGGTTTAAACAAAGGGTTTTGATGAAAGTTAGGATGTTTTGGCCATATTTGTAATTCCTATACTATAAGCAAGATTCAAAGCATGATTTGGATAAGATAAATTGTAGATACACTCTACTACTTACCATGTGTTATTCCTCTTAAGAAAAACCATGATTGAAGTATGTTATTGGGTTGATGGATGTTGATTTTATACTTAGATATAAACTAGTTCTATGAATATGATGTTATGTCTACAAGGTTCCTAAATCCACATGATGCTCACACGTACTATATGCACTCTATGTTCACAAATATCGCATGATTAGATGATTTCTCACAAGAAAAGTGTTCTATCAAGTTCATAAGTTAAGACTGTGGCTCAAAAGGGTTTTTGTTCTAAGTTAAGGTTTCCAAGTATGGTTTTGCTAAAAGAGGTTTTTCTCAAAAGTGGATTCGCTTAAAGAATGATTTTCCGGATTCAAGGGCTTAGGCCTGGCTTGTAAAGTATCGCTTTGATTTTGACTCAAGGGAGTTTACCTCCTGGCTTGTAAAGTATCGCTTTGATTTTTGTACTCAAGGGAGTTTACCTCCTGGCTTGTAAAGTATCGCTTTAATTTCGACTCAAGGGAGTTTACCTCCTGGCTTGTAAAGTATCGCTTTGATTTTCGTACTCAAGGGAGTTTACCTCCTGGCTTGTAAAGTATCGCTTTGATTTCGACTCAAGGGAGTTTACCTCCTGGCTTGTAAAGTATCGCTTTGATTTTTGTACTCAAGGGAGTTTACCTCCTTGCTTGTAAAGTATCGCTTTGTTTTGAACTTAAGGGTGTTCTTAAGGGACCGCCTTGCTTGTAAAGTATCGTTTTCGTTTTGAACTCAATGGAGTCTATCTCCTAGCTTGTAAAGTGTCGCTTTGTTATCAGTCTTATGGATCACTCTAAGTATTGGAATTGTTATGGTTTAAAGAATATGGTTAGTGAAATGATCAATGATATGTACCTTGTAAAGAAATGCTCACATGATATATGTTTTATGAACTGCTCTAAGTCATATGCTTGTTACGCTTCGCTCTTGTCTGTTTTACTCTGATAAATGCCCAGGCTATCGTTGTTAATTATGGTAATCCTATTTAGTAGTTTGTTTACACTGAGTATTCCACGCTTAGCCGAATTGTTGATTTCGGTAGGTACTGTGGATGCACACGCTCCTAAGCCCTGGATAGAGAAGGAGTACTAAGAGCTGGAGCCTGCCATGGATCATCACCAGGATGATGGAGCTCTAGATAGGAGGCCCTATCTAGACTATTATTGAGGGATGTGAGGCAGAGGGTTGTGTATTTTGAAAGTGGGGAATGTCCACTTTAGACTTTACATTTTGTATAAACTGTTGGTTTAGACTTAGAATACAAATTGCAGGTTTATGTATAAAGAAATTTTCAGTTCCACTTTTAGTATGCCTTGTATGCTCTTGCAGGTTGATATGTTTGCCTTATGTGTCATAACCGGATGGTGTGACATGGCGGTCATGTGCCTAAAGTATCCCTAACTCCTAGGGGGTATTTTGGGTCGTGACAACACACGCACGCGCCGTGCCGAGTCGAGTCGGTTGGGTTGGGTTATAAGATTCAAATGATTAATTTTTAATCCCTCTTGTTTAAACATTTTTTAATTAAACCCGAAACTGTTTTAAGTTTACAATATAATTTTTTTGTAATTGTTGGGTTAGTTGATGACTGTTGGGCTTTTTTCAAACTTTGTGCCTTTTTAAAAATGTGTCTTTACTCTTTAAATAAGAGTCTTTTTTGGTTTCAAGTCACTTCATTTTTTACTCTCATTCTCTGAGCAAATTCTGTAGGATTATGTGTGTGGAACAGACTTAGTACAATAAACTAACTCTGGTAAACAACATCCAAAGTAGTGTCCGTTGTACCTTGGAACTAATTCGTTGGGCCCATTTGCTGACCTTGTTGTGGGGACGAATACAATATTTCTGCTATTTCTAAAACTATTTCTCCAACAATTTTGAACTATATTCGATGACAACCAGAAATCAAGTACAACCTCATCCGAACCTTCCAAGGCTTGAGAACTTCGATGGAGCACACTTCAAACGATGGCAACTAGAAGATTCATTTCTTCCTTACTTCACTGAATGTTGTCTCTATTCTCACTACTGTTTATCCTACCACAACTGATGATTCCACCATTGAAGATATCTAGAAAAAACAAAAGTGGGAAGCAGACAATTATGCATCCGTGGTCACATCCTCAATTACTTGGCTGACTCCTTGTTTGATGTATACCAGTATACAAAGACAACAAATTAAAGAACTTTGGGAGGCACTGGAAAAGAAATACAATACAGAGGATGAAAGATATCGATCCTATCTTGTAAGTCAAATTTTGAATTATAAGATGACTGATGGAAAACTCATTCTTGAAAAGGTTCATGAGTTCCACATTATCATAAATAACCTCATTGTAGAAGGATCCATCTTCAAGGAATTCTTTCTTATGAAAGCGGTCATTGCAAAACTACCACTTTCATGGAAAAAATACCGGAAGAACCTTAAACATACTAAGGAAGAAATAGCTATGGATGATCTCCTCAAGCATCTTCGAATTGAGGAAGAGGCAAAGTTGAGGGATAAACTTGAGGAACAAACTGAATTGGTCTCCAGGGCGAACCTGGTTGAGAATGAAGAATCCGATAAGAAGAAACAAAAATTCAAACAATCCTTCCAACAAAAAGACAAGAAAGACAAGAAGAAGAATACTAAGGACAAAAAACCCAAGAAGGGGGCTTGCTACCATTGTAGGAAGCCCGGACACTTCAAAAGGGATTGCTGACATTTCAAGAAAAGTCAAACAAATATAGTTGAAGAGAAGTTTGCTACAATGCTTTCTGAAGTAAACCTTTTAGGAGATGAAAATGAATGCTGGTTTGATACAGGTGCTACTAGACATGTATGCAAAAATTATTCAATGTTTTCTTCCTATGAAAAGGTAACAGAAGATCAAGTTCTCTACATGAGAAACTCTTCTACGACAAAGATTGAAAGACATGGGAAGGTGGAAATGGACTTCACTTTAGGGAAGACAGTTACTCTTATACATGTACCCGAAGTCAGTAAGAATTTTGTATGAGTCAGCTTATTAGTAAAGCATGACTTTAAGTTAGTATTTGAGTCTGATAAATGTATTCTGTCTAGGAAAGGGAAATTTATTGGTAAAGGCTATGCCTTAAGAAGGTTGTTCAAAGCCAATATTAGCTATATTGAAATAAATGAAATTTCTGATTCTGCTTATATGGTTGATTCTTTTAATTTATGACATACTAGATTAGGACACATAAATTTTAGATATATGAAATCCATATCAAAATTAAAACTTGATTCCTTCAATTGAAAACTCAAATGTTGATAAATGTGAAATCTGCACTAAGACTAAATTAATTAGGAAGTCATTTAAATAGGTAGTAAGAAAGTCTAATGTTTTAGAATTAATACATTCTGATTTATGTGATTTCTCTAAAATTACTACAAGAGGAGAAAAAAGATATTTTATAACATTTATTGATGATTTTTTTAAATTCACTCAAGTATATTTAATACAAAATAAAAGTGAAGCTTTAGATAAGTTTAAAACTTATAAAGCATATGTAGAAAATCAATTAAATATCAAAATAAAAGGATTAAGATCCGATAGGGAGGAGAATAGATTTCTAATGAATTTAATACTTTCTATGAAAGCCAAGGAATTAGACATGAATTTACAACCCCTTAAACTCCTCAACAAAATGGAATTGTAGAAAGAAAAAATAGAACTCTAGCTAAAATGATCAATGTTAATTTATGCAATTTAAATCTTGGTTTAGACTTATGGGGTGAAACACTTTTAACTGCTATCCATGTACTAAAAAAAATTCCAAATAAGAATTTGGATAAAACCCTATTTGAAATGATGATGGGAAGAGCACCAAATTTACACTATCATAAAGTGTGGGGGGGGGGGGGGGGGGTGTAGGGCATTAGTAATACTGTCAAACACCCAACAATATCCTTCCAGGTCTTTACCTGGAACATGGAAACACTTAGAGTATTTCATACTCTTGTTGTTTTATCCCAAACACTCAACAACAATACTTAAACTAATTTAAACCATTTTTATTATTGCTCATAAACTAAATTACATAAATGGCCCTTTGCCTTCACAAGACTTACGCCCAAGGCACTATTCACAACATTGTGAACTTGGTTCCCTGGGTTCTACATTCACTCTTAGGGTATTTTATACCCTATGCTTTTATATACTTAGCGTATTATTAAACTCTTGTTTTGTGACATTTTCCCCAAATCAAGAACACATGAAAGGCTTTAGGCCTTTACATACACTAGGCAAGTGTACTATTCACATGAATAGTGAACCTAAATTCTGGGGCTCTACATCCTCCCCCCTTATAAGAATTTCGTCCGCGAAATTCAGATGAGACAAAAATCAAGCAGGGATACTTTTCCCCACACCTTACTATACTCTATCATAGACAACAACAATTTAAGCGATACATCAAGCCATGCATAACAGCACATAGAATTTATACGTAGCAGGATCTTACACCCATAACAACATATATCATATAGCAGTATACATTCATATATGATAACATTAACTGGGCGTACCTTGCACAACATCCTCAGATGCATGTGCGCCTTGCTCGAGTAAAGCAAAGACTATGTCCTGATTTGCCTGTCGAGGAGGCTGAGCGACTGGTGGCTAACCAGAGGCCTGAGGATACCTCTGCTAAGGAACCGACTTACCTAGGAGTATGAGAAGGCCCCTGATGTGTGGCCTGTCGAACTGGAGGCTTGCCCCCTGAGACTGGGTTGGCAGTGGTGGTCTACTCGGGTAATCCCTAAACATGTGGCCCTAGAGGTCACAATAGAAACACCCTCCTGAGAACTTCCAACAATCACCGGTGTGCTTCCTCCCGCAATGTCCACATAATCCAGGCCTAGAAGTAGAAGTGGCAAGTTGTGCAAACCATGTAGCCTATGTAGAAATCAGGTGAGGTGCCTGTGGGGCAAAAGGAGGCCTTTGAGCCTGCATAGGCTGAGAAGTCTGAAATGGAGCAATCTTGGCCCTCTTCTCTGGCGTTGCTGAGCTATTGGACTGTCCTTTGGACATTCCTTTTCTGAAGCCACTGTCCCTCCTCTTAAGGAACTCCGTAGAATTCATCTCTACAATCTTCTTCTTCCCCACAATATCCTTCTAGGTCTCTACCTGGAACATAGAAACCTTGTCCTGGATAAAAGATAGCAACCCATCCTCAAACTTTCTAACTCACATACTCTCTGTAGCGATTAATTGTGGAGCAAACCTCGATAATCCAACGAACTTCACCTCATACTCGGCTACGCTCGTTGTCCCTGTTAGAGAAGCACAAACTCTCTCACCTTCTGCTCCCTGATAAATCTGGGGAAGTACTGCTCATAGAATACATCTAAGAACTCTCCCCATGTCCAGGGTACCCTTGCCTTAGTGACATCCCTCTGTCTTTGGGTAGCTCTCCACCAATGTTCGGCTTCACCTTCCATCACGAAGGAAGCTCATTCGATGTACTGCTCATTGGTATAGTGGAGTGCCCTGAAGATCTTCTCTACCTGCATGATCCATGCCTTTGCAACCAGGGGATCCAAAGTCCCATAAAAAGTAGGAGACCGCAGTCTCCGAAAAGCCTCTAGTCTTGAGGTGTGATGCACCAAAGGAGGTACAGGGATAGCAGCAGTAGGCCTAACTACCAGTATAGCTAAGGTCTCTGCGATTGAACTAAGGGCTTGAGCAAAGTCGGGCTGCTCATAGTCGGCCGGAATCTCTCCCTCAGACCTTCTGGTCTGGTAACCTCTACATCGGTTGTCACATCTCATGATCAAGATCCTGAGAGCAATAGCAAAGCATAAGTCTAATAGAAGATAAGCTCTTTGAATATAGTCATTCAATAAGTATTTAGTGCTTTATATAAGCATCGTATACATCAGAGTATACACATAATAGTATAAGCATACCAAGAAAATCCTAGCGATGCTAAGTTCTCAACTCGGCTAATGAGTTAACCGGTTACATGATAAGACTAGATGACTAGTCTATACTTGGAATCTAAACTTCCTAGATCAAACTTAAGGACTTGCTTGATACCCATTATGTCACGGTATCAAACTCAAGTTAAGAAGTTCATCTGAGTTCTAAGTTCAACTCCGAGAACATGCTTCTGCTTAGAAGACGACTTAGCTCAAGGAAAACTAATCCCTAAGCTCTGATACCAACTCTATCATGACCCAAAATAACCCATAGGAGTTAAGGATACTTTAGCTCGTGACTGCTATGTCATTCCATCCTGTATGACACATAAGACATACATACCACCCTGTAAAAGTACACAAGGTATAATGTATAGCGGAAACAATTTATAATAAAACACTCCTATCATTAGGTTCAAGTCTGAACCAACAGAACATAACAAAATATGAAGTATGAAGTGGACAAGTCCTACTCTTAACATACACAAAATCTCCTCTTCTATCTCTCTCAGCAATAGTCTAGATAGGGCGACTTATCTAATGCTCCATCATCCTAGTGATGGACCATGGTAGGCTCTGACTCTTAGTACTCCTCTATCAAAGGCTCGGGAACACACTCATCAAAACCTGCCGAATATAACAACTTCAGCTGAGCATGGAATACTCAGCGTGTATACAACACTAGCTAATAATGTCATAATAAAATATGCCTTCATAACGGCAGTTCATCAAATACAAAGGCAATTCATTTCATATACACATGCAAATACTGTAACAATTTCGGAAATCCCTTCTCAATTTCATTGTGCATACATCTGGTACATATACTTCTTTTGCTTCTTTTTTATATGCTTTACTTTTTCTTTCATATCGTTTCACTTGCTTTACACATGGCTTTTTCATTTGGAATCAGATGACAATGCTTACCCTGCTTGTGGTAAGAGCCCACTGCCATCCTTCCAATACATATACTTTTACTTGGAATTAGAAGATAATGCTCACCCTGCTTGTGGTGACAACCCACTATCATCCTTCCAATACAATTGCTTTTACTTGGAATCAGAAGATAATGCTCAACCTACTTGTGATGAAAGCCCACTATCCTCCTTCCAATACATATGCTTGTTCATGGTTTTACTTGGAATCAGATGATAATGCTCACCCTGCTTATGGTGAGAGCCCACTATTATCCTTCAAATACAAATGTTTGCTTATCATCTTTTATCTTGCTTTTACAATACATGCACATATACAAAAGCTCGATCATGCATATACGGTGTCCATATACAATGGTGAGTGAACATGATAGGCAAATGTAAACACTTACATATGACACATGCTTTGTTCATCTCATCATCACATAACAATTACATATTTTAATATACTTGAATTCATCATCAATTACTTTTCTTTTCGTGGTTTTAATCATAGAAACCTCACATCAAGACTAGTAGGAATCCCTACTAGTTCACATCGAAGCACAAAGGCTTCCATCTTTGTTTTCCCCAAAACTTAGTCTTTTAATCATGCTTTTCATAACTGAAATTACCTAGGAGTAATACCCATTGCAGCACATTAAAATCATCACAAAAGCTAGTAGAAGTCCCTACTAGATCACATGGAGAACTCAAAGGTTTTCATCATGGTTTTCAAATGTAAATCATGGCATAAAAGCTAGTAGAATCACAACAAGCTAGCTAGTGAGGTGTTATACCTTGAAAGGAAGTTTTTACACTTCTGTAGGATAAGAAACAAGCTTGAGGAAGCTTGGCTAAAGCTTTGGGAAAAAATCTAGGTTTTTGAAACCCCTTCTCAAGAACATGCATATAAATTCCTTGGGGAATTTCCAAGCTTTGAAATCACCTTGGTGATGATTTTTGAGCCTTAGAACACCAAAGGAATGAAGCTTGAGCTTCTAGAATAAGGTTGGGACTTCACTTGAGCTCTGGCAAGAACGACTTGAAAGGAACATAGCTTTTCTTCTTCTTCTTCTTCTTCAATCTCTCTCTTAATTACATTCAAGGGTTTGGTAACCCTTACCCACGAAAATCAAACCCTATTTATAGCCTAAAGGTTGCCAAAAATCTAAAAATATCTTAGGAAAATATCCCCAAGGTCAGTGAAAAGTTACAGCTCATTACTAGGTGTTTTTGCCCATTTCTAGGTTGAATTCATCGCCAAAATTCGGCCCCCAACACAATTCGTCGACGAATTGGAACACTGACTTGGCTGGTTTTTCCTGCTTTGGTATTTCGACTATAACTTTTGACTTGCTTATCGGAATTTGACGATTCAACTTGAGTTGGACTAGTTATTTAAAGGGTAACAATTTTTTGTCTAATAGATTAATTTTAATTTTGAGTTCTTAATGGTCTAAATGGGCTCTAAAGCTGACTGGTCTGAATTGGTTGCAATAGACTCGTTTATGAAAATCTAACGTTTGACCAAACTTTAACTCAAAATCTGAAAAAGTGATAAACATGAACCTCGAAGAGAGCTTCGATATCTTTCCAAAAATTCAAGAATCATTCAATTCCAATCAGCGATGGGAATTCTAGAGCTCCTTAAAGTTGAGGGTATGTTTAGGCATCCCTCTTCTTCACAACTTTGATTATGCCTTGATCACATAAGAGGGTCTTTAGAACCTTGAACAAACACCCTTAGAGCATTTTTCATGCTCTTACCAGTGACCCTAACCCATTTCTAACACCATAGGAACACTCCACTATTTCCCTTACCCAAACACACCTACCAATACTTAGGGTCTTTCATACCCTTGACTTGGAAACACTTAGAGTCTTTCATACTCTTGTTGTTTCATCCCAAACACCTAACAACAATACTTAAACTAATTTAAACTATTCTTATTATTGCTCATAAACTAAAGTACATAAATGACCCTTGGCTTTCACAAGACTGGCGCCCAAGGCACTATTCATAGCACTATTCATTACACTATTCACAACATTGTGAACTTGGTTCCCGGGGTTCTACATTCACTCTTAGGGTACTTTATACCGTATGCTTTTATATACTTAGCGTATTATTAAACTCATGTTTCGAAACATTTTCCCCAAATCAAGAACACATGGAAGACTTTAGGCTTTACATACACTAGGCAAGTGTACTATTCACATAAACAGTGAACCTAAATTCTGGGGCTCTACAGCCGCTCATTGGATTGAAGAGGATTACCAAGAAAAAGAAGAAGCAGGTGATCCTTTCTAGAAGGACGCAAGGGACTGAGATAGTTACCATTATTATTAGTCTTTATTTCAGTTTTATTGAGATGGAAATTGTAATAGACTTATCATACTTTAGTTGGTGTTGCTTTATATTCTAGTTTGTTCATAGAGAGGACCATGATGGTTGGTCCAATTTCACAGTCATAGTTGCATTGGTCGGATGATATACGGGATGATTTGTTTATATATTGAAAAATTTATAGTTGCTATTTTGGGAGAAATGTTATCTTGTTATTGCCTTTTTGCTATTGAAGTCAAGCAATGAAAAATAATGTAGCGGGCCCAAAGTCCCATTATGACCAAGGTGGGGTTTTGGGGTCATTACACGATCGGTGCTTGACACCCTCACTGGAAAAATCCCCCATACAAAAAGTGCGATAAACCGATCGACCGGCCTGGGGAGAGGTCGACCGTTTACCTAGGGGTCCACCGGTCTTGGGAGCGGTCGACCAATTTGCCCCATTTTTGCTTGATTTGGTCATTTTTCACACTTGAAACTTAGAGTATTTTATATTATTTGCTTTGAGACTCTTAACACACGCATACAAACCCATCTTACTCTTTTCCTAAAACATTCAACACACACAAGCATGACACTTAGATTTTTTGGCAACCCTCATTGTCATTGATCAAAACACATAGAGTTACATGAAGATCCGGGGTCTACAGTAGTTCCGACCAAGTGGAAGGTTATCCCGTTCTTCTCTCTCAGTGTTATTCTCTTTCTCTAAGTTCTTTTTAGGGTTTCTTCTGCAAGCGGAGGTAGCTAGGGATTTAGGGTTTTTGGTTCTTGACTCTTGAGAGCTGCAAAAATGGGGGAGAAGTCGAGAAAAAGAAGAAAGGAGGAGGGTCATTACCAGAGAGTATACCATCAATCTCCATAAAAGCTTACATGGCTGGTAATGGCGATCTCCATTTCAGTCCTCTTTTTGGTTCATTAATGGGGTACATCTGTAAATCTGATCTAAGAATAAGATTCCTTGTTTCTCACTAGAAGTAATTTATTCACCTCATTGAGTATTTTGAATAACAGGCTTCTAATTTTTTTTTCTAGTCATTTACTAGGTGTGAAGAATTACGAAAAGTAGGAAAGCTTGTAGAAAATCTAGCCAATGCAATGAATGTCAATAACCAAAGGCTGGAAGAAATGAATTGAAAGTATCGAGAGATTTGTGCATCCCTAACTAGGTCGATGGAGGAGAGAGATAAAGGTACTCTTCTATTATTCTTCTCTCTCGGTTCTATTCTCTCTCCTGTTCTATCTCTCTCACTAGAGGGAGAAAAGGGGGTATTGTATTTTTTATAATAAAAAAAATAAGTTTTAGAGACGAAAATATTTCCGTTTTTACTTTTAGAGACGAAAATAATCTATCACTAACCCATTAATGACGCCAGCATCTGTGACGAACAATATTTCTATCACTAAAACTATTAGTGACAAAAACGATTATTAGTGACGGATTTTTTTTTGTCGATAGTCGGTAGATTTCTTGTAATATTTACTTAATGTCTAGAACTATATTATTCCATGGAGTGCAAAAGTTATACAAATAAGAAACTTTCAAGTTCCTCCAAAAATTTTAGATTTTTTAAGTTCCATAGATGTTAAACTCTAATTAATTGAACTCAATAAATCCAATATATCATCAAGTGAAAGGGTTAGAAAACTTCTCCTCTCTCTTTCCATACCCTTGCCTCTTGTTCCAAAATATTAATGTTCCAGACTTTTAAAGGTTCCATCAAAAGAACGGAACTTGAAAGATTACAGATCAAATGCATGAAGTAAGAACTCAGTTGATGCAATATGGAAAATAAAATTCTATTTATCGAGAAAAATTAGGGAGATAGGTTCCATCCAGCCAAACTCCCCATCTCCAATAATTTTTTTTACGGACAAAAATAGTAAAGAAAAAAATGGAAAAGAAATCAAGCTTTCTAATTTTGTGTTTCAATATTCATTTTTGTTATCTCATCAGGGTCGTTAACACCATGGATTTAGTTGGTAAAATCATTTGTAATCCTTATCAAGTGATCTCCTTAATGGACCCACTTAATTGTGGTAGGACCCATCATTCTTGAGTAGGCAAGGGGGAGGACGGGCACTTCCCATCTTCCTATGGCAAAAGGTTTACTCTAGTGCTCACCAGAGTATTCATCTGGTGAGCAACAGATCAACGGACGAAAAAAAGGGAAAAATATTTAAATGGGAAGAAGTCAAAAATGGGCAGGAAAAAAAAATGACTTATGATGAATTGGCCTTTTTTTCGTCCATTGATCTGTTGCTTACCAGAGGGATACTCTGGTGAGCACCAGAGTTAACCTTTTGCCTCTTCCTACATGTGACAAGAGGAAGTGTAAGTGATCTTCTAGAAACCCTTACAACTAACAACTAATCGAACTAACAACTAATCGAGGGCAATAGAGTGAGTGAGGATTGTAAAATCTGTCGGTGTGAGGCCCTCAAAGAAAACCAAAACAAAAACACAAGGAAATAAGAGCTTAAATCTGAGCCGGAGCTCCGCTTGAATAGGATAAGTGGAGCTGCCAATTTCAAATAGAAAACTAGTGGCACTTCTACAATTAGCTTAGAAGTAGATGCCATTTTGGTAAAGAGTTTCTATTTAATTACAAAACGGCCATTACATTTACTCTTAAGTTGGTAGCACTGCTTATCTTTCTCACAAGGAGCCCAACTCAATTTTAAAACTCTGGAAATTAAAAGGCCAACCATAACTCACACGAAAAAATAGAGGACCTACCTACCAAATCCAACTCTCTCTCTCTCTCTTTATCAAGATTGTTTCACAGCCAATCGGGATTGAACTCTGGGAGAATTCAATTGCACATACAAGTCCGCACGTGTCCTTTTTAAACCCTATTAACCATGATGAAAATTCATTATACCTTAGGTCCAACAATCTAACCTTGGTTTTTAGATATTCATTAAAAAAAAAAATTAACCCTAGGTTTAATTATTAAAAAAAAAAAAAACCAAGGTTTAAAGGACACGTGTTGAGTTGGGGGTGAGATTGAACTCTCCCTTGAGTTCAATTGCGATTGGCTATGATTAGTTCTCATCTTTCTCTCTCTAACCACTCGCCTTTCTCACCAACTAGGTCAAATACCTCACTTTTTCGCTTAGACTAGTTATAAAGTTACAAACCCCCTCCCTCCTGCCTCCTCTCTCTCTCTCGCTCTCTCTTCATGGGTCGTACTCCTTGTTGTGAGAAAGAGCACACCAACAAAGGCGCATGGAGCACAGAGGAAGACCAGCGCCTAATCAATTACATCAGAGCGAATGGAGAAGGCTGCTGGAGATCTCTCCCCAAAGCCGCAGGTAAGCTAATCTCAGAGAAATCAATCGAAACAAGTTTTTTTTTTTTCTGGGTCCCCTTTTGGTTGCTATATATGATTCTGGTTTGATCTTCTAGGTTTGCTCCGATGCGGAAAGAGTTGCAGACTTCGATGGATAAACTACCTCCGGCCTGATCTAAAAAGAGGGAATTTCACCGATCAAGAAGATGAACTTATCATCAAACTCCACAGCCTAGTTGGAAACAAGTAATCCCCATATTTTCTTTTATAAAAAAAATCTTCAATATCAGATGATCTTTGGGTTGGTTCTTGTTTATGAAATTTTGTTTTTTCAATATCAGATGGTCTCTCATTGCGGGACGCTTACCAGGAAGAACAGACAATGAGATCAAGAACTACTGGAACACTCACATCAAACGGAAGCTTCTTAGTCGAGGACTCGACCCTCAAACTCATCGTCCCCTCAAATCCGCCTCCACCAGTTCCTTCTCGGACGTCGGAAACTCTTCTTTGCCATCAACACCAGTGCCTGAAATTTCTGATCAGTTGAATAATGTTATCGATTATATTAACGGCAGCGACAATGGCAATGGCAACATTAAGGTCGTCACTGATTCTGGCGAAGAGGCAAACAGCAGTAGTGGCATGACCGAGGAACAAGAACAGCCACCACCACCACCACAACATTACCCAGAACCAGAAGAACTCAACCTCGAACTCTCCTTAAGTCTTCCATTTCCACAGCCAATCGAGACTCAACCCATCTGTATGTGTCGCCATTTAGGGTTCCAGAGCGGCCAAGCATGTAACTGCCAAACAATGGCGACGATGATAACTCCGAATGGGCTATATACATATTACAGGGGATTGGATTCATAGATATAGATACAGGATATATATCGTGTCAGAAATCCATCATCTCTTGTTGAAAAAGTTTAAAGGAATGTATTTTGAGTTTGAAAGATCAAATGCATCTTATTTTTGTTTACTTTGACTAAGGTGGTGTTTGGGTTGAATTATCATAACTGCTTGCTTTTTATCGTCTTTTAACTGCTTATGTTAGGAATTTAGGATTATGTTGAAATAATAAGCTTGGTTCGAGCCCCAATAAACTGATAATTGCTTATCAATTGGGTAGCAATCAAACATGAATATTATTCACCACAACCTTTAAATGTGACTACTCTCCAAAAAAAAAAAAAAAAAACTTTAAATGTGACTACATTAATATGAAAATATATTAAATTCTTTTTTAACTCTAGTTAAGAACTTTTACAACTTAGGGTTAATATTTTTGTTTTCTAAAAACGAAGGTTAAATTGATGAACCTTAAGGGTTAGTGAATCTTAATCACGGTTAATAGAGATCACATGTGTTGTTGGGTGCTTGAACTTGGGGAGAGTTTAATCACTATTGACTGATCCGATGTTGGCTTTGAAAGGGCTAAACCTAATTTCACCTTTTTTGAGTGTCATATCAATATTTTCCAAAACATAAGGAGAACATGTCTTAAGGGGGATTGGATTTGGTCTTGCCCTCCCAAGACCAAAACCTTCTTGCTTTTTTCCGGTGTCCGACATGTGGCGATAAAGGGAGAAATCATTTCATTTTCTCACCATTTTTTTGACTTCTTTCCGATTGATATCTTCTACCCTTTTTATCGTCGACCGTTTTGATCTTGCGAGACCAAGACAATCCAGTCTTAAGGGGCTTTAGATTCTCTCTGGTAGATGCCTTAAAAGTACTCTCGGGCTACCACAAATGAGGCGACACTTGGCTGGAGAAGTCATTTCATGTTCCCCATGATTTTGACTTCTCTGGCCATTATGCAACATGTGGCGAGAAACTGGTGAGAAAAGTAGGAGAGATATCAGGAGGGGAGAAGTCAAAATCATGGGGAGAAAATGAAATGACTTCTCCCCATTCTCCAGCCAAGTGTCGCCTCATTTGTGGTAGCCCGAGAGTACTTTTCTGGCACCTGCCAGAGAGAATCCGAAGCCGTCTTCAGGGGGATAGTGCTGGCATGCCAGATCGGAAAGGTGTTTTAGGGTGAGGGTTCAAACCGAAAATGAAAAACTATAATCCTAACTCCTAAAGCACCTTTGTGCTAAGACTTGTCCACCAATTTTGTCATGGGATCATCTCTAGCACCCACTCCCATAGTACCACATACCTCATGTACTTGTAGTATTGTGCATGCACAACAATGCGTGCAGGGTATGTGGCATCATGGGAGTAAGTGCTGGTGGTCTCCTCGCTATCACCAATCGGAGATGATCCCAAGTCTCCCCTTTTTAGGGTTTAAGAAATGAAAATGTACTAGAGCTAAGGTTTGGGCCCTATTGCATCCACCTTGATATGTACGGATTATTGTTCCAACAACTCATTTTCTGCTTAAGATTTTGAAATACACTATTTATTTTGAATTATATGCTCCATCCTAGCCACACAGTGGGGACTCCACGTTAAAGAACTATGCGTGTATGGTTAGAGAAATAACAGTAAAACACATACAGGGAGGCTAACATGATGGCTAGCTAGTGCTAGACTTGGCCAAGACACATTAGGAGAAATCTGATACACCGAAAACCTTCTCAGAGAAGTTGTAAGAAGGGTTAGAGACGATATTTTGGGGAACACTAGTCTTAGAATCGGTTGGCCGTAGTTACATGTGGCTGTGTGTGCGCGCGTGAGTGGTATGTGTTTTCCCTTCTATTACATGTAGCTTTGCCTTGTGGTATTGTTACCTTGACCAAAAAACAAAGAATCGGTTGGCCGTGGGCTAGGAATTTTTCTTTATACCCAAAAAAAAAACTCATAGAAAATTGAATTGGTTAGGGGATTGTGTGAGGTTTAAGCTGAAGTATTGAGTGCATAGATGGTTATGACTTATCTCGAGATACCATGTGAGATGTGTTTGGGTAGGTAGCCTAATGTCTAATTAAATAAAGGAGTGAAACCAGTTTGTTAGTTAAGCAGAGTCAGAAATTGTCATGTGCACTCAAGCACGGTTTCCTGCTATAAAAGGATTTGCCAGCCAAGACGAACATACAAGCTAACTCATCGCTATGGCCTTGGTTTGCCTCTGGCGAACCCAGAAAGGGCTTATCTCGGGGTTCCATAGAATAGGTGACATGTGGTGGAGAAGTCAAAATCATGGGGCCCATGATTTTGACTTCTCCACCTATAATAAGACATGTGGCGATAAGTGTGTGAGAATAAGGGTGTGAGATATCAAATAGGGAGAAGTCAAAATTGTAGGGGAGAAAATGGAATGACTTTTCCCCACTTTTATGCCAAGTGTCGCACAACGTATGGAACCCCGAGAGCCCTTTCTGGCTTCGCCAGAAAGGCCCATCGGTATTATTAAACATTGGTCCACCCCCTTTTTTCTCACTTATCGCAGTAAAGATTCACTCGTTCCTAGTGTTCATCTCGACCTTCGTTTAAAAAAAGCAAATAAAAAACAAAAACATATTAAGCTTAATTTGATCAATTAAGCTTAATCATAATTGAAGAGGTGCTAAAAGGGTCACGTTGACTGGCATTCGGGCAAGGGTGGAGCCACATGGGGCCGGGGGCTTCAGCACCCTGAAATTTTGAAAAAAAAAAAGGAGAAAATACATTTACACCCCCAGGTTTGACGAAAATATACATAGACCCCCTCAGGTTTCAGAAAATACATTGGGTATCCCTACATTTAAAATATTGACACATACACCCCTTCCATTAATTGACTGTTAGTCAAACTGATGGAATGATGATGTCATGGGATAAAATGGTTTAAACTACCAAAATACCCTCTAAAGTTGTCATTTTCTATTTTTCTCATATATGAAATTGTCCCTTCATTTTTAAATGAAATCAAATCTTTTAGGATGACCACGTGTCGTTTTTGACACCCCTTGTGGTGGCCACATGTCCTTTTTGATACCTCTTGAGTTAGCCACGTGTCCTTTTCGACACCCCTTGAGGTGGCCACGTGTCCTTCTTGACACCCTTGAGGTAGCCACGTGTCCTTTTTGACACCCCTTAAATGAGGTTAGATTCACTCATCCATCCTTGGTTTTTTTTTTCTAAATATTAATTCTTTTTTAAAAATTGTATAATTGTTTTTAAGACTTTTTTAATATTAAAATATTTTAAAAAATAATTAATATTTAGCAAAAAAAAGCCAAGGATGGGTGGGTGAACCCTAGGGATGGCCACGTGTCCTTTTTGAGACCCCTTAACTGTGGTTAAGATTCACCCACCCCTAGGATTCACTCATGGTTTTTTTTTTTTAATATTAATTTTTTAAAAAACAATTTAAAAACTGTTTCTAATGCTTTTTTAATATTAAAATATTTTTTAAAAGAATTAATATTAAAAAAAAAGCCAAGGATTGGTGGGTGAACCCTTGAGGTGGCCACGTGTCCTTTTTGACACCCTTTGAGGTAGTCACGTGTCTTTTTTTGATACCCCTTAAATGGGGTTAGATTCACCCACCCTTACCCTTAGGGTTCACCCACCCATCCTTGGGTTCTCCAAAAAAAAAAAAAACTGTAGTGATAAGAGGTGTGTAACCTGGGAAAGGGCGGAGCGGGGCGCCGGGGGACTCTAGTCCCCCCCCCCCCCCCCCCCCCCCGTCCCTAACTTCCAACCAAAAATATTTGTAAACGGACATAAACAATAGCGATGGCCCATAAACTTGACCTTTAAAAAAATAAATTTGGGGCGAGGCCACCGAACCCTACTGTTAGCCGACCCTCAAGAGAATCCTGGCTAATTCGGCTATAAAGCCGATTGCTCCGCGGTTCGCTAATCACTGCTAATTTTAATTATTCTCTATAAAAGGAAGCAAATTCATGTTCATACACCATTCTGGTACACACAAGTACATATGGTTGTTTGCAGTTTTTCACTCACGCACCAAGCGTAATATAGAATAGTCGGAACTCGGAACACCTCCCCTCCCTCCCTCACCGTTAGACTTCTTATCCTATTCCTACCTATCATCACGTTTCACATCTCTTTTGTATTTGAATTTTGAACAGTAGAGATGACGTTTTTTTTTAAAAAAAATTTAATTTAATTTTACCGAGCATGCTGTCACATATAAGCTCCTTGGCGCCTCGAACCATTGGTACCTGTTTTGAGGAGCTCTAGGGTGAAGCTTACATGGCCTGCATGTGTGTGGTGTGTGTGTGAGTTTGCATGGTGTGTGTGTGGTTATGCATGAGTGGTGTGATTATTTCCTTGTATTTGCTTTCAGTCATTGCCTTGTGGTATGATTGAGTTTACCAAAAATAACCGATAGCCTTAGGGTGAGTGTTTAGTCCCACAACGGGTAGTTACCTGAACATGCTGTCCCATATAAGTTCCTTGGTGCCTCAAACGGTTGGTACCCATTTTGAGGAGCTCTAGGGTGAAGCTTACATGGGCTGCATGTGTTTGGTGTGTGTGTGGGTTTGCCTGCTCTGTGTGTGTGGTTATGCATGGGTGGTGTGAATATTTCCTTGTATTTGCATTCAGCCATTGCCTTCTGATATGATTGAGTTTACCGAAAGAAAAAAAAAACAATAATAATATTGTAGAACCCTAAAATTTATTAATTTTACGCAAAGGTCCTTACACTCTGATAAAATTATATAAAAAGCCTAAAATCATTAAAAAGCCCTATACATTTAAATTGGGCCTAATGACAAGGCATGAGCCTTTTACGGCTCGGGTCTGGGCACGAAGTAGAAAGCCTATAAACTCAAAACTCAAGTCCAAATCTAAATGGGTCATACACTCGATAAGTGGGTCGATCCGTCAATACAAAAAACCTGATTGTGGACTCAATACCCAAGAAGATGGGTGGGGCCCATGAAAGCCTCTTAAATCCCTTAAACTACTAAATAGAGTGGGACTCTTGAAATCCTTATCTCTAAATGGATAAGTCTTATCAAGATCTCTTAAACTACTAAATAGAGTGGGACTCTTGAAATCCTTATCTCTAAATGGATAAGTCTTATCAAGATCTCTTAAATCCCTTAAACTACTAAATAGAGTGGGACTCTTGAAATCCTTATCTCTAAATGGATAAGTCTTATCAAGATCTCTTAAATCCTTTAAACCACTAGATGGAGTAGGATTCTTGAGATCCTTATCTCTAAAAGTCTATAAATAAGAGCCAAAGCTAGAGATTTAGAGATTCAGAAATTCAGAGAGAGAAATTCAGAAGAAGCCAAAGAAGAGAACTCAGAAGTATTCTCTAGCCTTCAAAGAAAAGAAATCAAATCATTTCGGAGAAGACAAAGCTGCAAAGAAGCCAGTTCTCCTCCAAAATCACTTTCTAGCCGATTAAGCGCGAAGCCCGGAAGAAAGGAAAAGCTACATCAACACCTTCAAAGAAGATCGAGATCACGCCTCGGCCCTTATCTTCTAACTTTAGAAATTTCTGATTGTTAATCAGAGGATTTCTTGAGAGTTGTACCAAACTGAAAATAAATAAAATATTTTGTTCATCATTATTTCGTCTACGAAATTTTGTGTCGACAAATTTCTGGCACGCCCGGTGGGACTCTCTCTACCTCTCATCTTTCAGTCAGCAAACAATTAAGCAGCATCAATGGCCCCCAAGAGACCTGTTGTTGCAGCCACCGCCATCCATGGAAAGAGAAACACAACCTCTTCTGCACCTGAATCTACACCAGCTACTAGCGATGATCGGCGAGCAACACGTCATATGACGCAGTCTGGTACCTCTCACTTGGTTGGGGCCCTCTCTCAACATCGCAAGCAACGCGTCTGCAAACCGATGCAAATGGCTAAGACTGCGCGGGCCAGGATGCCTGAGGGTATGTCCTCCAGTCATCCTTCCGATGCACAGTCTAGCGCAGGGTCAACATCCTCCGTGACCTCTCCTTCTCAAGGTCGAGTCTCCAAAGAAGTGCAGAATCAAAATCATTCAAATTCTGAGACACATACCTCCATCAGGTCTGTCATGATGATGGAAGCAGCGACGATTGAAGAGCAGATCGCACAAATGTCTAACGCAATTGCAAATTTAACAAAGGCAATTGAGGATAAAGATGCCCAGATTGTAGACCTGGTAAGCCGCTTGGAGCAGAATAACCAAGCAGATGAATCCAATCAAGGACCAACAAATCCCCCGGGTTTTAATCTCCGAGGCCCTCGTGAAGCGGAAGAACAAAACAAGGGATTCACTCTCCAAGGAAATCGCGATGCAGAGGAACAAAACCGGAATGCATCCGGCTCGCGAGATCCCACTCGGGACAGTCACCAAGTTTCAATTGCTTCGCTCTCAGTCCAGCAATTACAAGCAATGATTTCCGATACCATTTGTGCTCAGTACGGGGGTGCGTCACAATCTTCCTTGGTCTATGCCAAGCCATACTCTCAACGCATTGAGCAAATGCGCTTCTCGACAGGATACCAACCGCCAAAGTTTCAACAGTTCGATGGAAAAGGCAATCCAAAACAACACGTTGCTCACTTTATCGAGACTTGCAATAATGCTGGCACGTACGGAGACTTCATGGTGAAACAGTTCGTTCGCTCCCTCAAAGGGAATGCGTTCGACTGGTATACCGATCTAGAGTCTGGTTCCATTGACAGTTGGGATCAACTGGAGCGCGAGTTTCTCAACCGCTTCTACAGCACCAGAAGGACAGTGAGCATGGTGGAGCTTGCCGCTGTACGACAAGTGAAAGATGAACCTGTTATTGACTACATTGACAAGTGGAGGAATCTTGCTCTTAACTGCAAGGATCGTCTTTCTGAACCATCTGCTATTGAGATGTGCATCCAAGGGATGCACTGGGGGCTTCTTTACATCCTCAAAGGGATTAAGCCTCGTTCTTTTGAAGAATTAGCTACACGGGCTCATGACATGGAGCTCAGTATAGCCGCACATGGAGATCCACGACCAATCGATTCTTTCAAGTCGGAGAAGAAGCAGTGGAACACATCCAAACCCTCCAAAACTAAGGAGGCTATGATCACCACTACTACCGCCAAGCCGGTCAAGATCTCGAGCCAAAAGAAGCAGGAACCGTCGAAGGCAGGCACATCTCAAGAAAGAGGGCAAGGCAGGATGACGCTCAAGGAGCTCGAGGCAAAAGAATATCCTTTTCCAGACTCTGAGGTATCTGGCATGCTCGATCAACTGCTAAGTCTAAAGTTGATTGAATTGCCAACCTCTAAACGTCCAGAGGAAGCGGGTCGCGTTGATGACCCAAAATACTGCCGATACCACCAACTGATTAGCCATCCGGTTGGAAAATGTTTCGTACTCAAAGAGAAGATTATGGACCTAGCTCGACAAGGAAAGATTGAACTTGACTCCATCAATGATGTGGCAGCCTCGAATATGACGAGTGTTGCCTTTGGGTCTTTCAACCCCAATTTGATTCCACCTTCATCATCTGTAACAATGTTGTCTCCTCAAGCAATAAAAGCACCATGGCCGCCACAAAATTTGAAGCAAGTCACAGCCGGAACTCTTGGCTTTGGCATCCCCCATTCAATATCAGTGATAGCATCCAGTCAAGGGCAAATTCCATTGTCTCAGCTACATCAACAACAATGTCTCCCTACAAAAATTGAACGAGAGTCAACAGAAGAATCTTCTCTCATCGATAATGACGGTTGGACATTGGTTACACGACGGCGACGACGTGTGCAACATCCACCTCCTCCTTTTCATCCAAGAGCAAAACGGACCAAAAGAAAGACTCGTCCAAGCATCAAGTCAAAGAAGAAGAAGAAGGTAGTGAAGAAAAAAGCATTTAAAGTGCCTCCTGCTGATCCTGAAGAGATTTTTCAGCAGTTTCCTCCTTTGGCAATCACATTTGGCGACTTCATACCAATGTGGTTTCTCCAAAAACAGGAACGAGAGCCGGCCTACTATGTCGCATGTTACCAAGTCGAATCAGACACATCGGAAAAAGAAGTGAACGATGTACCTGCCAACCAATCATCCCCTTCAATTCATGAAGAGGAGCATCCCAAAGGAGAAGATAATGCATCCGACATTGAAGAGACATCAATACACTTGAGTCTTTTTGAGGCCCTACAACTACCGGAAAAGACTCGGCTCAACCTCGCTCAAGCCTTAACTAATCCCGACAAGTACAAAGAAAAATACTGGGTTCAAAGGAAATCGGAGACATGTGCCTCTTGCATGGCCACCATCACCTTCGATGACGAAGACCTACAACTTGGTTCTCATCCTCATAATAGGCCGCTGTATGTCACAGGGTCCATTAAAGAACATAAAGTTCAGCGCATTCTTCTTGACTGTGGGTCTGCTGTCAATATCATGCCCATCCGCACGATGAGAAAAGTTGGCATCTCTCCAGATCAATTGAGTCGAAGCAGGTTGGTGATCCAAGGCTTTAACCAAGGGGGGCAGAGAGCCATCGGAATGGTCCGCTTAAAGCTCACAATCGAAGACTTGGAGTCCGAAGTACTCTTCCATGTCATTGATTGCAAGACATCATACCACTTGCTGCTTGGACGTCCTTGGTTACACGAGACAGGTGTGGTTCCATCTACATGGCATCAATGCTTCAAGTATTATAAGGATGGTATGCAGAGAAAGATTGTTGCTGAAAGTCGACCTTTTGAGAAGACTGAAACACACTTTGCTGATGCTAAGTTCTACACAGACACTGAAGTCCTCTCGGAAGCACTTCCAACTTCAGTACCATCTTCTAGCGGACTCTACATCAACAAAGGAAAAGAAGCTGAAATTCTTTCATCCCCCAAGTTCCAAAAGGAGGAGAAAGCTCAAAAAGTATCAAAAGGAGAGGAAACGAGCAAGTCAACGAAGAACTCTACCAACATCTCCAATCCAATCTCAGTGCTTCAATACATTCCGCAATCACGTCGAAAGCCGGGACAACTTCCTTTTGTGGCAATGACTAAAGAGACCAACTCTACTTTTTCGAAAGCCAACCTAAACACTTTGCAAGATGAGTTAGTTCTTCCAGTAGCACCGCTCGTCAAATCCACAATTATAAGGCCACCAATTGTAGGATTTGTCGCATCTACAATGAAGTTTGAAGAAGAGGAAGACATCTCAACCCAAGAAAGTTCAGAGGGTTGGTATGGAGCTAAGACAGAAAAGCTCTTCGAAGCAGCTGGATATGGAAAAGGTGAGCCCATACGCTTAGGCAAGCTTCAACCTCTTGACCAAATCCATGGCCTCACAAAGGCGCAGGCCCAACTAGTTCGAAAAGGAGAAAAGTTCATTATCAATCGTCAAGGAGTTGGTTCTACACCTCAAACACCAATCAAAATCTCAGTAAAGGAGAAAGTCTCTACTCAACACATTACAGTGCAAGTAGCCAACGATTGTGAAAACAAAGTCTCCTCAGCTTATGCATCTGTCTTTGATCGACTTGCCCCACCAATACAAGGTACTTCGGTCTTTGAGCGTTTAGGAGCAGCACAAAGTGATACAACCTTAAACTCTCAAGTTCTCCAATGGCGTGAGTCTGCACTCACCCGCTTGGGAGCACAAGGAAAAGAAGACGAACCTGCTCCTCTGAACAAGTCCAAAAGACGACGTAGACATGAGAAGAGGCATGTCAGTCGCAAAGATGTTGGTGACCCACAAAGTGTAATTCCATCGCAAATGAAACGACAAGCAATTTTGGAAGTCTCAACAACAGATGCTTTGATGGTAAAACGACGCATTATCATCTCCACTAACCAAGGAAAACAATCTCAAACAAATCAAGTTGAGATGAGCGAGATCGAAGATGTTGCTACCGTCAATCACATTACCATCCAAGAGCCTGTCGAAGAAGAGTCATCATCTTCAAACGATGAACTAGAAAGTGCTCCTCCAGTCTTCGAAGAAGGGGGGCAAGCTACCGTCGACGAGCTCAAACAATTAAACCTTGGTACAGAAGAAGAACTGCGCCCTATCTTTGTCAGTGCACTCTTAAGTCCTGAGGAAGAAGCTGATTACTTCAAGCTACTGCAAGAATACAAAGACGTTTTTGCATGGAGTTACAAGGACATGCCCGGCCTTGATCCTAAAGTAGCAATCCATTACCTAGCTATCAAACATGGCGTTCGCCCCATCAAGCAAGCGCAGCGTCGCTATCGGCCTGAACTGGTTCCACAGATCGAAGCTGAAGTCAACAAGCTGATCGAAGCTGATTTCATCCGAGAAGTGAAGTATCCAAGTTGGATTGCAAATATTGTCCCAGTCAAGAAGAAGAATGGACAAATCCGAGTATGTGTAGATTTTCGCGACCTGAATAATGCATGTCCAAAAGATGACTTTCCATTGCCAATTACGGAGCTCATGGTCGATGCTACAACAGGACACGAAGTCTTATCCTTTATGGATGGTTCATCTGGTTATAACCAAATTCGTATGAATCCAAAGGATGAAGAACTCACAGCCTTTCGTACACCAAAGGGAATTTACTGTTATAAAGTGATGCCGTTTGGACTAAAAAATGCTGGTGCCACTTATCAACGTGCTATGCAAAAGATTTTTGATGATGTCTTGCACACAAAGGTTGAATGCTACGTCGATGACTTGGTGGTAAAATCAAAAAGGAGAACGGATCATCTTCAAGACCTTCGTGACATTTTCATCAGACTTCGAAGGTACCAATTAAAGATGAACCCTTTAAAGTGTGCATTTGGGGTCACTTCAGGCAAATTCCTCGGGTTTGTTGTTCGACATCGCGGTATTGAGATTGACCAAGCCAAAATCAATGCTATCCACAATATGCCAGAACCTAAGAATATCCACGAGCTTAAAGGCCTCCAAGGTCGTCTCGCTTACATCCGGAGGTTCATCTCAAACCTAGCAGGGCGGTGTCACCCCTTTAACAAGTTGATGAAGAAAGATGCATTGTTCAAATGGGATGATGCTTGTAAGAAAGCTTTCGAAAGCATCAAAGAGTATCTCCTCAAAGCACCGGTTTTAGCAGCGCCTATCCCCAACAAACCACTGATTCTTTACATCGGTGCTCAGGAGCAGTCATTGGGGGCATTATTGGCACAAGAGAATCATGATGGCAAAGAAAATGCGCTCTACTACCTGAGCCGAACTCTGGTGGGGGCAGAATTGAACTATTCACCCATTGAGAAGATATGTCTTGCTCTTATCTTCGCTACAAAGAAGTTGAGGCACTATATGCTGTCACACACAGTCAGACTTATCTCTCACGCCGATCCACTCAAATACATAATGACGAGACCGGTTCTATCGGGAAGGCTCGCCAAATGGGCACTTCTCCTGTCAGAATTTGAGATCGTTTACATCCCTCAGAAGGCAGTAAAAGGTCAAGCGGTAGCTGACTTCCTCGCAGATCATCCAATCCCAGCTGATTGGGAATTATCTCAAGACTTGCCCGATGAAGAGATCTTCTACACTGATGTAATACCATCATGGAAGATGTTTTTTGATGGTGCTGCAAGAAAGAATGCAGCAGGAGCAGGAGTCGTATTTGTAACTCCACAAGATGAAGTTCTTCCATTCGCCTTCACGTTGGCAGAGTTATGTTCAAACAATGTGGCCGAATATCAATCCCTCATAATTGGATTGGAACTAGCCCGAGACATGCAGTTGTACCAACTCAATGTATATGGAGATTCAAAGCTCGTCATCAACCAGCTCTTGACAGAGTACGACGTCCTCAAGCCTAATCTAATCCCCTACTATCTTTATGCTGCTGAGCTCATAAGTCAGTTCGAAGACATCACTATGTTGCATGTGTCAAGAAATGAGAATAAACAAGCTGATGCTTTGGCCAACCTTGCAGCAACTTTAGCTGTACTTGAAGAAGAAGTGACGACAGTTCCTGTCTGTCAGAGATGGGTCATCCCTCACTTGATCCACCATGACATCGCTCAACAAGCAACAAATTTCATTGAAGTGTTCGAGATTGAGGTTGAAGATTGGAGACAACCTCTCATTGAATACCTTCAATATGGAAAATTGCCGAATGATCTCAAGCACAAGACTGAAATTCGTCGTCGTGCGCCCCGATTCCTATACTTCAACAATGAGCTGTATCGTCGCTCTTTCAATGACATCTTGATGAGATGTCTTGGAAATGATGAAGCTAAAGAGGCCCTTGAAGAAACTCATTCAGGTATCTGTGGTGCTCATCAGTCAGGACCAAAGTTGCATGATCGCCTAAAGAGAATGGGGTACTATTGGCCAACCATGGTGAAAGACTCGCTCGAGTTTGCCAAAAGATGTCATGCATGTCAAATCCATGGAGACTTCATTCGCCAACCACCCGAGCCGCTTCACCCAACAGTAGCATCTTGGCCCTTTGACAATTGGGGACTTGATGTTGTTGGGCCACTCCCAAAATCTTCTAAACAACACCTCTACATTCTTGCTGCGACAGACTATTTCTCCAAATGGGCAGAAGCAATCCCTCTCAAAGAAGTCAAGAAAGAGACGGTTGTAGACTTATCAAAAATAATATTGTCTTCCGCTATGGGGTCCCCCGTTATATAGTAACGGATAACGGGAAACCATTCAAGAATGCTCTGAATGGATCAATTTTGTGCGAAGTTCGAAATCAAGCAAAGATGCTCTACAATGTACAATGCGCCAGCAAACGGACTCGCAGAAGCTTTCAATAAAACTCTTTGCAAGCTCCTTGAGAAGGTTGTTTCCAAGTCGAAAAAGGATTGGCATGAACGGATTGGTGAAGCACTTTGGGCATACCGAACTTCATACCGCACTCCTACACAAGCCACACCTTACTCGCTTGTCTATGGAGTCGAAGCAATACTTCCATTGGAACGCCAAATTCCATCACTACGGATTGCGATCCAAGAAGGCCTCACAGGTGATGACAATACAAAGCTACGTCTTGCTGAACTCGAAGCTTTGGACGAAAAGAGGTTAGAAGCGCAGCAACGCCTCGAGTGCTATCAAGCTCGCTTGTCTCGAGCTTTCAACAAGAAAGTTCGACCTCGCTCCTTCCAAATAGGTGACTTAGTACTTGCAGTTCGAAGGCCTATTATTCTTTCACATCGGTCTGGAGAGAAATTTGATCCAAAGTGGGATGGACCGCATGTGGTGAGAGAAGTCTACACCAACGGCGCTTACCTTCTTTCAACACCCGATGGAGTTCGTCTTGGTCCTATCAACGGCAAGTTCCTCAAGCAATACTATCCATGATAGAACAACGCTCCTCGATATGAGCCTAAAGTGTCCACAATGCTCCTCGATACGAGCCTAAAGTGTCCACAACGCTCCTTGATACGAGTTTAAAGTGTCCACAACGCTCCTTGACGTATGAGCTTAAAATGCATGTCACTCTTGGCTTATACAACCAAAATTGTAAAAGGTTCAAAAAAAAATAAAAAATAAAAAAAATAAAAATAAAAATCGAACTACGTTAAAGCTTGATCCCATTACGGGTACGTAGGCAGCCTGTAAAGTTACCTCAGGTTCAGCTACCATAAAAAAAAAAAATAAAAAAAAAAATAAAAAATGAAAAAAAAAATATCGAACTACGTTAAAGCTTGATCCCACTACGGGTACGTAGGCAGCCTGTAAAGTTACCTCAGGTTCAGCTACCATAAAAAAAAAAATAATAAAAATAAAAAAAAAAATAAAAAATAAAAAAATATCGAACTACGTTAAAGCTTGATCCCACTACGGGTACGTAGGCAGCCTGTAAAGTTACCTCAGGTTCAGCTACCATAAAAAATAAAAAATAAAAAAAATAAAAAAAATAAAAAAATAAAAAAAAAAATCGAACTACGTTAAAGCTTGATCCCACTACGGGTACGTAGGCAGCCTGTAAAGTTACCTCAGGTTCAGCTACCATAAAAAAAAAAAAAAAAAAAAAAAAAAAAAACCCCATTAGCAGCAAACTGTTGTCTCCAACAAACGGGAACCGTACAGTGGCATCGCCGACTTAGTCCAGGCCGTTTCGGGTCTTTCGGCACTCGAATGTCTAAAACCCAAACCTGCACAAAAAAAAACATGGGTGCATTAATGCCGTTCTCTTCCTATTTGTAAGAGGAGGTAACCTGTCTCCTTATCCCATTAGGAATAGGATTCGTGTCTAACCCAAATCAAGATAAACTCCAAATAAATTAAATCCAAATCAAACACTAAATCAAGGGTTACACTAATGTCACTCATAGGTTCCATCATTATACCCTTGAGGGGGCAATTTGTAGAACCCTAAAATTTATTAATTTTACGCAAAGGTCCTTACACTCTGATAAAATTATATAAAAAGCCTAAAATCATTAAAAAGCCCTATACATTTAAATTGGGCCTAATGACAAGGCATGAGCCTTTTACGGCTCGGGTCTGGGCACGAAGTAGAAAGCCTATAAACTCAAAACTCAAGTCCAAATCTAAATGGGTCATACACTCGATAAGTGGGTCGATCCGTCAATACAAAAAACCTGATTGTGGACTCAATACCCAAGAAGATGGGTGGGGCCCATGAAAGCCTCTTAAATCCCTTAAACTACTAAATAGAGTGGGACTCTTGAAATCCTTATCTCTAAATGGATAAGTCTTATCAAGATCTCTTAAACTACTAAATAGAGTGGGACTCTTGAAATCCTTATCTCTAAATGGATAAGTCTTATCAAGATCTCTTAAATCCCTTAAACTACTAAATAGAGTGGGACTCTTGAAATCCTTATCTCTAAATGGATAAGTCTTATCAAGATCTCTTAAATCCTTTAAACCACTAGATGGAGTAGGATTCTTGAGATCCTTATCTCTAAAAGTCTATAAATAAGAGCCAAAGCTAGAGATTTAGAGATTCAGAAATTCAGAGAGAGAAATTCAGAAGAAGCCAAAGAAGAGAACTCAGAAGTATTCTCTAGCCTTCAAAGAAAAGAAATCAAATCATTTCGGAGAAGACAAAGCTGCAAAGAAGCCAGTTCTCCTCCAAAATCACTTTCTAGCCGATTAAGCGCGAAGCCCGGAAGAAAGGAAAAGCTACATCAACACCTTCAAAGAAGATCGAGATCACGCCTCGGCCCTTATCTTCTAACTTTAGAAATTTCTGATTGTTAATCAGAGGATTTCTTGAGAGTTGTACCAAACTGAAAATAAATAAAATATTTTGTTCATCATTATTTCGTCTACGAAATTTTGTGTCGACAAATATGATAGACGTTTTAGCGTGAGGAGAGTATGGTTAGCATTCCTATGTTGACATTAAGATAGTAGATGAGCAGGACCACTGTTGTTGCCCATTTGGCTACCATTAAAACAAATAAATTAAATTTCTTAACCACGTGAAAAATGATGATTGGATGTCAATTTTTTGTTTATATTTAAGTGAACCAATAGCCTCATCTGTCATAAGCTTTCCCACATGACAGGATCCTCTCCCGTAGGTGCTGGTGAGAGAGACATGTGGCATATTTGGAGTGATTTCTGACATCTCCTTGTCAGCACCAACAGGAGAAGATCCCATTTCTTCCTTTTTTTTTTTTTTTTTCACTTTTTTTTTTGTTGTAAAGATTCCATGTCTTCTCACATACATGTGAACTTAGGTGAAGAATGCTAAGTTTTATATGATAAAATAGATATGCTGTGTGAGCTGACTTTTGAGTCACGCATAAAAACATTTGTTTTATTACTATTTAAAAAGTGAATGAAGAGATTGTGAGAATATGTTTAGCATTCCTGTTGTCAGCCATTTCTTTTCTTCTTTTCCTTTCCGGTTGTTTTATCATGCAATTGAATGTAAGAGAGTTCAGCGCACCAGAAGTCAATACCCGTCCCTTTTAATTTCTGAAGGGGAAAGTATCGGAAAGGACATGTGTCAGCAACTACTACACGAACTCTGATTTACTGGTAGAAGGTAGGAGTTGAAGGGTGTGATATCCTTGCCCTGTACTCTAATGCCAAAGTAAGTAGAGGTAGAAGATGATGAATAGTAACAAGCACAGCAGTTGAATGAGAGAGAATGAGCAGAAATTTCTTGGTGTTCATGCACTGAAATTCTCGGGGTATATATAGGTTTAGCTCTGAATGTCTATGGATGGTCATAGATGACCATGCCACGTGCTCAACACTCATTACCAAAGATGTCAGACAGATCTGTCACCTAACGTAGCTCAAGTGGGCGCCTACTATTAGTTCAGTCGGTTTGTTTTTTGACAGCACGCAGAAGTGATCAGCATTAATGTCAAGACAGTGCTTTTCACCTATTTGTCAGAATAAAACGATCGCCTCTTGATCACTTCCTCCCCGCGAGTCGGTCTCGTTGTTGACTCAAACTCGGATCGTTGTATATGCCTTAAAATGAGATTTTGATATCGTTATCCAAAGGACATCGGGTTCGTTGTATATCAGACAACGGAAACGTTGTTGAGAAGACAATGGATACGTTGTGCAAAAGACACGACAACGTTGTCATGAACACAACGAAATGTTGTTCTCAAGACTATGAATACGTTGCGAAGTATACATCGGAAACGTTGTGCACCATGATGTGGGCCATTCCTCTATTTTAATTACATGGTCTACGTGTCACTCTTTTATGAACATAACAACAAAACCTAGCTCGTTCTCCAATACTTAATCATTTACGAATTTTATCTATTACAACTTCTATTTACAGTGATTAAGATTCACTAACCCTTGAGTTTAGTAATATAACTTTGGTTTTAAATAAATATTAACTCTAAGGGTTAAAAAAAAAAAAAAAATTCTAAAACCAAGCTTATATTCTTGAACCCTAAGAATTAGTAAATTTTAACCATCATAATTAAAAGGGGTTAAAAGGGACACAGTGGTCCTGTGGTTGCGATTAAACTCTCCCGGAGTTCAATCGCTAGTTAGGCCAGAAGAACATTCTCCCATCTTCATTTTGGTACACATGCCCAACTCTTGAAGTCCCATACTATCTTCCATGTGAAACCCACTATATCGCGCACACATCCCATAACGAGTACATAAAAACTGAGCTGCAAATGACCTTCCATTGTGTGTGTTTTTATGAGGATGCTAGCCCTACTCGCCTCCACCAACCAGGTGGTTGGTGGAGGCTGCTGAGAGTAGGAGTTGGCTGTTAGTAGGGCTAGTAGCACTCCTCGCTCGGTGTCCATTCCATGCGAGAACGGTGTGGATATATCCAGACTAGAATTTATCAACACTTCTTTAAGTGGGTCCCACCCAAATTCACCTCGGTAAAGAGTGTAGGGTTTGGGGGCTTTGCCCTTTGTCCCCGATTGATTGATGACGAAAGTTAGTGGGCCATCTCGTCTCTTTGTGTCTGTCTTACACCTTCTGTTTTTTTTGGTTAGGCCTGCATCTTACCTGTTTGCCTTGGCTATGCCATCTTAAATTAAATAGTACAATATAAAATTTGATTTATTATTATTAGTGGGAGAGAGATTGTGAAGAGGGACCCTAATGAGGGGTATTCTGGGAAAAAGAATTAAGAAATATTTTGGATATAGAATCTTGAGGGAGGTTTGGGTAAAAAATTATGAGAATCAAAATGCTTTAGGGACATTTGGGTAAGAAACTTTGAGGGTAGTTTTGCTATATAAACTTAAGGGACATTTTAGAGTAAAAGAAAATAAAATATGGGCAAACTTAAAGAATATTTTGGGTTAAAAATTTTATGAGGGGACATTTTGGGTATAAGAATTTGACTTGTGGCATTTTGGAAACTAAATATTTGGGATATTCTAACTATAGAAAAAGATTTTGAGGACATTTAGATATAGAAATCTGACTTAAAGACATTTTGAAAATAAAAATCTTTAGGAACATTATAACCAAGAAAATAAAAATATATATTTTTACTTGTAAAAGGACATGATCCAATCGGATAGGTCGAATTGGGACCCATCATCTGACCGGTCCGGTTATGAAAATATTGATTTATATATTAATAAAGAATAGTTTTAGAACTAAATTAAATTTCAATCGACTTTTAAGTCCTCATATTTTTTTGGTAAAAAAGTCTCATATATTAACAAAAGCTAAAATTAATAAGCTCATTTTAGAATTAAGCTAAAATTTAATTAATTTTTAAAATATCATTTTCCTTATATATTAACAAAGTGATAGTTTTGGAAAGGTGAATGTAATTATAACCTCTTAAAATACTATTGTCTTTATATATGAGTAAAATGGTAGTTTTGAAAGTAGTAAAATTTAGTCAACGTTTTAACCGCATATGAGTAAGGTCAGTATTAGAATTAGCTAAAATTTATTCAACGTTTTGAACCTCATATGTGTAAAAGGCAATTGTAAAATTAGCATAAATTCATTTAAAATTTTGAACCTATATGAATAAAGGGCAGTTTTAGATTTAACTAAAAATTTCATCAACCTTTTGAAGTCATTCTCTCGATAGAAAAGGACAGTTTTACAATTAACTAAAAATTTCATCAACATTTTGAAGCCATTCTCTTTAATAAATAGAGTAAATGAGTTTTGATTTAATTAAATATTTATCAACGTTTCGAACACCCCCATCCTCTTTTCGAACTCGAACACCCCATCCTCTTTTCGAACACCCCATCCTCTTTTCGAACTTCGAACACCCATCCTCTTTTCGAACACCCCATCCTCTTATATTAGGAAAGATTATTATTGATACTATAGAGAGTTTTGAATCACTTTCCATTTTTGTTTTCAAAATTTGAGGGGTGGCTCTACAGTGATCATAACCAAAGACTATTTCCTCAACCATGTGAAAGTGAGGTAATCAGGCAGACTAGCTACATTGAAATATTCTGGGGGGCCCTCAAACCAACAACAAAGCAGTAATGGTAGGGGCAAGAGAACTCTACCAACTCTGAAGAGACACACAGAGATGTTGGATTGTGATTTGTAATTGCAATAACATGAGCGGTGGTAGTTGATGGTTGTATCTTGAAGGACGTGACAAAGAAAACTACCTCTGTCCTCTGCTCTCTTTTAAGGGGGGTATGGCCCTGTCCCTCTGCTTCAATCAATTTAAGGGTCTGTCCCTCTGTTCTAGTAAAGTTTCTTTCTCACACTTTTATACCGATGTTTAGTACCACTACATAAGATACTTGGGGGGGGGGGGGGGGGTGGGGGGGGGGTGGGGGGGGGGGGGGGGGGGGTGGGTGGGGGGGGTGGGGGGGGGGGGTGGG